>VDFB02000008.1:2550338-2840151 GCA_007258455.2 Sequoia sempervirens | reverse complement strand
TGGGAGGAGAGACAAAAATAAGGGGAAGGAGGGTGAGGTCGAGAAAGGGAGGGAGAGGAGAGATATAGAGAAGTAGAGAGGGAAGGAGGGAGGGAGGGAGTGTTAGGGAGGGAGATAGAGGTTTGTGTGAGAGACATAGAGAGAGAGTGGTGAGATAGAGAGAGAGGGAGGGAGAGAGAATTATGAGATAGATAGGAGAGAGTTAGAGAGAAAGAGGGGGAAGAGAGGGATAAAGAGTGAGAGCGAGATGTAGGTAGAGGGAGGGAGAGGAGAGATAGAGAGTAGAGAGGGAAAGAGGTAGGGAGGGAGACATAGGTGAGATACAAAGTGATGGAGGGAGAGGTATGTAAAGAGAGAGAGAGAGAGGGGAGATAAAGATAAGTAGAGTAGAGAGGGAAGGAGATGTAGAGAGAGAGAAGAGTTAGAGATAATTAGAGAGGGGAGGGAGGGAGGCAAATGTAGAGAGGAGATAGAGGGGTGTGAGAGAGAGAGAGAGGGGAGAGAGGGAGGAACAAAGAGAGAGAGGGAGTGGAGAGATAGAGAGTAGAGAGAAGGAGAGAGTGGGATAAAGATGATACAAATTGCTGACTACTAAAGTTTGACCTCCTGATTACTGAAATTTGAGATGATGATTATTGAAATTTGACTAAGTTTGAAAATTTTAAGATGTTCCAAAAAATAGAATTTGCATTATAACTCCTAGAGATCCAAAACCACTCTCAAACATCCTAAAAATATATACATGAAATATAACTTAAAGTATAAGAAAGTAAATGTCCATATGTAAATTCCAACTTATACTTAAATGTTTATTTCATGTGTATAGTTTCCTTGGTAGAGAGAGAAAATCAAAAAGTTTAGAAAAATGCATTTCAAAAGAGTTCACAAACATTCATGGAAAAATTCAAGCCATTTGGCGAGCGCCAAATTTTTTGCTCATCAAATGGTAAAGCCATTTGGAGAGAACCAAATTTAGCGCTCTCCAAATTTGGTGAGTGCAATATGGCTTGTTATGTGTTTTTTTTGCAATTTGGCACCAAAATTGTGTCACAGATCCATGCACTTACCCTTATATCCATGATGAAAATTTTGCAATAAGGTTTAGACTATTAAAAAATAGGTGGAGGGAACTAAAACAGTAACCTTGGATAGAGTTTCTTGAGAATATTCTGTCACATAAAGTTGACTGATTCCTAGATAACTAGTGGACAAGGTCGCCCAAGGGTGACTAAGTCCTGGTCAAGGGTTCTAAAAGTTTGAAGTTTGAATATAGACTACACTATTTAACAATGTTGATTCTACTTGCAAACAGTTGAAATAGTAAATAATTTTCTAGAATTTGCTTAATGTATCCCAATTTGATGCAAAATGCAAGCAAGCAATGATGTTGAAGAGTTTTGAACAAATTTGAATGTAATTTTCAGATCTGAAATGTAATAATTGATTGATTGCAATATGCAGAGACCTAAAAATAATGATTTTGAATGCAAATTTTGACCTTAAACAATGCACTTTCTTTCACTAAATGAACTAAACGCAAAATTCTTTATAAAATTTAGGTACTAATTCCAAAACAGGGATATGCAAGTATAGTGAAATTAAGCAGATAGAGATAGAAAATTGTGAAAAAACTTGTTTAAGCACGTGTACAAGGATAGGGTCGCCCATGGGTGACCGAGTCTTTGTTTAGGGTTCTAAAAATTGGAAATATGAATGTTGAGATTGATGTTTAAGGTTACTATTCCTATATGCAAACAAGTTTGATAGTGACTATTTTTCCAAAAAAAAACAATGCAAAGGAAATGCAAATGTATGAAAATTTTGGAACAAAATGACACTTTTTTGAATGCAATTTTGAAATTAAAATATGATCTAAATAACTAAAACACACTATAACAAAATCTATGATGTAATATGAATATAATATTTTTGAATTTTTATATTTTTTAATGATGTAATATGCAACCCTAAATGAGAAACACAATGATGCAAAACCTAGATGAGCAATTCAAAACACAATGTTGCAAAACCTAAATCTAGGGTTTGAAAGACTACCAAATCAAAAAGCTATGATGTCAAATTTTGGGCTCACCAAAATGAAATATAAAAATGTGGTGACCATAAATTTAATATCTAAAACTTAAGGTCAATAGGCCATCATTTCTAGGATTTCATTAGGATGCAAATCAATAAGGTGCATAGATTGGCTTTCAACCTCCAAGGTGAGTCAATCAGACCTAGATATGATCCTTTTGAGTCTTAGGAATGAATTGGAAATGATTTGGAATGATTTCCCTAATTAGACTATATGACCTAATGTGAAAAAATATAAGATCCTACAATTGACAAATAGAAACAATCAACTTCTGACAGATCCGGAGGGTGTAGAGGATAGTAAACCTGCTTAGAAAAATTGGTCCTGATGTGTCTACAAGGATTGAGTTTCCCAATGGTGACCGATTCTTTGTAGGGGTGTCTTGAAGTGCTTTTGGGGTCCTTTGGTGTTGGATCCGAGCTTCTACTTTTCACTTGCAAATTTGTTAGAATGTCATAAATAAATTTTGTAGGTGAGCTTTTGTGTCTTGACAAGATTGATGATAACAAATGAAACGATGCAAAATGGATATTAAAATTCTCTTCAATCCTCTTCAAATCCATAAACTATACATTCACAAAGAGAAAATATGTTGGTCCATTTAGGGGATTTCCTCAGTCAAACCTCGTGTAAGTGTTTCCACTTCCACAATGGCAATGTTTTGATTAAATGGGGAAAACAGGGTTTGAAGGGATCTGAAACCATTTACAACTTAAGACACAAAATGATGCTTAAAAGAAAGTATAATAAAACACCAACAACATATGAGAACCCAAAATGTCAAAAAACAAAAAAGGGTGCTACACGAGAGATAAAACAGTAAACTAATAGCAGCACCAACAACATCAAAATAACAAAGCAACCAAAATAAACTAAGACCCAATAGGAAATAGACAACAAACAAAAAGATAGCCGAACACTATTTCATACTGCTTAAGGTGTTGGCCACCTGAAGCTCCTGGCTCCTATGCAATTCCACCATGTCTAGCAACTCTTTCTTCTCAGCTTCAAAGGAATTTTTCCATTCAACAAACCCTCTAATTGCTAGGCCCTTACCATCATCTTTCACACCTTTTTTAACCTTTTCCTTTGGCCGAATGTTCTCTCTCCATTAACTCAGAAAAATACACTTGATCTTCCATGAGCTCACTAATTTTTATGAACAAGACTTCGAAAGAGTCTGCACTATTCTTCACTGAAATGTGACACGCATGGATAAGTTTCTTTATGTTCGCATTCACATCCAATATCTTGGCTTCTAAATTAGCGAGATGTTCTTCACATAGAGATTTGAAGTAATGGAAAGAACCTTCAAGGTCCACAATTCTATCAATAAGAATGGCCGACACCGAGCCTTTTGGAACATTCTTCAAGTTCTCCTTCAAATCCCTTATTTTAATGTTAACCTTATTAAAATTCTGAAGAGTCCATTTTTCTAACTTAAAAGTTCCAATGGCCCCAACCCTAGCCATTTCCAACAACTCAAACATAGAGGTAGAATCATCATCTAGATAAGAAAAGTCCTCGGAAAGGGGATTTACCTTTTGGAGGCTCTAACTTAGCACTCTTCTTCTTAGCATCCTCCTTGTCTTGACCCTTATTCTCTTCTTCCAGCTCCACACTGTGTGAGTTATGAATCAGGGAGTCATTAATTTCCATCGCCTTTTCGCTAGAAGCCTTCTCCTCAGAAAACTTCTTGGACTCCTTTGTTGGAGCTTTCAAGGCCTGGTTCTTTAATTTGGAAATGCATTTGGATGCCCTCCGCAACTTATCCTTGGCCTCCATACCCAACACATTCTCCTGCAAGCCCTCCTCATTACCTCCACTTTGGCTTCTCCCTGCCAACAACCAAATCCACATTCCTTGGAGAGGACTCATTGAGCCCACCTCTGTATCCTCACTGTTAGAAAGAACAAGGCACTTGGCTACTCGAATGCTTTTAAGGCTACCCATCTACCTCTTTTTCAAGGAGGTAGTCATAGGGGATGGGGAAACATCATATTCCTCTTGAATCCAGTCCTCATCATCCACAATGCTGGTATTCGAACTAGACAAACCAGAAACTTCACTCGGTATCTTCTCCTTACCCTTTATAGCAGGGGTAGGGAGAAGATCTTTAACATGCTATGTGATTAAAAGAATGAGACCTTCATGGAGGACGGGGGCCCTCCTATTTTTTAAATGGGCATAAACAAAAACCTCCATGGAAGATAACAAAAAAAACAAAAATGAGATAAACAAACCATGCTTGAAATGATTTAAAAGCATGAAATGGTGACCTAGGATAGCAGTAAACCTACCTTCCAGAGTTACATAGCGCATTATCACCTTTGCAACATTCACCCAAATATTCTTAAGGGACTTGTGCTCATAACCCCAGCTTTCCATCTTAACCAATTTTTTCCGTTCATCATCCTTTAAGAATTAGGCCATCACTTCCTCATTGCTCTTCTTGTCCTTGTAAAACTTATGACCAACCATCAACATCCCAGTCATAATAGCAATCAACTCCTCATTTACATCCACTTCCAGAACCTTTATCTAAAGCTTGCAATTATGCCAACATGAAACAAATTCCATCGAGGCATTAGGGTCATGCCCATGCAACCTTTCTAAAAAAGGTACGAAATTCCCCTGACAGAGGATCTTCCATAACTTCTTTTTCTTCCTTATACCTACACAATATTGTAGCTCTATTCTGCTTCTATCACCACCCATCTCTTCAAACACCAAAAGAAGAAAACCCTTGCGATAATCACTCAACTGAATGCCAGTAATCCAAACAAAACCCACAAAGCGTGTGAGATGGGAGATGATACTAGAGATTAAATTCCGCCACTGCATCAACTCAACCCACACCATCATTTCTCAATAAGCTCCTAGATTTCTTTGGAAGGATAGAACCCTCCTCCCATGCATGATACTCATTTAGCCTGACAACCTCGTTTGCAAAAAAGTTGGCCAATGAATTTCCTTCTCAGAAAATGTGAGAGATGCGGGTCTCTTCACAAGATCTTAACATGATTATAGTATCTTTGATAACTTTTTCCACATTCCAGCTTAGCTGATGAGTGCCATGTAGATAATTGATGATATTTAATGAATCACAAAATGGCAATGTTAATGATAAATGGATAATTGAAAGGAAGGAATGATGAAATCACAATGTGCTGCAACTCACCACCCTTCAATGGTTTCCTTGAAGGACTGAAGTCATACACATATCCTCAAGGATTTGGATCTTTCTTGCTTGAATAATTTAATGCTTTGGAGACCTAAAAAAAGATGTTAGCCTTCATAAAATAATGACAACATGATATTATAAACTCACAAACACTTTGACATGATGCTTGGATCTTGAATTGCTACAATGAAACTTTGATAATGTTGCTCTTGACTTGATCTTGAATGCTCTCAAAACTTACCTCTTGCTAGATTCTTTCTTAGATTTCAAATGGTGAAATGACTAGGTATTTATAGGCTTTTATCCAATTTCCTGAAAAATTAGATTCCAAAATACAACACTTCATATTTGAATTTTGGATGTTAAATTGTCACCAAAAACATATTTAAAATGGGTTTTGGCTAAAAAGGGGAACCCATTCGCCCATGGGTGAATAGGTCCTAGCCCAAATTTTTAGGACACTTATTGTTAGGGGAAACATGTGAATTGAATTCATTTATTCAATGCTTTGTGTTTATTGAAAAATGGGACAAATGGGCTCCAAAATACATAATTTAGGTCATTGTGGGGTCAATCAAGATCAATAATTTAGGGGGGGGGACATAAGTTGAAATTGTTAAGGTATACAATTTTCTACACTACACAAATATAAATAACAAATCACTCACATTTAAGGAGCATTCATTGTAGGAATATTTTGATTTGAAGCATTAAAAGGAACTAAAATTTACATATATGTCTAGCGTATTTGCATGATTGCAGATTATCGGCCTCGATCATTTTCATGACCATATACTTAGTCTTTCGAAGGGGATGACCTAGGAGATCTTGACCCTAGCAATCTAGTAGCTTCCCTAATGTATTTCTAAATATCATTAGTTCTTCATAACTAATAATAAGAAGAGAATAAAAATACATAATCAACAAAATTAGATATGTGTATTACAAGACAAACACATTCCTATAGAAGTAAGCTATATAAATAAATTTAGCTTATAAAATATATAGTCTTACATGAAATTCAAGGTAAAAGGGATACAAATATCATTTATTTGTATGTAACAAAGTGACATTAGATTTAGTCACAAACATTAGTTATAAAGAAGTACACTCTTCCATCACATTTAATTTCCTTGCTTAATGTTTAATCTTTTAATGCCATTCTCACAACTCAAAATTAATTAATATATGTTGATTCATGCTTAGTTGTGTGAATTAATTTAATTAACTTAGGTTAAGTTAGTGAAAATAATTCTTCATTGCATTAATTTAACTAACTTAAGTTTATTCATTGTTAGTTATGTTAGTATTCCAACCTAATTTCAAGAGTTCCTAAGGAGTTCTAAATTCTTATTATTATAATCACTAAGAGGATGGACCAATGAATGAGAGAGTTAGATATCTTCTACACTTTAGGCTCTACAAGACCTAAGAGTTTCCCTATCAACATTCACTAGATTATATGTATGGCAAAGGTACAGATGAATTGTTCATATATACAAGGCAAGAGTTCTTGAAATATGACACATTCATATACTCCCCTTGTACCCTTAATTTTCAAGCATGAACAAGAAGAAAACAAAAGAAAGAGTGTATTAATCAATCATTTTACTCAATTATGGATTGTGTATGGCCAACCTTCAACTATCAAATTTGTGCCTAATACACTTGGCTCTATCTTGCAAAGCTTAGACTCTCAAATGGCCTTCCACTCTAAGAATACACTTTTACTCAATAATCCACCATAAGCTCAAATAATTCACATGCCAACCCTAGAAGGTTCTTATCCTAGCATAGAATGCACAAAGTAAATTTTTTTTACTATGCCCCTTAGATGCAAACTAAAAAACAAATGATATAAAGAGAAATAAGTGTGAACTCAAGAACTCATTGAATTCCCTAAAACACCCAAACAAGTAGTGGGTACAATATGCATAAAAGGCATAGAAGTGTTGTTTAATATTAATTTACTAAATAACTTTATAAAATCACTAAAATATCACAGAGAAATGAAATTAAGAGTGTATTTATAAACACCAATTTTACAAATGGTCTAAAGCATGACCTATAAGAGTCTTCATAATTCTGAACTTTCCTAAAATTGTAACAAAGACCAACAATCATCTAAAATAGATTTTTTTACTCTTGTAGTTCTTGTAGGTTGCTAGAATTTCCACCAACCAAGGAAAGGGGTGTGCAAAACAACATTATCTCATATATCCTTAGATCTGTACATTACAATAGCCACCCACACTTTTTGAGGGTCCCTTTCCCCAATGTACACTTGAAGTCTCATTCCAAATATTCTTAGAAGTATAGATCATGGGGGATATCCTCTTGGAGCTTATAACAATCATATTTAAATATTCCACATTTATGTTTGTTAAGCCCAAAAACACAAGGACTATTTAGCAAATGAGAGGCCCTTTACTATATTCATGGAACTTAGAGGGGTAGCTACAACATATAGGGAAGTTGTGGTATTTAAAACATTTTGGCACTCTTGTGTTTAGAAACATCACCATATTCACCCCTTCCCTTTGTTTGTCAGAAGTTTGACCTATGTGCAAATTATGCCACACTATCATGTGGTTCATGAACTTGAAAAATATGTGAATTTAGAACTTTCATTATCCCTTTTATTTCTTCTTTGTCACAATTTTGAGCTTGTGGGGAACCATATCACAATTTCACAAAGTTTGTGAACTCACAAATTGATGCAGCATCGTAGGTGAAAGTGCAATCAACATCAACCAAAAATATTTCAAATTTGAAATTTGTATTTGAATTTCATGTTAGGAAGTTAATTTCATGTTAGAAGGCTATTTTAATAAGTTGAGCATAATTACATTTAATTAAATAAATAATATTTTTGTTATGCAAGTTGGCAGGTGGCTTTGTGGAGGTGTAATTGCAATTTTTTTTTTGAAAAATCTGAAAAAGCAAGTTTAAGCATTGAGATTGGGGAGTTACAAAATGGAATTAAAAATAATTTATTATTTTTTATATTATGGAAACAACTCATTATGAGGAGGTGGTTGTGAGTTTTCTAGGAGGGAAAAATTTGATTTTTGGGAAGGGTTATGTGACATGTTTTGGTTTTCTTTCTTCACTATAGGTGTTGAAGATTGGAGAGCTTGGCATGGTACTCTCTTGGAAATTTTTGAGGTGGCTTTTTGTAGGTTATAAAGGTTATTTCAGCCATTGAAGGTTGAAGACTCCATAGTTGATAATTGAAGAGTTGCAGGTGATTGTTGCAAGAGAAAAAGTGCATATTTGGAAGTGCTCATGAAGCACATAGTTTGATTTTCTTTTGTTGTAGCTTGTTTTATTTCATTTATATATTATGTGAAGGGCATATGTTGCTACCCTTCAATCATTTGTTGATTGAATTTTTTTTTGTAATCAGATTTCCATTTTGTGTAGACATTTTTTTGTTTGTCAGGTTAGCGGTTACCATTATGGGGGTTGTTAGAACTGTGAAAATTTGAAATTTCACAATCAATTGCATTCATGAGTTTCCAAAATAAGTCCTCATCATAAGCATAAAATTCCCTCCTCATAATGTCTTGCTTATATTTCTTCATGTGGTCTATTTGAATCCATCTAGTCTTTGATATTTCATTGTATCACCCATATCGGCAAGACGAAGTAAGGGTCTCCCCGACCTATGATATTTTCTCACTAATGTATACTTGCTATAGATTATCGACAGGACACATCTTTTGTTTCGGCGATAGAAGAATTATATCAGCAAGAGAATTATTATCGGTGTGAGTCATAATGAACTCATATATGTCTTACCGACCAGCGCGTGGAATGATGTATCGGCCAAACAAAAGACTATCAGAGTAATGTCTTATCGAAAGCATTGGGTCTTGCCGATAAGGCACAAAGGGGTTTCATGAAAAGGCTATCGGGAGGAAGTCACGTAGTCTTGCCGACTCAAATGTCACATCGATAAAGATATGCATCGACAAGAGAAGGGGTCATCAACATGAGTTTCACCAAAATTTGAAAGTTACACCGATAGAATACTTCGAGGGGAGTCTCACCGAATAGAGTAATCTAGAGGAACGGGTTCGGTGAGACATTTGGCATCGGTATGAGTCTTTCCGAAGATTCATAGTCTTGCCGATGGAATTTATTTCATCGGTAAGATTAATTTCATCGATGAGAAACTTGAAGATCACGCCCAAATGTGGTATCATTGGTGAGATCTTATTGTCTCACCGACCGGTGACAAAAGGATTATCTTCGGCCAAACAAATGGTATTCGGAATGAGGTCTCGATGAGTACCTCCGGTCTCACCGACATGCACAGGGGAATCCTATCAAAGGTTATCAGGGTAAGGTTATACAGTCTTGCCGACCCGTTTGTCACACCGAAGTGTTTCGTCGGTGAGAGAATGATCATGTTTCGGCGACATGAATGTACCACGGGGTATTTCGGTAAGACACAAGGTGCTCTATGAAACCTCCTCCCTATTCAAAATTGTCTTAGCGTCTGGAAAATACACTAAAGAGCACATCTTGGTAAGACGAAGTATCATCTGTGGGACATCTCCCCGACAACAGAGGTCACATCGAAACACAAAGGATGCAGGATGACTGTCGGCGAGACATTAGCCTTCGGTGTGACTACGGGATGTCTCAACGAATGTCTAAGTGTTTGTTAATTGAAGTTCAAATACAGTTGCCCGCCGACATGGAATGCAAAGTGATGTGTCTGTTCAGATGCAAATGTATAAATGTTCATTTATGATTGTAAATGAACATATAATTAGATAAGAGATATACAGTAGATAGATTAAAAATGGATATAGTAGAATAAAATTTTCAAAACAAAGACTATGATGTATGATTTCAAAATGGAGATATCAATGAAAATAAGTTGATGTGGCTGCTTATTTCTGGTGTCAATTATCTGTTGTGCTTATTGAAAGTATTACTAAGTTGTCTCCAAGATTGATGCTTTCTGGTTGTTTAAATTGGTATAACAAGTTTATATTCAATTTATCAGTGCACATTTGTTGTATCTGTGTGGTTAATTGATCGGTTCTTTCAAGAAAAGATTAAATCCTTTTGGTTGATCACAGTAATCAGGGAGATTCATCTGGATTATTAAGAAGAGCTTAGCAATCACAGTCTTGCATGTTTATACAAGTTATAAACAAAACATATGCCAAAAATTTGAGTGTTTTCCAGAAAGAGGTTGCCCATTGCTATTTCATTTGACTCCACATACCCAATAAGGCACTAGTCTATGCATTTCACCATTTAGATTCATTTATTTTCTTTACATATGTTAATTGAGCATATTAGGATTTAGCTTTGAATATTGCTATACAATTTATACCAAATTTAGTTTTATTTGTCCACCTCCATCTTCCATTGTGGGAAAATCACTTTGAAGAAATAAGCATAAATCCAAGTCTGCTTCATTCATATAGGTACACCCGCCTAGGTCTAGCAACACCTAAAGAGTAGAAGGTCTAAGCCATTCGACCTTGTCTGTTACCCTAAAACGTACCAAGAGATTGGCAGCCTCTTGAGGTTTTTCGCCCGCATTTTTGAGAGCTAACAGGGGTAACACCCAAAATTTAATTAATTTACCAATACTATAGTTCTTTTTGTCCTCATCCCCTTTTTAAATTTTTTGAATTGGGACTCCAGATTTCATAATTATTACCGTTATGGAGGTTTTGCCCCATATCCACCTCACTCTCTTGCCAACGTCAACATAATCTTTCAATGGTGACATAGGTTTTACCCCACTTCCAAGGTTTGGCGGCAAGGGAAATCTTACCTCATTCGCTATACCATTTTCTGACCTGGACAGAACCCTACCATCTTACGTGGTAAGTAATTCCACTGCCACTCCTTTAGCCAGATGTTTCACTTTAATTCATTAATAGTTCCTACCTGTCTTAGTGGTCTAGCTATCAACCTTCTGTCCATATGGACAAGCTGTCACTTTGTACTCTAAATGTGGAAGAGTGCCATCTTTCCTTTGGATTCAACATCCATCTTCTACATGTTTTTCACATGAGCCGACACTCATTTTAGTGTGTAATGCTTCTGTGCTCACATCGGGTTTGGATTTTCATATAATTATGATACAATACTTTGTTCATGTGTTCTGGTACCTTAAGTTATCACCAAGGATTTTCTTTACTTCTGAATAATTTCACATGAAGGAAGGTCTTTAAAGTTTGGATTAATGGGGGTCCAAATGAAAAGTTTGGATTCTATGTTTTCTATGGAGATTCCTATCTTGATTAAGAGTGATCGAAGTTAGTTGTCATTTTTAGGGCAGATTATAGACCAATGACTTAAGCTGGTGTTGAATGAAAGGGGTCTGTTAACGATGAAACCTGTTCGGCTCATTCTGGGAAAAAAGTTCATAGTTTCTGAGGAGTGACACTGAGTAAATACTGATATATCAACTCTGTTTTTTGCTTCTCTTCTTGACCTTAGGGTTCCCAAGGATGTCATGGGGGAATTGACCTGCATGGTTTTTTATCCACATTTTCTTGGAGATTTGGACATTGTTCTCAATGCTATTCAACTTGGGGTCAGTATTCCACATCCCTGTGTTCTGCATTTACCAGTTGGTGTTCTACGTTATTAATCCTTCCTTCTAGATATCAGTGACGCCAAAATTTTGGTGCATCGTGGCTAGAATTTGTTTGCATATAAGTTCCTCCGTAAACTTTACCAATTCGAACCAGTGGATGATTTCGAGTGGCTCAAGGAGTTTGACTATTTTGAAGAATGATCAAGTGTTTACTAACATTTTGGCCAAGACCCAGATAAGATATACCTAGGGTTTAATTAAGGATTGGGTTTAGGAACAGTTTTAGAAAGGTTTTAATCTCAAATTTTGAGCTATAACATCAAGTGATTTATGTAGATATTATTGAAAGATATACTAATATGTTCAACTTAGGGTTACGAAGAAAAAAATCATTTTGTGCATACTGTTCTGCTTATTGGAAGAAACTCTTATGAAATTATAATTATTTAATAGTTTTACATCTATTTCTATTTCAATGGAATCCTTCTTTGCAATTGTAGATGATGACTTGAATTTATTTGTGCATTGTTTTATTTCGTACCCATCTGGAATGGAGATTTGTTGTTGCTTTTTGAGGAATCACCATCAAAGGTTTTCAAAGTTGTGTTCAATCTAAATTCGTATTTAGTGAAAACACTTTCATTCTAAACCTTCATCCCTTTTTGTACTAAAATGTGCTACTGGGTAGCGTTTCAAATAAAATTCTAATGAGAGGGCTTCTACAAAATTCCATGCTATGATTTAAGTTCCGATTTGGCCTTAATTTTGAAATTAGTTCCTAAGCTTCTAGATCAAAGATTATGGGTTCCTTTGTAAATTAATGTCAAAATTTTCCTTCTGGTTATAAGTATATGGTGATAAAGTTTGATTTCTTATCATACTTTCTTGTTCTTTTTCGTAACGTTTATTTTAATAATTAAAATACCAATTGGTTGGTGTCTTCATTCTGTAACCGAAGGCCAAAAGGCGTTTTTGATACTCCTTTTGCCATTACTTCAACCCTTGATTAACTTCCTCTATTTCATTCTTGTGTGAGTCCTCTATGGATTTTGTTTTCCACATGGATACCTTAACATTTTTATCTTGTACAAAGAGTAAGACTGCTTTTCTTGGCCCCATTTCCAATCACCCTTTGAAGAGCGTGCTATAGGATGGTGGGCCTTTAATCCTAAAGGTAGTTAAGATGGTTCTTAGATGGGGTTTTGTGCAATTCAATGAACACTACTGGGTGAATTCTAATATTTCTTCAAGGTTCGTTGCATGCCTACTAGACCTTCATGTTTCAAAGGAGTTGGTTTATAGCTTGACCCAAGATGCCTTTCATCCATCTCTACTTGTTGGGCTTGAAACGGTTTTGCTGTCAGCTCGACTTGGGGTGGGTATACCTTGTCCCCACGATTTGGGTCAACCTTTTGATTTGACCATTGAGTATTTTCCCTTTATTTTTGATTTTGTTGAGGGTGGTTACATATATCATCGATTTCTAGTTAAAACTAGGTTTAATTTCCTGAAGAGGCTTCATGGATATGTGCCTATCAAAGATTTCCAGTGGATTTTGGATTTTGTTAGTTTTGATGAGCATTAAGCTTCCTTTCATGAGTATTCACTTCCAGATGATCATCTTAATCACTATTTTGAGAACTATAATAAAAATAAATTTGTAGATTGTTAAAGTCATGGGTTTATTCTTGACATAGCCAATTTTGATAGTGAAAAATGTGTGCATTTGATGTTATGTTATCATTTAAGACCAAATAGTTGTAAATATATACATATTAATAGTAAAAATTGTTATAAATTGATGGCACAATGTTAGAGTTGATTGCATAGACCCTTGCTTATACCTGACTATATTTTTTAAAAAGATATGATAATTCTTTATGAACCAAATTGGTTGCTTTTTTGTAAGGGAGCTCAATTTGTAAATTGGTTTCCTAACATAGATTTAAAGCTTCATTTTCAACATTAAACCAATTTAAGGTTATACTTTTAAAATCCAGAAAATCTCCCATAGATGACACTACTATTTTGTCTAATTGAGTGGAGGAAGCATTCTTTTAAGAGTTTCCTCAAAATGCTCCTCACTAGATTTGTATGTCTGAATCTTATTATTTTGTTTTGCTTTGGGAAACAATAATGGTATCTCTTGTTTGGCTTCAAATTTTGACATGGGGTCAAGTTGTTGAACCATTGAAGCCCTTGTGTGTTTTTTCTTGATGGATTGAAACAACTTAAGGTTTGTGTATTGAGTATTTGCTTTTAGTTTATTACAATGGACCCCTGTTTCCCCCTTTACACGAAATGAGGTTTTCTTATTGTTGAATCTAGTTGGTACCAAGGAGTATTCTTCTTTGTGAGGTTGCATTTAATGAGCTCATTTTGGATGAAAAGGGAATTGATTCCCAAATTTCCCCCACCCTATTATTGATTAGAAGAGAGATTTCTCTCTCAGGGGTATTTTTAGATCATTTTGCTTTAAGAAAGTACCTAAAAGAACCAAGGTTGGGGATAGTGCGGCTTACGTAGAGCTTTCTTTGGCTTACCTTGAAATAATATTATGAGGATTCGTTTGAATGAGGCTTGATTCCACCTTTGTATGTTTCCATAATTTCTTCCAGACCTGAACATAAGCTTGAATGGGAGCCTTTCACTATGGTATCTTCTTGCTCTATACCTTGATTTTCTAACAAATCTGTTGCCCTATTTGCTTCCCTATATGTGTGTTGAGCAATCTGTATCTATGTTTCCTCCATTAGTTCCTTGATATGATTTAGTTTGGTTTGAAAATACCAAACCCCAATGCTACCTTTTGAGATTGCGTTTATGCAAGTGGTGGAATCACATTCCAATACAATGTTCCTCAACTTCTTTTCTTTGCATAGCTCTAGGCCTTGGAGAATTCCTTCAATTTCAGCTGCATTATTTTTTGTTACAAGTAGCTTAATCAACTTTTCTGCTATGAGTTTTCCATCACCATCCTGGATTACACAACCCACCCCTGCCAGGCTAAGATTTCCCCTAGAGGCATCATCCATATTCAATTTCAAACACCCAACTTGTGGAGGCCCCCATTTTGTATTTTGTCTTTTAGCTTTAGCATTTGGGTCTAGATTGAGGAAAGGAGGGACTTTTAAATTTCCCCAGTTTTTCATTAAGTTATTATCCCAATTTGTGAATCTGCTATTTTTCTATTGCTTTATGCAGGAGTTTAGCAATTCTACTATGTTGTTTTTAGTTAGTGTCCATATTTCATTTTCCTTCTTTTGCTTGTTCTAGAAAATTTTCCTATTTCGCTCCTTCCAAATGTTCCATATTAGGATTGATGGGGAAGTTTTCCATATTTTACCCCAAAAGGTCTCTTTTTTGTGAATGGGCCAACTTGTAAAGAGATCCAAAAGCTTATTTCTCCTTGGGATTTCCCATTCTAGTTTTGTTTGCAACCATTCCGGACCATGAGATGCAAAGGGGAAGTTCAATAATAAGTGGTCTACCGTTTCAAAATCATTTTTGCACCACACACACTGGCTAGGACCTTCTATTCCTAAGGTTTTTAATCTTTCATTGGTGAGAATTTTTCCATGTAATGTTGACTAGGTGAAAGCACCTGCTTTAGGTAGGATCCACTTTCCACAACATAATTTCTTAGGCCATCCTAGTTCTTGTTGCTTCATTTGTATAAGATATCCCATTTTAGCTGTGTAGTTACCTGATTTAGCCTTGCACAAAATGCACCAAATGATTTAGATATTTCTGTTGTTCAAGATTCATTTTAAGAGTTCCCTAGTTTCCATATTACTAATACTATTTTCTACCTCGGCCCATTGAACCTTCCCGTCTTTTGACTTTTTCACATAATTACTAACTTTTTCACCAAATTTACTTTTTAACTCTGGTATGAGCAACATCAATTTTGGGTGTTCGGCCAAAGGTTTATGGCCCCCCATGAGTCCTAGAATTTTGCTTTACTTCCATTGTTAACCTTCCACTTTAGATGATCAATTATGCTATGTATACAACTTGTCATAAAGTTCCAAATATGTGAACTTGATCTAGGATTTGTGATGGTATGAATCCTTTCAAGGTTTGGGGAATCCAAGTAGTTTTTCTTCATCACTTTACACCATAAAAGGTGTGGTTTTTGGTACATATTCCATAATAGTTTAGCTCCTAGAGCTAGATTTTGGGCCTTTATTTTCTTGATCCCCACCCCCCCTTCTGATTGAGGTCGACACACTGTATCCCAGTGTATTTGGTGCAGGGGCACCATTAATAAAAAATGTCAAGTAAGGTTGATTATGTCTAGGCTTTAGGTTGGGTGTCATTTTGTCTAAATAAGGTCACCATGACCATTTTGATGTTAAATAAGTAATTTTGGATGGTTTTTAGGTGTCTAGGTGGTTGAGTCTTCATAATATACTAAAATGTTGAAAAGTTGCTATTATGCAAAATGCAAAATTTGAAAAGTTGTAAAAGTGCGTTTGAAGGGAGACCAATGGTCATGTTGTTTGAAAGGGCAGTTTAGGAAGTTGAAATAGTTTGGTTTTGGTGGGAAAAATCGTAAATATCATGTAGAAATTGATGAGAATGTTGTTGAAGCATTTTTGAAGATTGAAGCATCAACAAAAATTTAGTTTTACTCCATTTTCTATATTTCTAGAAGTTAGTAGGGACTGTATGGCTCGTACAACACTTCAATGATTTAAAATACTTTGGAATAGTGTAGTATATAGTTGTATCTTTCATTTGAATCACTTTTGAAGGTTTCTCATTGAAATTGGTGCATTTTATAGACAATTTACTAAAACCGGTCTAAACACACAATTTTAGGGGTTTGCAAATTTAAAATGAAAATTTGACTCATTCCTCTACTGTGATCACTATGACTTGAGGAATGGGTCTGCATCACCGATAAAAATGTGTGAGAATGTTGAATTTGTGCAGGGGCTCGGTCAAGAATTGAGTTGGGCTTGAAGCCTTAGGGTGAGAACTTGAGTTTTCTAAGTGAAAAAGAGAGGTTTGGTATGTCAAAGAGTGAATCTTGTTGGGGAAGTGTTGTCTAATGTTGTATTTAGTTTCTATAGGCCTTATTGAACATGTTTTTGGTGGTTACAAGGTTGTTTGAAGGTGAGATGAGAGGTTTTCAATAAAACCCTGGTTTTTAGGCTCAAAAAGAGGGTTTTGTGGTTTGGCACTTGGGTGAATGGTTTTCTAAGATTAAATGATGGATTCCTAGGTTTGAGCAAATGAGAATTTCTTCCCACAAGGTTTCAGGGGATTTGGAAAGGTATAGAGACAAGTCTCTTTGTAAAAGAGGCCTAATTTGAGGCCTAGTTGGCATTAGATGCCTGTTTTGAGTGACTTGTGACAAAAAAACCTTTTGTGTGTTTGGGATATGTTAAAAGGTTCCCTCATGGGTCTTTGAAAAGATTCAAGACTTGGTTTGAAAGAATATTAATGACGAGTTATACTCGATTGAGTGGCTTTGCAATGTTACAAGGAGTTAGGTTGATTTGGTGAAAGTGAAGAATTTGTGAGAGTTGTGACTTGTGAATTGTTGCTGTTGATTTATTTTGTGTTTGAGTGTAATGTAGGCCTCCCCTGGTTACATCAAGTGGTATTAGAGCAAGGAACTAGTTCCTTGAAAAAGAAGGTTACAATTTGTAGAGGAAAGGTTGAAAAAGTTGCAAGGAAAGATGCCTCCAAAGGCTAGTGCAATGACAAAGGAGATAAAGGAATTGAAAGAGTAGTTGTTATAGAAGGAATGGCTCTATAGAGAGTCTCAAGAAGCAACCTTAGCCAGGATAGTAGTTCTGGAAAATAATTAGAGAAGAGGAATGGTGAATGAAGACCATAGTGATAAGGAGGATGAGAGGGAAGAAGGAAACCCTCTAGTTGGAGTCCAAAATGGTGAAGATTACTTAGACCCTAATGAAAAGAGAATGGTCAAGATGCTAAAGGTAGTAAGATGTGACAACACTCCAAAATTGAAAGTTGAAGTGCCAATGTACGAAGGTAAGATGGATAGTGAAGAGGTTTTGGCTTGGATTGATGCCTTAGATATTTTTTTTGAGTTTGAAGACATAGAGGAAAGTAAGAAGGTGAAATATGCAAAGAAAAATTTGAAGGGACCAACCCTAACATGGTGGAACTTTGTTCAAGAAGATAGGGTCAAGAAAGGTAAGTCCAAGATAAGCTCTTGAGATAGGATGGTACCAAAATTAAAGGCTTAGTTTTTACCAGCAGATTATGCCATACAAACCTTTATGAAATTGCAAGATTTGAAGCAAAGGGAGTTGGATGTGATGTCTTATACTGAGGAATTTCATAGGTTGTGCATTAGGGTAGGTCACAATGAAGATGAAGTTGAAAGAGTGGTCAGGTATTTAAGTGGTTTGAGATTGAACATAAGAGATGAAATTAGTTTGAACCCACCTAAGACAGTAGAAGAATGTTTCCAAATGATAGTAAGGGGAGAGGATAGAATCAAGAGAAGGCAAGAAATACAAGGAAGGGGCAGAGGTAACATGAATAGAGGAAGAGGAAAAAGACAGTCCAAAGAAGACCTTGAAGATGCTGATGAAAGTAAAGAACAAGCACCTGAATGAAGAGGTGGATGGAGAGGTGGAAGAACAAGCTTTAGGAAAAGAAGAGATTCTAATGAGTTTTCAGGAAGGTGTTACAAGTGTGGTGAGTTTGGTCACCCTGTCTACAAGTGTCTAGAGAAGTTTGGAACCACACCAAGTGGAGGAGAAAAGAAAAATGAAAGAAGAGCACAAATTGTTCAAGAGGATGAGGCTAAAAGTTCAAACTCCAACAGTCTTCGTGTTGCTCCTAAAGCAGGTGAGATTTTGATGATGAAAAGACAAATGTTTAAGACCTCCAAGGAGAAAGAGCCAATTCAAAGAAGAGCCTTGTTAAGGATAGCCTGCAGATGCAAAAATAAGGTATGCAAGGTTGAAGTTGATTCTGGATGCACTAATAATATGGTATCTAGTGATATGGTGGAAAAATTGAATTTGCAAAGAGTGCCTATAGAAAATCCTTATAGAGTGTCTTGGTTTAGTGATCATCAATCTATAGTGGTGAATGAACAAGCTACAATTGAGTTCCAAACTAGTTAGTATAGGGATCAAGTTGTTTGTAACATTTTTCCCATGAGTTGTTGCCATATGTTGCTAAGAAGGCCTCGTAATTTGATAGGTCAACTATGTATAATGGAAGGAAAAAAAATTCTACCATAGAAAAGGAGGGAAGAACATACATATTGACTCCATTGAATGAAGAGGAAAAAGAGCATGGTGAGCTTATCATGGTAGGGAGAAAGGAGTTTGTAAATCTCGATGAAGGTAAGGGTAAGAGTTTGGCAGCCAGTGCAAGGCATGATAAAGATTGGACAATAGATAAAAGAAGTGCAAATTATTTGTAGACAGTTGAGAGGAAGAGTGTCTTCATGTGGAAGAAGAAAGTTGATGGGAGTGAGTTTTAGACTGGAAAAGTGCAGTGTAAGATTGAAGAGCCTTTGGAAAGGAAAGAAAAGAGTGTTGGCATCATGGTTGGGACAATTATGTGCCCTATAAAAGGGAAAGAAGAAAAAAGACAGTCAAGGGATGATGGAATTGTTAAGATAGTGGACAAGAGGGAATGAGTTTGTGATGATAAAGGGATAGTGGATGGTAAGGTTGTTGGTACATAGACTAAGATAGTTGCAGGTCTAACAAAGATAGTTGAGATTGATGGTACATTTGACAATGACAAGTAGGCAGATGAGCAGAGAATTGGACAGTGGTCTAAACAAGAAGTGAGAAGGGAAGTGATGAAAGTAGATGAAAGTATGTGTACAGAGGTGGAGAATAATGTGACATCAGTATGTGATGAGGAAAAGATGGAGTAACACCCCAACAATATGCACAGTTGGAGCAAGATTCAAGAGATGATGATGGAAAAGATGACAAGAACAATATGAATCAAGAGTACCTGAGCAAGTTGAACCTGTTAAAGGAGTTTCAGGTGATAAAAGGAATGCAAAGTGCAGTGGTGGACAAGTTGCATCAGTCTTTCCAAGAGCCTTGGAAAATTCTAAAGTTGGGGTGTATGGTGTAGGGGCACCATTAATAAAAAATTGTCAAGTAAGGTTGATTATGTCTAGGCTTTAGATTGGGTGTCATTTTGTCTAAATAAGTTCACCATGACCATTTTCATGTTAAATAAGTCATTTGGGATGGGTTTTAGGTGTCTAGGTGGTTGAGTCTTCAAAAAATGCTAAAATGTTGAAAAGTTGCAATTATGCAAAATGCAAAATTTGAAAAGTTGTAAAAGTGCAATTGAAGGGAGACCAATAGTCATGTTGTTTGAAAGAGTAGTTTAGGAAGTTGAAATAGATTTTTTTTGGTGGGAAACATCATAAATATCATGTAGAACTCGATGAGAAGGTTGTTGAAGCATTTTTGAAGATTGAAGCATCAATAAAAAAATTAGTGGCTTTGCAATGCTATAAGGAGTTAGGTTGATTTGGTGAAAGTGAAGAATTTTTGAGAATTGTGACTTGTGAATTGTTGTTGTTGATTGATTTTGTGTTTGATTGTGTTTTAGGCCTCCCTTGGTTACATCAGTATTAGTGGGATTTTGTGCTCTTGATTGGATCCCTCCCATAATTTTTTTTTGAGGATACTCTCAATTTGTGAATCTACTTCATTTTTTAATTGCATGCATGACATTGAATAGGCAAGGATTGCTGACAGTATTTCTTTTATCATAGTAATTCTTCCGGCTAGGGTTAACTACTTACCTTTCCAATTCTTTGAATTTTCATTACTTCTCTCTATTTTTTGATCCCATAACTTAGATCTTATCACACCTTTGAGCAAAGGTGCACCTAGGTAATTTCACGAAACATCATCTATTGAGTAGCCCAAGGTCTTGGAAATCTTTTTCTGCCACGCTTTCTTTGTGTTAAAGAAGTATATTTTTGAATTTTCCTTGCTTATCTGCTGACCTGATATATTGATGTAATTTTCTAGGCATGATTTGATGGATTCATCTTCTTTTAATGTTGATTCCCCATATAGGAATGTGTCATCAACAAATTGTTGATGTGTAATGTCTTCAATTCCTTGTGCTATACTTAATCCCTTCCAATTTCCTTGTCTTTGATAGGTAGTTATGTGTCTACCTAACACCTCCGCCATTATCACAAAAAGAAAAGGGTACATTGGGTCCCCTTGTCTTAGTCCATTTGAGCTTTCAAAGAATCCTTTTGGGCTACCATTGACAAGGACTGAGTATCTAGTTGTTGATATACATTTATATACCAAATGAATCTATTTTCTTCCAAACCCAAACTTCTCCATCACTCTGAACAAAAAACTCCACCTGAATTTATCATAAGCTTTACTTACAAGAATTTTGATCATCATGCTAGGTATTTTCTCTTTGTTAATGGTATGAACAATTTCATTTGCAAGAATGATACTTTCAACTATATCTCTTCTTGGAGTGAATCCACTTTGGTTTGGTGAAATTAATTTTTCTAGTAGTAACTTCATTCTGTTTGCCATGACCTTGGGGATTATTTTGTATATGGTATTGCATAATGAGATAGGCCTATAATCCTCGAAGCTAGTACATTTCTCCTTTTTTGGAATTATTTCTATCATTGTGTTGTTTAGATCTCTTAAAAATTTCCCTTTTATCATGAAGTCTTCGCACACCTCCCATACTTGTTCTAGGAAATGCCAATATTTTTGATAGAAAAGTGCTGAGAACCCATCTAGGCCTAGGGCTTTGTCAGGGTGTAATTGTTTTATTGCACATTTTATCTCCTCCCTTTTAATGGGTTCAACTAACATTGCATTATCTTCTTCTGTTATTAACTTAGGGATGTTGTCCAGGATCTTGGAGTCATTCAAGGCATCCTTGTCTCCTTCTAGGCATAGGAGCTATTTGAAGAATCAAATTGTTTCCTCTATTTCTTTTGGATCTTCTGTGATATTTCCTTCAGAGGTTCTAATTTTTGTGATTCTTTGAAAATCCCTTTTGATCTTGTTTGTGTTGTGGAAAAAAATCATATTGGAATCGTCTTCATTTAACCATAGTTCCCTTAATTTTGATCTCCAATATTCCTCTTCCCTGGCCAATACTTCATTTTATTCTGCCATTACTTCTTTCTCCTTCACACAATATTCTTGATGCATACCTTCTTCCATAACTTTTTTATTTATTGCTTCCAGTTCCTTTTCCAATCTTTCTTTTTCAGTAAAAATGTTGAAAAATTTCTTATTACATGTTTGCAATTTACTTTTAATATATCTGAGTTTGTTCATGAAGATATAGATTTTGGTGTCTTTTAACTTTGGGGTCTCCTTCCATCACTTTTCAATTTGATTCACTAAACCTTTTTTTATGAACCACATTTTTTTAATCTTAAATTAAGATTTTATGTTGGACTCTGCCACTGATATATTCAATCTGACTGGGAGATTATCCGACCCTACTAGGGGGAGATTTGTGGCTTCCATGTTTTGCTTTTCTGCTAATCAGTCTTGTGTGAATAAGAATCTATCTATCTTCTCCTTTATGCAGCCTTCTCCTGATCGTTTGTTGGACCATGTGTATATTCCATTTCTGACTGTGGCCTTGATTAAATTATTCCGAGTTAAGAAATTTTCAAAGGATTCCATGGAAGGGGTTGGAACTTTGTTTCCCCCTAATTTCTCTATTACCCTGAGCATTGCATTAAAATCGGCCCCCAAAATTATGCCTTTTCCCCCTAATTCCAAAAATTTTCTTCCCACAACATTCCAGAGGGTGGATTTATCTTGGTTTCTAGTTTGCCCATATATGTTAAAAATGTAAAATTTGAGATTGCTTTTCACATTTTTTGCTTCCCCTACCATCCTAAAACTTTCTTTGACTAAGATGTTTAGGCTGATTGTATCTTTTCTCTAGAGTATACCTAGCCCCCCAGCTGTGCTGAAGGCTTTGGATAAGGAGCTTTCCCAACCTCTCAACTTGAAGCCCTTATTCTTTGTATCTTTGATTTTTGTTTCTTGTAATAAGATAATATCATATTTTTTTTCTCTAACTGACGCTTTATTAGGCACCTTTTGGTGGGGGCATTGAGATCCCTAGTATTCCATGTCAAAATATTCATTGCGCCATCTTCTGGGAGTGCTCTTCTTCCTTTTTCTCTTGTAGGTAGTTGATAATGCTTTTCAAACCCCTTTCTTGTGCTAGTTCCTCTCTTTTATGCTTGTGGGTCTTTCTTCCATGCTTCTTTTTATTTATGAGGTTCATGGGGGCTAGCATTTCTATTGTAGTTTGAGAGATGGTTCTATTTTCTACAATATCCAATTCCTCCTCTTCTTCATTCTCGCTTTTAGAGGAGAAGGCTTCTTTGTCCTCACAAGCTTGATCTCTTGGAGTTTGCTGGTTTCTATTGGGGAGGCCACTGATCTGTCTATTATTGTCCCTTCTTTATGAGCTGAGTTTGTCGTAGGGACTGTGATTTGGACAGGGTTTCTCATACTTCTTTCTTCTATTGATTTGGATTGTGGTTTTTTCCTCCACACTTTGTTTATTTCTTTTTCTTTTTAGTGCTGAGAGGTCTCAATTTTTTGATTACTTTGAGTGGATTCCTTGCTGATTGTGTCATTTTTCTTTATGGCCTTGGAATCATTCATAATTTTTCAATTTTCTATCATATGGTTTCTATTTTTACAGTGCCTACAAAATAGATTCTGACTTTTGACTTCTACCTCTTGCACCCAAATCCCTACTTTTGATTTTAATTTGATTTTTTGAGGGATTTGTTCAATTGCTGCTACTTTCAATCTTGCATAGAGGTATGAATTCTCTTTTAGGATTTGATGATTTGTCTCTAATAAAGCACCCAAGGTCCTTTCAATTTTATCCAAACATTCTTCATAACAATATTCTATTGGTAAGTTGTAAAGTCTTACCCATTGTGGTTTATTATATGCATCTAGATTTTTAGAGTTGAAGTTGGGTTCCCATTTTGCATATAAACTGGGTATTTTTGGAAAACCCTAACTCCCTTCTCTAAGATATAATCTCTGTCATCCTTCGACAAAAAAGTGATTATAAAAAATCCTTTTGGAAAGAATTCCAGACCATGGTTTCTATCTACTACTTTTCTTTCCCATTCTTCAATTGAGCTCCATGTCTTCTTGGCCCTATTATTTTGCAATTGATTGCCACCTTTTTTAACATTTCCGAGTCTTCTTTGATTTCATCTTTGACATTAATTTCCTTTGGAGATTATTGTTTTGCTGTGGTTTTTGAATATGGCTTATGATTCGCTAAGAGGGTGTTCCCCTTTGGTTTAATATTCACTCCTCCAAAATCTTTATGTATCCGAATAAACTCATAGGATTTAATATTGTCAAGTTTAGGCCAACTGCTTGAGTTTCCTACTTTTTTAGACTCATTTCTATATATTTTTGTCTTAGGGGCTTCTTCTCTTTTAGATGTTTTTTGATAATTTTTTGATGGTCCTGAGAGATTCTACTTGTGGTGATTTTGAGATTGTTAGGCCATGTGACATAGTGAGGTACCCTGAAATCGACTTTTGGATTGTTGTTTTCCTCTAGAAATCTTCTTCTTGGTGGTTTCCCATGGTGAACCTTATTAAATTCTATGCTTCCATATTTGGTTCTTTATTTTTTGTTCATGATTTTATCTTTCTAATCCAGGGCTTTGTTTATGTGAGATTTTCCATTTTTTGGTTTTGATCGCCAATTTTTATTCTACGACTTTGTATTCTTTTTAAACTTTTCTTATGATAAATCCTTATGATTTGCATAGAAATATTTGCATATAGAAATTCGCACATGTAATTTGCAAGCAAAAATAAGTTTGCGAGAAGAGATTTTCTTACTTTTTAAACTAATCCCATTTTGTGTAGACTTGTGTTGGAAGTTTTCAAATAAATTTAAGAAATCTTGTTTCAGATTTTTCTTTCATTATAGTGGTTGTTTGAGTGTAATTTCATAGAAGATGGTTTATTGAGAATCCATCCTTCATCAGTGGTATTAGAGCAAGAATATTCTGAGTGTGTGAACAAACCGCCAAAGAGAGGCATTTTGTACTAGGATCTGTTTGTTGTGGGTGTTGTAGAAAATGTATGCAAGATGAGCCCCACGTGGTAGGGATAGAGTTAGAGAAAGAAATGAGAATGTTGTCAATGGTGATGATTTTAGAACCTTAAAAAAGTATGTGGAAGCATTACAAGAAGAAATTATAAAAGTTTTTGCACAAAGGTGAGAACCAATAAGTGATAAGAAGAAAAAACCTCAGAGGATGCTAGCCAAACAAGTGAACAAAGAAATGTAGTAGCAACAATTTCCAATGAACCATTGTTGATTGTGTTATCAAGGATGGGAAAGAGACCAAAAATTGAGGTTCTTAAATTCAATGGGAATTTGAATCCAAAAGAGTTAGTGTATTGGATCAATAACATGGAAGAGTATTTTGAGTTTGAAGAAGTTGACTATCTTGATAGAGTGAGGTTTGCAAAAACTAGATTGAAAGGGCATGCTTAAATTTGGTGAAGAGAGATTCAATTCGAAAGACAAAGGAGAGGAAAGAAAATAAATTACTAAGTGGGATAGAATGGTGGAGAAAATGAAAAGATAGTTCATTCTGGTGGACTATGAGCTTGACTTGCTCAAGAAAATACAAGGGTTAAAACAAGGGACCAAAATAGTGAAAGAATATATGGAGTTTCACAGGATCCTGATTAGAACAAGACTTGTTGAAGAAACTAAGGAGAAGCTTGCAAGATATATTAATGGTTTGAGACCAAGCATACAAGAGGAGATGACTTTGGTGAGAGTTTACACAATGAAAGATGCATATCAAATTGCCTTAAAATTTGAGGAAAGAATGAACAAAAGGTATGAGCGTAAGCAAATAGGTCATGATGAGGAGAATGAAGGAAGAACATATGGAGCAGATAATAATAATAAAAATATAAAAAAGAAGACCAAGGAAACAACAAAAATTAGAGATGTGATGACTTATATGGTCCTAGAGATTAAAATCTAAGAGGTAGAGGAAGATTAGGTAGAGGTTTTTGAAGATAAAATTTTAGAGGAACCTATTTTAAGTGTGGGGAAGAGGGTCATAGAGCATATGATTGTCCTCATGAAGAGGAAATATTGAGAAGAAGATCAAAAAATTAGAATAGAATAGCAAATGTGAATAGAGAAGATGTAGGATCATCACATTATGAAGCAGAAGATGGTGAAACTTTAATGACCAGGAGAACCCTATTGAATGAAGACAATAAATCTATTCAAAGAAAAAGTTTGTTTAGAACAAGATGAAAGTGTTAGGACAAGGTATGTAATGTAATCATAGATGGAGGTAGCATAGACAATGTCATTTTTGAAGAGATGGTAAGAAAATTACAACTAGAGAGAAGAAGGCATTTGTATCCGTACAGGATATCATGGCTACAAGATGATAGAAAAGTTTTGATTAGTGAACAAAGTTTGGTAAATATTAATACATGAGGTTATATGGGAAATTTTATGTGATATTATTCCTATGAATACTTGTTGGCAGGCTATCATGAGGTCCTATCACTTTAACTGAGAATGCATCAAATATATCGACCAAGTAGTGTTGGAGGGCTGTATGCAATAGGAAACATCTTGACTAACTCTCCTAGATTTTTTGAATGTTGGAACAGTTGTAAACAAAACTTAAACTAAAAGGACATTTAAACTAGAAAGCGTAACATTATTTTAAACTAGAAAGCATGAAATTATTAAGCTAGAAAGCATAAAATGATTAAACTAGAAAGCGTATAAATTATCTAAAGAGAAATGCTTCCAATAAAAATGTAAAGTTTAAATAACAACCATTAGCTATCATCTAACATCTAACTGTTAACATAAAACAAACTTAACAACCTATGATTGATAACCAGAGTGGGTGCTTCAAAATTTCAGATAAGCAAAACTAAAGATTACAAACTTGAACTATAAACTGCAGGAATAAGTAACAAAGCTCGACACATACAAATAACATTTATTCACATTTATCATATACAAAATAAAAGTGACAGAAATGAAAAAAAAGATACTTATCTATCCTATGAATTTCCCTTGAGTGGCCAGCTCTCGGGTATTCCTATGATTAATTTAGATCACATGAACTTTTGCATCTTCAAAATGATTCCATCCATGATAACTCTATTAAATAGAACTAGTAACTCGGAATAAGACTAGAAAAGCTTATTTTATTCATATAAGAAAAAGTGTAAGATAGAGACATAGTTTAGAACATATTATAACAACATAATGGTATCACTGTTTCATTGTTTCTAGCGGTTACATATAAATAATAAACTTCTTAACAAAATCCTAGATTTTAGATGGTGAAAGATCACCATTGAAAAAGTCTTCTAACATAATTTTTAACTAACAAACAGACTGAGGTCTGTAACATAAAGAATTTAAAAGGATCGAAGAGGAGCCATAAAGTTTTAAAACAAAAAAGCATTAAAAGAATTGATCCACTATGCACCCCTGAAATTTTGACGCCTAAACTTCTGATGCTTGTATTCAATTGCTTTGAAGTCTTCTTTAAAATCCACTCAGCTGTGCATAATGACCTATACAATGACTAAATACTACACCATTACATCAATATTAGTCAACCAATTCCATTTTATTTAGGAAATAAAGATTATACATCTTTTTGCAAAAAGTAAGCAATTATTAATCCTAAAAATAAATAATTGGCAGGGTAAAAGTGATTGGGAGAAATAAGGAAGGATATTTGGCTTATCATATTCATGAGGTTATTTATACCTCATCACTTCTCCCCCTCCTAGGCTTGAGCAACTCCTCTTGCTCTTCAATTTCCCTTGTTCCTATTTAACTCCTCGTACTTGGCATTGAGGTCATATGGTTCTGCTACCTTTCTATCCCAATCACCAGGGATTCTAAGGAAACCCTCATTGAATTTAACCCTTGATTTCCATGATTTTAAATTATTAGGGTTTTGATTTGTAGTAACATGTATTATAGGGGGTGTTGAAAGAAGTAATGGAGGCCTATACCTCATTCCCATCCATTCAGTCTTAAGCTACTGTAGAATATCTGCCAATGCCTCTACTCTTTTGTAAGACCACTTAACATTAGTAGGTGAAATTACCTCTCTCCTTTTAAGGTACATAGGAAGAGGAGTGTACCTCTCTTCACAGGAATTCAATGCTTTTCCTATCAATTTTGGCCCCTAGACTGTAAAATGCTCAAAATAGATCCGAAGATTATTATTATAATTACTTCTCACAGTTTCATTGATCTTGATGCTCCAGAATTGAGCTTTAAAAGCAGAAGGTTTCCTATTAGGGTACTGCATTTGAAGTCCAATAGTATTTTTTTCTTGTAACTACTCTCTTGTCCTTTCTTACCATTAAATTTGATTTTACATGGTGGACATAAATTCCCCGAGCTAAACTTCACCGACAAAGAAATTAACAAAGAAATCTATATATATTTCCAAAAACAAATTGTGGATAAAGAATTCACACAATAAATTCTGTTGAGCAGGTGTTGATTTTGTAAATGTTTTTACAAACTCCTTATCATCTGGATCATGTGGCAGATTCCAAGAAATTCTCAATAATTTCCACCTTAATATTTGCTCATTCAAGAACATGGAATACAATCAGGATAGTCTTTTGCAAGCTAATAACAATTCACCAATTTGGTAGGCATCTGTTTTAGCTTGATAAAGCCTATTATATGACTCTTTTAATAAAACCATTTCCTTTTTCAATCTAACATTCTCTATCCCTTCCTATTTCAAAAAATAACACCTTTCCATCCATGTAACCAACAATGGATATATGAACCTAAAACCATTCCATTTCGGTTGGTTCAATCTGTATCTCTTTTGACTCCATTTTTGGTTTAACATTAATCTCTTGAAAATCCTGCTCTAACTCAACAATTTTGCTTAAGGATGCATTAAGCTCAGATTTCTGTTTGTTCTTTTTTGTTTCAAAAGTTGTAAGTAATTGGATAAAATTATCAGTTAAACTTTTGATTTGTCTATCTTTTTCAGATAAATTTGTCACATACCTTTTACTTTCCTCATTCCATTGCTACACCTAAAATTGCAATTGTTCAATAGTTTTATCTTTTTTCTCTATTTGAATTTTAAAATTTGCAATTTCCTAATCTCTCTTCTTCAAAACTGTAATGTGTACATCTATCTCTTCTTGTTGTTGATTGATTTGATCTTCATTTTTTCGCAACTGAAATTTCAATTGAGCAATTTCTTCTTTTAATTTCTCTAACTTTGTTTCTTTTTTATCAACCTCTGTATTGATAGCAAAAGGAAAGCTAGGAATTTCTGCATCATTGTTGGTTATATTTTCTTCATTAGGCACCTCAAATGAACCTTCTTTTTGAACATTAGCAACTAAGGGAGATAATTGTTCCATAGAATCATCCTCAATACCCAAATAATGTGGTGATTGTTCCCCTTCTTCTTGTCCTAATTGAAGTGGCATATCCTCCCTCTCAGCCTTAGGAGGTTTACTGGGTTGTTTTTCACTTTCTTTTGTTGCCTCCTGAGAAGGCTAAACCTTAGTTTATAGTGATTGGACTTCAATATTATGCTTTTTCTTCCTAGGGGCATTTAATTGTTCACAAGCTATTATATCACTAATTTCAACATATAACCTCTTACTTCTCCTTAAAGGAGGAGGTGCTTGCAATGTTACTCGAAATATCTTTTTCTTCTTGCGAGGATGAGTTTCCTCATCCCCTAAATTTATTATTTCTACATTTTCTTGATGGCCCAAGGTTTCTGAAATGTTGGGTGAAATTTCCAGCGCTTCGCCATTAGGATTATTTTTGCTATGTTGAGGTTCAGAAACATCTTGAGGCTCAGGGGAAGGCCCTTCCAAATTTTGAGCTACCCGCCTAGATGATTCACCTTCTTCAAGGTGTCTTATGGGCTCTAGATTTTCAAATTTTTAGAGAAAAATTTTCCACTTCTTTTTCGTTTTCTTCTAGAAATGATATTTATAGATTAAGTGGATGAGGAAATGGTGTTTAAGTGGCCCATAAACAACTTTGAACTTTTCTATCATGTTAATAATAGAATCACAAAGAAACGTAGGTAGATTAACCCTAAGTGTAGAGTTTTCAACGCCATGGCACAAATGGGTAAGTAGGCGAAAAGGTGGACCTAAAATTATTGCACATTGTTCTTCACAAGTGAAATATTTAATAATCCAAGCAACTGCTATTCTCCATGGCTCCAGAATGGAAATTCTCTAAAATGCTTTGTTTTTCCCTCTAGTACTTACAATTAATAAAGGCGGAGGTTCCCCTTCCCTACTAAGAACTCTACCATTTTCTGATAAGAAATGTTGGTAGTTTCTGATAAATTAATTCCCTCATTTTTAAGACTAGATAGATGAAAAATGATCTTAGCACTCACCTTGAATCGCTTGCCACATACCATAGATTGACCATCTGAGAAACTCTCCACAAATTCTTTTACTAGTTGCTCATTGTGTCCCTAAAATTTATTTATGAAATCCATCCACCCCACTCTCTGGAAAAGTTATGAAATATTGCCTAATGCCAATAATTTTTCTACTGAAGCTAGTTCAGATTTCTGTTTGGATCCTCCCATACTATTTTTTCCTTGTGGATCTACTCAGTTTCTGCTAAAATGTAGTGGTGCTAAAAAATTGTTTAATCAACACTAAATTGCAGAGTAAAGAAAATGTAAATTCAATAACTTGTACTTGATACAACTGATGGGACATGAATTAATTGTTGCACTTGGGATTCACTGTACTTTCATTATTACTTTGCATGGGAAAAATCACAAAAAATGCCATACTTCAAGCAAACGAACAATTCACACATTTTACCAAGTTTGGAAAGTATGGTGGTTGGTGCTAATTACCTACTTAAAGAAAAAATTGTACATACCTTATGTCTTGTCATAAATTTGAAAATCACCTACCTTTGCTAACACAATGGTATAATTGGATGAGTTGGAGAGGGTGGTGATGAATTTATTATGAAGGAAGATGGGATAACTAATTAATGTCAGAATTATTATGATCGAAAAATAGCCATAATAATTTTAATTTATTATGATAGGAGATTGCAATGTAGGGTGTGGATTTTGAAGGTGATGGAAAAATTTAGTAATGGGCATGTGTATGATGTTGGAAAAATCAAAACATTTGGAGAGGAAAAGAATTTACAAAAACCCAAAGCATCACTAGAAGATGCGGCTATGGTAAAGAACGAAAAGTTCCAGAGCATGTTGAGAGATACACCTGGGATGAAAAAGTGAAGTGGAAAAATTTTGGAACATCGTTGAAAGATGCAACCGTAGTGAAAAAGAAATTTCTAGAGCATTGTTGAAAGATGCCGTTGGAATGCAGAAATGAAATTTCTGGAGCATTGCAGAAAGATGTAGCTAGAACAACAACAAAATTTTTGGAGCATCACCGAAAGATGTAATCGGAAGTAGCAACAACATTTCCGGAGCATTGCTGAAAGATGTAGTTGGAAGTAGCAACAAAATTTCTGGAGCATCGCCGAAAGATGCCATCAAAAAATGAAAGTGGAATTTCCAGAGCATCACTAAAAGATACTGCTAGAAGGAAGAAACAACAAAATTCCAGAGCATCGCTGAAAGATGCAGCCATAATGCAACAAGAAAATTTTCAGAGCATCATTGAAAGATGCCGCCGGAAGAAGGAAGTAGAATGAAGGACTTTTGGACTTAGATTTTTTGGAGTATCATTGAAAGATGTGCTAGATTGAAAGAACAAAATAGGGAATGACACCAGTCATGCGTGCAAGTTCCGGAGCACCACAACAACCAAGCCAATAAGTTCTGAAGCATCACATCAAGATGCGCCAAAATTTGTATTTGATTAAACATGATGTCCTACAAAAACATAAATGAATTTAGCCAAGTCCAAAGGATGAAAAATTTAAAAGAAATTCCTTGAAGTAATTACAAATACATACACATGCACACACATTTTTTTTTTTAGACTAGGTGACTATTAATCTGAGCATTCCATTGGCTCTGTCATAGCAGAGTCAATGCATTACACTTCTCCTTGCATTTCTACCATCCTTGTAAATTCCTCCTTGTTAACTGGTTTATGGTAAATGCGTAATCGATGTCCGTTGACTAACAAAGTTTGAGTATCACCATCAATGGGCTTGAGCTGCACTGCTTTGTTTGAAAATACCTCAAAAATTTCATATGGACCCAACCAATGAGTCCTCAGTTTCCCCTGATGATCTTTGTATCGAGAATAAAAAATAGTGCCCAATCCCCATTATGGAACTCTCTTTCCCTAATGTGTTTATCATGCCAAACCTTTCATTGATGTTGAATTAGTTCAATTTGGTGGACACCATCTAAATGAAGTTCATCTAACTCACTAAGTTGTAAGACTCTTTCAACTTGGGCTCGTTTAAGATCTAAGCCTAACTCCATTGCTATTCTTAGGGTTTGGAGTTTAAATTCAATAGGTAGAAGTGGTTTCTTCCCAAAAACTAACTCGTATGGACTAAAACTAGTGGTTGATTTCAAAGTTGTGATATAAGCCCAAATGGATTCAGGTAGTTTCCTAGCCTAGTCTTTCCTTCCTGATGAAACTGTTTTTGTTAGAATGTTCTCTAGCTCCTTATTAGTAACTTCTACTTGACCATTTGCTTGAAGGTGATAGGGTGATGACTTCTTATGGCTTACCTGAAAATGATTAGTGAAGGCTAATAGAACTCTAGACATAAATTGAGGTCCCTGATCTGTGAAATTTTTTCCAAGGACTCCAAATTGGAGAACAATCTTGTTATACAGGAAGTCAACTACTTGTTCTTCCCTAGCAACTTCTGAGAGATTGAACTTCTGCCCACTTGGTTAGATAGTCGGTACAGACCAAAATGTACTCTTTCCCTTGTGAAGGGGGGTCTATAGGACTGATAAAATCCAATCCCCACTTTTCAAATAGTTCAAGGACTACCTAGGCTTGCAGAGGCATTTCATTGGATGCAGTAGGTCTCCTTACTCTGAAATTCATCATAGTGGTAGAAATATTTCTTGACATCTTTATGCATAGAGGGCTAGTAGTATCCTTCACCCAAAATCTTATGGAATGTCCTCTTGGTAGAATAATGGCCTCCAGAGGGGTCATCATGGCAAGCTCTAAGGATGCTACATGTTTCATCCACCTAACACATCATTGTAAAACCACATCAGGACCACATCAAAATAATATTCCATTAATCCATTTGAAAGGAGCACTTTCTTGAATGAGGCATTTCTTTTGTTTTGATGTAAAATATGGTGGCAATTTTGAAGTGGCTAGGTAGTTGGCAATGTCAGCAAACCAAGGAGTCTTAATGGAGATAGTAAAAAAAATTTCATCGAGAAATTCATCTTGCACAAGAGAACTATCTCCATTATCTTGTTTTATCTGGGATAAGAAATCCAAGACTACATTGAATTTTCCAGGTTTGTTGATAATGGTCACATTGAATTCTTGTAGAAGCAATAATCATTTGATTATCCTCCCGTTTATGATAGGTTTGATCATCAAGTACTTAATGGCTAAATGGTCTATGAACACAATGACTTTGTACCCTGTGATGTAATGTCAAAATTTATTAATTGCATGTACTACAACTAGAAATTCCTTCTCTATGGTAGTGTAATTTCGTTGAATGGGGGTCAAATTTTTACTGATGAAATAGATAGAATACTTTCCCCCATTCTCATCTTCCTGACCTAAAACTGCTCCTATATCATCATCAGATGCATTTGCATAAATATGGAACAAAAGGTTCCAATTAGGTCCACATAGGACAGGAGCAGAGATGAGTTTCTCCTTAATGATTTCAAATTATTATTAACACTCTGGTGTCTAGGTAAAATCAAAATTCTTTTGGAGAAGGGAAAACATAGGGGCTACAATGTTGTTGAAATTTTCTATGAATCTTCGATAGTATCCAGCATGCCCTAAGAAACTTCTAACATCAGTTTGGGTCCTTGGGGTCACAAGTTGTTGTATCACCTTGATCTTCTTAGGATCGACCTTTATCCCTTTAGCTGAAATGTGGTGTCCCAACACTATCCCTTGTTCTACCATTATTAGGAATTTTTCATGACTCAAGGATAGCTGATGGTCCTCACATCGCTTCAACACTCAGTCCAAAATTTGAAGGCCTTCATCAAAAGCTGACCCATAAACAGTGAAGTCATCCATGAAGACTTCTACACAGTCGTTTACTAGTTCAATGAATATTGCCAGGATAGCTCTCTGAAAAGTTGCAGGAGTGTTGTATAGCCCAAAGGGAAGGAAACGATATGCAAACATTCCCCAAGGGAATGCAATTTGTTTTTTGTCTTGGTCTTCGGAGGATACTTGTATCTGGTTGTATCCACTAAATTTGTCCAAGAATGATAAATACTTCCTTCTAGCCAAATTATCCAAGACTTGGTCTACAAACAGTAGAGGAAATTAATCTCTAAAGGTAGCTTTATTGAGTTCCCTATAGTCAACACATACTCTCTTCCCATTTTTCTTTGGAAAAACTACTAGAGGCGAAAACCATTTTCTATCAGATATGGGATAGATGAATCCTACTTGCAAGATTTTTTCAATTTCAGTTTTAACAATGTTTTTCAAGGAAGGATTGAGTCTTCGTTGTGGTTGACGAATAGGTCTAACATCCTCAGTATAGATGTGATGGGTAAAAAAACTGGGGTGTATTCCTCTCATGTCTATGTAATCCCATGAAAAAGATTTAGATCTATTCACCAATGCATCAAACAATTTGTGCTCTTCTGGCTTTGTCAACCAACTGTTGATATTCAAAGTTTTTTCCGGTAGTAACATGATGGTTTTGACCCCTGGATGGTTGGAAGTAACAGTGTAAACTTCTCGGGTCAAAATGTTGAGAGGAAAACCATGTGGTATAGTTCGATGGAGTCTGACAATGTCTTCAAATAAGTGATCCATTTTCGGAATGATATTGTCCAGGGGGCAAGGTAATCCCATGAAGCTAGTGTAATCAGATTCAACGTGATCAATGTTGATTGGATGTCCTAGAATCTCTTCTACGTCCAACATTTCCTCATCACTTGAGTCTATGGTAAGATTTTCCATATTGTTTTCTAGTTCATTTTCCAACTCTTCACCATGTTGTTTGATGACTACCATAGCAAGTGAGGCTTATTCTCTTGTTCGTTGGGACCATTTGGCTCATCAAACCAAACTTTGTTATGTTCAACAAGTTTAGTGGGAAGATACAAGAATAAATGTTTTCTATTAGGACCATGTGAAATGGTGATTCCTCCCTCTCTACAATCAATCTTGGCTACAACTGTAGTTAGCCATGGTCTTCCTAGGATTATAGGATAATTTTACTTTGGTGTGAGGACTAGATTATTTGAAAATCTACTGGATACTCCCAATCGTCAACCTTAACAAGAACATTTTCTATGACACCTTTGGGAATAGCTATGGATTGATTTTCCATTTGCAACACTGTAGTTATGGGACGTAAATCAGCGAGTCCCAATTTTTCCATCACATCGACAGTCATTACGTTAATGGCCGTTCCTAAGTCCACAAGTGCATTAGGTATTGCTACCTCATTGATTGTCACTGTTATTGGTGTTTCGATGCACAACTATTTGATCAATTGATTTAATTCAGGAATCTCTTTAATTTCTGGCAATAAGGGAATCTCTTTAATTGACAGGAAGGTGGTGCATGATGGCTATGCAAACACATACACATTGACAAAAGATGGAGTGAAACACAAATTGAAGCCATTGAAAGAAGAAATGGGTAAGGTTTGCAACAATGCAAGGCAATGTTTGGTTGATGAAATTAGACTTTTAGATGGTATGGAGTATGAATATGTTGACTTTGTTAACACTAACCATGATGAAGATGAGAAAGGTAATGTGTTCACTTAAATTGAAGTAGAGTTCTCAAGTGGAATGAAGGTAGCAGTAGAGGGTAAGGTAAAATCTAATTTTATTGTTTCCTTTGATGAGAAAGAGAGTGAAGGAATAGATAAGTTTGTTGCAGCAAAAACTAATTTTGATAAAGTTGAATTGGAAGAGAGGAGTGTTAAGGCTAATGAAGAGTTTTCTGAAGAATCCTTGTTTTAGAATAGTGGAGGTGAAAGTGTTTTTATTAGTGATCATGGTTACTTGTCACGTAATGTGGAAATTGAGTTTTTGGATGGTAGTGCTAACACTATTTGAGTGAAGAAAAATAGGTTGTAGCAATGTTATGCCTTTCAAAAGGCATGAAAACAATGGAATTTTATGAAGGGGACATGGTGGAAAGATATGGAAAAGGTAGAACAAAAAATGAGGAAAAGAAATACATTTATTTTGATGGATGAGGTATAAGTTTAATTGTTAGTTCCAATTTTGATGAAGTATATTAGTTGGAGAAAAAAATTGATGCTTCAAATTACATGATGGGTAGTAGAGGAAGGATGAAACATGGTAATGTTGTAAGTTTGTAGAAAATGGTGCACAAAAATATTTCAATGGACAAGGCAATGAGGTGGATCCAATATAGACACAAGGTCTACAAATTTTTTTGAGTGCAACGCATGAAACATTTCTTTCTACCTAGGGTGTCTGATGCAAGAGCATCCTAGGTGAAAGTGCAATCAACATCAACCAAAAAAATTAAATTTGAAAATTTTATTTGCATTTCATGTTAGGAGGCCATTTTAATAAGTTGAGAATAATTATATTTAATTAAATAAATATTATTTTTGTTATGCAAGTTGGAAGGTGGGGTTGTAGAGGTGTAATTGCATTTTTTTTTGAAAAATATGAAAAAGAAAGTTTAGGCATTGAGATTGGGGAGTTACAAAATGGAATTAAAAATTATTTATTGATTTTTCTATTGTAAAAATAACTCATTATGAGGAGGTGGTCGTGAGTTTTGTAGGAGGCAAAAATTTGATTTTTGGGAAGGGTTTTGTGGCATGTTTTGGTTTTCATTCTTCACTATAAGTGTTGAAGATTGGAGAGCTTGGTCTGGTAATATCTTAGAGGTTTTTGAAGTGGTTTGTTGTAGGTTATAAGGGTTATTTCAGCCATTGAAAGTTGAATACTCCATAGTTGAGAATTGAAGTGTTGCAAGTGATTGTTGCAAGAGAAAAAGTGTAGATTTGGAGGTTCTCATGAAGCACACAATTTGATTTTATTTTGTTGAAGCTTGTTTTATTTTATTTCCAGATTATGTAAAGGGAATATGTTACTTCCCTTCAATCATTTGTTGACTGAAAACTTTATTGTAATCAGATTTCCATTTTGTGTAGAATTGTGTTGCAAGTTTTCAAATAAATTCAAGAAATCTTGTTGCAGACTTTTCTTGCATTATAGTGGTTGTTTGAGTATAATTTTGGAGAAGAGAGTTTCTTGAGAACCCCTCTTCCATCACAAACTCTACAACCTTGATAATTTTATAAATTTTTACTATGCAACATTCTTTACTTCTTTTTCATTGCCTAGTTTATAGGATTCATATTCACCACCCCCTAAATCTTGAGAACTCTTTTCTTTGAAAATCTAATCAATATTGAACAATATTTTAAGTGTCACCATTCCTTTAGGAATATGATTAGTTTTATATTCATGACTCGTTATTCATATAACTTGAAATCTTCCTTATTGGATTCATTAATGATTTGTAATTTAAAAGCACCCAAAAATCAAGAATATGTTTTTCATTTTAAAAAATAATATGAAAGTTGTTTGGCACAATATGAATGGGTGTTAGTTCTACTATGAACCTTTTAATATTTAAATTTGTAACTACTTCAAGTTAACTTGTTTTTTCCAATGCATTAGTTGTGTAGTTCTTTCTCTATGAAATAGGTAGTATGTTAAATGCATCAAAATATTCAATAAAATCTCATACTCTGTTATGATACTTCACTAGTTTCTTTTCATTACAATCATATTGTTTTCTTGCCTATTTTCACAACCAATATTGAATCTCTAAAAAAAATAGCTATTTGATCATCTTCTTATTAGAAAATAACAATCAATGAATAATTAGTTCACTTTTAACCCCATTATTTTTGTAGGAAAAGTCTAAAACTATCTAAGAAATATTTTCATTTGGGATTGATAAGTTCCATGCTTGCATCATAACCTTATTTTATTTATAACCATTGAAATTCATCAACCACATTTGATCTCCATCTAGTTTGGATTTATCTAGTATGGGAGATGCAAGCATATCCTCTTCAACCCTATGTGTTACTGGTAATTCACTTTAGATTTAATTTATTTTAACATCAATGTATTTGTATTAGTATACATTCACTATTTGGTGGATTTAATGTGTGATATTATTCTAAATTTATAGTTTGTTCATGATATATTTTCCTTAAAGGTGCCATGGTTTTGAAACATTATTGCTATCTAAAGTGACTGTTTTAGTGAAATAAAAAAAATTATATAAATTTACAACTCAAGCCTCTTATAGAATTGATAAGCATGTACTATAGGAGAGTTCAGACTAGAATTCACTATGCACCCTACACCAATTAGGAAGTAAGAGGTCAAGAATATGAACTTTGGCCCCTAAAACCAACTTATCTGCATGCAACTTCTTAACCAACTTTTGAAATCCTTCTCAAAAGGTAAGCACAACCTTTAGATTGGTACATGTAATCCTTTCATTGCTAACTTGTGATTGATTTGAATAGTTGTGTCTTCTTCCCGACTCTACTTTGGATAAGGAAAAAATAAAAGAGAGTATGTGAAAAAAATCAATTTTACCTCAACCAATTCCACATTTGACATTAGATTATCATATTTAGGATCCTTGGATAAGAATACGTCTTTCTTTTCTACTTGACCCATGCCTACTATTATCATTATCTTATCTTCATTCCCATATCTTTCTAGGGCATAAACACCCGACTTAGTCTTGTGTACAATAGTTCATTCAAGATGTTATATTTAGTTATTAAATGATTCATCTATGGCTCCATATCAATTCTAGTTTGATTTAGTTGACCTCTTGTTGTGCTATTTTTGCACACATGCCCCACCAGAGGCGGGGATCCTCTTTTGCTTGCTTTGCTCTCTCGTTTTGCTTTAGGTTTCACCTTTTCCCCTTAAGGGATGGGTTCCTCAGTTTTTTGATTCACTTCACTTGATGAGCTTTATGGTTTATGTTTTCACTTTGGGTGTCCTTGTTTGCAACATTTTCATCCTGTTTGGTGCTTAAGAGTTATGGGTTTCATGAAAAATTTCCTTAAGTATCAAAATTGGGCAAGTTTGGGAAGCTTTCGTGGAATTCCTCCTTGGCTAGATTTTCCTGAAGGATAATCATTCGCTAAATCTGTCTCTCGATGGATTGCCCGAAGCTCGTTATCTCACAAATTTTCCTTGATGTTGGATTTTCCTGAAGGGTTGGATGTTCGCTAAATCTGCCTCCTGGTGGATTCCCCAAGCTCTTTTCACCTCGCTAAGTCCGGGGGTCTTTGGATTCCCCGAGTCTGTCATGGTTTCGTTTTCCTGAACTTTTGGAGGTGTCATGCCAGCGGATTTATTGATTTTGTAGTTGATGTACTCAGACATTAATGCTATTTTTGGGCACAATTTAAAGGGATTTTACACTTGCATTTTCATTATTCATTGTTTGCTGCATTTGTGGAGAGCGCTTGTGCATTCCTGCATTTCAAAGGAGGTGATTTGGGTATTGGTGTTAGGGATTTTCATTGATCTTAAGCTAGGGTTTGGTTTCTAGGTGCATTTGGATTCACATTATCAGTCTTTCAAGTTAAAAGGTAGGGTTTCCAACTCTTTTGGTGATTGTTCTACAAATTTTCATGGTTATTTGGTGTGAATTTGATGATTTCCAATTGCTTTATTCTGCCATTTGATTTTGTAATCACTAATTTGAGCTTGTTTTCTTTGCGTTTAGTATCACATAGGTTGGGTTTTAATCGATTGATATCTTGTTTTTCCCTCAAATTTGTGCTAAATCTTGGGTTTGCATTGATTCAGAGTTGGGTAGTTAGGGCATCATTGTGTAGAGTTAAGATGCTACAAATTTTCATTATTAAGCACAAACTAGGGCATTCATGTGTGTGCTACCTCGAGCTAGGGTTTCATGATCTTGTCTTTGCAATGTGTTTGTGCTTGCGCGATGTGAAATAGAGTATGCATTCGAGTCTAATTAGTCGGTTTGTTTGTGATGCTTTGAATTTAAAGATCAACATTCAGAAACCCTACGTCTATGCGTAAACCCTAAATCATGGTTTTAAGAATTGAATCAAAATCTGTTATCGACTTGGTCTTGAATTTGATTTGAATGTGATATCACTTAAATTCAAGTCAAGTCTGAGCTCTCGAGTGGAAAGATTCCATTTTGATCAACTTGTGAATTGAGAAGTCTAAGTTACCCTCATAAAATCCTTAGTGTTGTGAAATCCCCGAATGCATATCACTCTCTAAAATATGCCTTCAAGTGAAAAATCCACGTGGACACGAATTCCCAAAGCTTCAATCTGTTCACAAAATCTGTGATGACTCGGATTCCTCAAATTCGTGGTGGCTCGAAATCCCTGAAGTTGTGAAGTGTATAATATGTCTTCGATTTGAATCTCGAGATTGATGTGAAAGGAATTTCATGGTGTTAACGACATTTGATATGTGAATTTTGGCTAAGTTTCCCTTGATTCGCGAAATCTGTTTGAGCAAGAAATACCTGAAGGTTTATCCTTTCACGAAATTTGTGAAGGGGTGGATTCCCCAAAGTCTGGTCATTGCCAAAATCTGTGAGGAAGGAAAAAACCCAAACTTTATTTAATGCTTGATTTTAAGGGTTTATGACTTGGTTTTAATGATCTTGGTGATGGTGTGAGATTGGTTTTATATTGAATATGTATTTTAATGATAAATTCAATGATGCAATTAGTTATAATGATCAATTTTGCTTGACACTCTAGTAATTATGGTCCTTTCTTGTCAGATGTAGGAAGAATCTAGCAAAGAGAAGGATTCCAAGGTAAAATCAAATGATCCAACTAAGGAGGGGCCTTTAACCAGAGTTGAGAAAATGAAGTATGATTTCAAAGGTACAAGGCTAGAGTCCAAGATCCATTCAACATGGGGCAAAGTGGGAGACACCAATATGGGCCATGTGGACTATGAAGACTTTAAACAAAGGATGTTTCGGGATGCACCAACCCCTCTTTCCAAGGTCATTTTTCATACAGGGTTGGCTCAAGCTGTTGGGTTCCCATCTTTAGTGCAGTGTACTGAGCTTGTTATGGAATGTGTAAAACACTATAATTTAGAGAAGTGAATAATTATTGGCCCTCAAGGTAGGATAATGGAAAATCTAAATGAAATTCAATAACTAAGACTTTTAATATTGGGTCACATCACAAGTTGGTGAAATTACAATTGAAGGTTGCTCAAGAGTTCTATCAATGTGATCCTGCTGAGGCCTTAGATATCATGAACAGTTCCTAGATTGAGAAGCCCAAATCACATTACTCTAAGCTACCTTAGCAATTGTATAGGAGTGACTTCAAGCAGGAATATAATGATATGATTACTCTTCTGGGTAGAGTAATGAGATTAGATGAAGCATTTATGTTTAAAGAGTGGATGTTATATGTCATTTCACAAATGTAAAGGGAATACACTATCATTGGGTAGGAACCATTAGTGATAATCTTGATTTGCAGTTGAGGAATGTATAGGAAACAAAGAAATTTACTATGACCTCATATCTTGTATATTTGCTTCCTAGGAAAATCAAATACAAAGGCTTGAGTTGAAAAGGAGTCCTTGGTCAAGACAAAGTCTATGATGTATACCCTCAGTTACAGTTTAATACTTCTAATTTTAGGAGGGTTAATGATGCTTTTCTCATGTATATTACAAGAACTCTACAAGATACTCTTCATGTCAGAATATCAGCTGAAGCAATGGAATTGGTCAAGAAATATGGTTATTGGTTCATCCATTTTCCAAATTTTTCCTATATTACAGTACATGGATCACCACAAGTTCCTTTTAGACTCCCTAAGTATCCAACTAATAAGATCATATTGCTGGAAGTGAAAAGGTAGTTAGCTGCATTTGATGTTGTCTTGAAGAATATGCACAAAATAGGGCTTGGTGGTGACTTTCCTTTAAGAATTGGGGGTGTGGAAGCTTTTCCTTCCATACAAAGTTCCCATCACTTTGAAATTGGCATGGTTCATTTCCATTTATACTTCCACACAGATAGAGGAAAATTTGATCCCTATGGTACTACACAAAGAATGGAAAATAGGGAATATAGACACAAGGATCACATTGAGGATTATTGGGTTAACTGCAAAGATGAAGTGGAAGTGATAAAAAGAAGATACTCTAGATTTCCTTTAAGGTTAATTAGACTTCATAAAGTGGCCAATGCCCTTGATCAAGTGGATGAAGAAGAAGACCTAGTGCAGTACCATGATTATGAGCAAGACAAGCCCCTTCCTACTATTGATTGGTTAGAGGATGAAATTGTTGATTTAAATCAACTTAATGCTCCTGTGCTAAGGTATACTAAACAATAGGTAAAACATAAGGTATTAGAACTAGAAGCAACATGTACAAAGTTCACTTATGATCTAATGGGCGATTTGGAATCTCATTTAGAGGAGGAAATAGAGAATACTCAAGGTGATATTACTAAGCCCCATGAAGAGGAAGATACAAAATAAACATAATTTATGATTAAAAGGAGAAATCGGAGTCAAGATAAAGGTAAAGAGCCCAAAAGACAACCTATTGCTAAAAGCAGAAAGCCAAAAAAATAAATTATTGAAGAAGGAAGTGTAGAGGCTCAGTCCTCTAAGAGGAGACTAGTTACTGAAGGGAAAAGGTGGCCAAGTCAAAGAAGGAAAAGGTTGTTGAAGAGGACACTACTAAAGACAAGGTAATTGATATAGAAAGTTTTGGAGAGAAGCCACATATATATGTTAGAAGAGGTTCTCCCAAGAAAAAGGTTCCTCCTATAGAGAATGTTGAAGATGTGGTGAATGAACATGAGAATAATGTTGAAGAGACACCTACTAATGAAGCCCAAGATGCAAAGAGAGTTGTTACAAGAAATAATACTCCTCCTATATCTCCTATTCAAAATGTACCAGTTGATGAAGAGGCTGTAAATGAGGAAGAGGAAAAAAATTCTCTAGAAACCCTGAAGAAGAAGAAGATGAAGATATACCAACACCAAAGAGTGGAGAGATAAAGGATTTTAGAAAGCAATTGGAACAGACGGTTCCAGAAGTACAAAGTAAAGATAAAAAATCAAAAGAAACTGAGGAAGTGCCTTCTCAATCTCCTATGGAGGAACATGTAGATGTATCTGATACTGAAGATAAAGATGAAGGGAAACAACAAGATGATTTCATTGAGAATATAGAGAATATTGACGACGTTCCATCCATGCATCATCATGAGAAAAATGCTTCTCAAGATAATACAAAAATGGAACAATTGAATGCCCTCGATTGGATAAAAGAAAGATTGAAGCCAAAGCCCATCATTGTGGAAGAAGAGGCTCCAGATTGGGGTACATTTCTGGAGAATTTGGGTAAAAAAAAGGAGAGGAAGAAAGCAAAGATAATCTCTAGAATGACAAGGGATGAAGCTAACAATAAGGTTACCCACATTGTTCTCCTACAAATGAAAAGAAAAAGGATGAGGTGAAGCCATCTGATTAGAAGGTAGAAACTATTAATCTAGGCCCATCTACAAAGGAACAGAAGAAGGAATATTTACAAGAGTTTGTACAGGTTATTCTCAGAAGATTGGATGATGAAACTAAGGAAAAAGAAAAGTTGTAGCAACAATTGAAAGAGATGCAAAGATATGTTCAACATCTAGTTAAGCCTTTGTAGACACAGACTAGTGAAGGAGCCTCATTTTTAGAAGGATTGATGTCCAAGGATGCTATTTTAGAGATTGAGAAGGTGGAATCTTCTTTGTAGGTCACTCATCAATGGTTGGGAAGTGTATGCCAGAGAGGAGATGAAATGACAGAGAAGGTATTGCATACACATGAAAGAGATTCTTCTTTTCTTGAGGGAATATCTCAGCTCACTTTTGAATACTAGGTAACGAATGATACCACCATCCTTGGATTGAAGAAGGTAATAGAGATTCTAACAAAATTATTAATCAAGGAGAATATCTTTATAGCTGAGGATGTGAATAAGCCAAGTGAATGGATAGAGGCACTTGTATTCCATAGATAATTAATGATGAAGGCCTTGAAGAAGTCATCAAAGATCCAGAATAAAGTTAAAGAAATATCTAATAGCTGCATTACTTTTTTGAAGATTATCACTGGTAGAAAAAAATTTGGAAAAAAGAACTTAAAGGTTGATCAATTACAAAAGTGGTGGCATGAAGTATATTCTCTAGTTGAGAATGGACCAATCATCATAGATCAACTTGAGGATGCAACTATATATATTTATAACTTGATAAATATCAAGGGATTCAAGGCGAATGGGAGAAGATTTTGGATAAATATGAAGAAGAAATTAAATCCCTCAAGATGAGAATAAAATTAATACCAACTCCAAGTCAGGCCGACATTGATAATGTGCTTTCAATAGTTGGAGAAATTTCTAGAGAAGAAGAAAAGGACAAGGAGGACAACCCAACTTGATTCCTAGAACAATGTGCATTCTTCATCAAGTGTGTCAAGATTACAAGTTGGTGGTGTCTAGAGATTTGTTCCAGGACTTTATTTAATTATGAAATGCCTTTTGAGGGCGACTTTGTAATATTTTTATTGTAAATTAAATTATGATTGTTAAAAATGCCAAGGCCGATTTGTTTGGCCAACCTAATCTAAAACCTAATTTAATTTCTCTCTTGGGCCGGCATGTTGAATGCTTCTCCATATATTGAGGCCTCTTCCTCATTTGAAAGGTTTTTGTTGTTGATGCTACTAGATAAGAGATGCTTGAATTGTTGCAAATTAATTTTGAAGTGAATACAATTGAAGCCATTGTCTTTTGGTGTTCTTCCTTGTGTTATTTCATCTATGCATGGTTCTTTTGTTTCAAATATGTTATAAGTTAGAGTAAGTGATTTTATGATTAATCATAGAACTAGTTGTAGTTCATTTGTGTTTATGATAAAGTGTTTAAGGTGTTGAGGAATCTTCGGTCCATACTTTTGGTGATCTGCTGATTGTAGATTGTTGTATAAAGTTAGCATGGGCCTACTCTTTATTGCACTCAAGTTCAATTGTGAATGTTTATGTATTTCATGCTTTGGGTGAATGTTTGGATATTTACAATTTGAAAATCTTTAATACCTTTAGAGATTGCACTATTCTTGTGATACTGTGGATTTGATCTTGGTTAAGCAAGGATTGGTTTTGGAAGATTGGTCCACCTTGAACATTTTTTTGTGTGCACAATTGATCTTAGGTTTTAGAATTAGGATCTCTCTAAACCCTAATACTTTTCCATTTCTTTGAAAATCATTATTTTAATAAGATCTATCAAGCATCACCATATTGCTATATTTGATGTGTTTGAAACTTCTAACATTTAGTTTGTAAGGCCCCTTGTGTTTACCAACAAATCACATTATTACTGAGTTGTTTGTTGCATTGCCAAGACCCAACATTAGAGACCTTGGGGTTATTTCTTGAGGCTTGTTGATAGAAATCACCTTTCAAGAGAGATAGGATACTTGTATTCTGTCTGAGTTGTTGCAGTGCCAAAAACACCATCAACACCTCTCTAAGGAAGCCACATATGTGAAAAATTAGTTGAAAAATAACCATTCAAATATTTAGACCAATCCATACTAAGTGGCATACCATATCCTTCAAGAATATCCATACCTTGTATATCAATATGTACTACTAAATGTATTGATCAAAAGCTAGTTGCATGTGAACATTATTTAAATCTCCTAGTATATTTAATTTAATTTTATCTACTCGAGTAACCTTTTTATTTGATTTGGTTGGAGTTAAATCTAACCTTTCATAAATAGAAAATTTATTACATTACTAAAGTACTGGAATTTGTACTCAACAATTTTGAAGGTCCTTATCAAACATGTAGACATTCAAAAGGAATTTTATAAAATAAAATTTATCTTTGTGAATGGATACATTTGCATCAGTAATTTTAATTTGTTAAGAATATTTTCCTTTTGGATCAACTAAAATTATCACCTTCCCCTTTGGGTTAGTAGAGGCACCTTTTGAATTCCCAAAATATTGCCACAAGGTTTCATTTTACCTAGGAATTTTCAATAGATCCCAAATACTAATATTGGCTTTCTATTTCTTGATATATTTCACTGTCATAACTCAATTTGGATGTGATAATTTTGTGTAAACATTTTTCCTAGGCTATAAAGATGTACCTAACTCTTTTGGTGGAGCCAAATTATCACTTGTATTTGGATTAGGCGAGGTTTATAATTTGTGAGGAGTGGAGGAGTGGAGTTTGTGTTGGCAACACAAGGGAATACAACTAAGAGGGGGGGTGAATCAGTTGTCACAAAATTTCAAAATTATTCAACTTATTAGCCTTATTCTCAGATCTGATCAATAACCATGAAAGCATAAATCAACAACACATCAAAAACACACATAACACCAAGATTTTTTTATGTGGAAACCCTGTTAGGGGAAAAACCACAGTGGAGGTCAGTCCACAAGATTATACCTTGTTAAAAGTATAGAGAAATATGAATGGGGAATGCACATGCATTCAGGCGCACTACCTAGAGCTCACTACTCAATTACAAAAAAGAAGACTCACTGTCTTACAAAAGTTTGGATTACATCCACATGAATTTGAACTAAGAAAATAGCATTTGTAATGCCTGATTACAATTCCAATTAAGCACATGAACACTTCTTCACTCTTCTTCACTCTTCTTCACACTTTTCTCTACCTTCAAAAGATTTAGAACATTATTCACGCACACCATCCACAAGCACACCTCCAAATTCCATAAACAATCGCTTATATATATTTGCAACAAGAAATTACATTGCTATATGTTGGCCTTAATAAAATAATAAAATGAATACAAACTGTCAACCCAAAACATTAAAGATTATTAATGCAAATCAACCAAGGTCAGCCACAACATAGTGAAGACCCAAAATAAAATTCTCAAACACAAACCACCTTCAAAAATTAATCCTTGAAGATCGACAACACACTACAACACCCTGTCGACCAAGAACATGAAAAACATGAACACACAAGAGAAAATATCGAATCACGAGCACAATGATCAATGCAGACGTGCAACACAGATAGAGCATGATCTATAAAAATCCACAAACATCATGAATCACTAGAGAAGAATCCACAACAATTGAGCTTACTAAAATCTCATCACCTTCATTCAGGAACATCAACTGAAGCAACAAAATGTCTTTCAAAATACAAATCTTCATAACATTCACACGGATCTCTGAAACTTAACATGGATAAACTAGATATACTTGACAAGAAACCCTTAATCTACAACATTTGATCATCAACGTACTGAACTCACCAACAAAATGAACTTCATTTCACAACTGATAACCTGAAACTTATTTCATTATAATTTTCTCAATATCCTCGACATATACAACCTCTAAGACATTAATGCCAGTAGCGTTGACATCAATGACAACCACATATCAACAACACAACCACAACATCTAACAGTTTGAGAGTGGGATTTCATCCTTGTTCTTCAACATGTGCACTATTGGTATGTTTAGATCTTCAAGTTTAATTCTAGTTCATTATCCTCTTAAAAAGGAACTCATGTCTTTAGCAACATTATAGTCCATTAATTACTATGAAAATATTAGAACTCCTGCTCTAATTTCCCGCTTTTCTAGTTTGAATTTCCTGCACACATGGTGGAAGCTTCCTTGGGGGTACCCCATGGTTTCCCTCCCCTATCCCCTATTGACCATGTGTTGTCCTTCACACATGTGTTCTTTCCTTCCTCGGGGGACCCTCCCTCTCGTGATTTTGTGAAGTTCCCTTGATTCATGTCCTTCTGAAATCCAAAGGTTGGAAGAACATCTTGCTCAATTCATCCCAGAGTCCTTTTTTGGCTAAATCTCACCCTCGACTTGAGGTTGTGAATTCCATCTTTGGTACTAAGATATCGCTCCTAGACTTCACTATTGATAACATATATTCCTCAATGGAAAACTCTACTATGGGTAATTTTTTTTCTTTCTATCCCACTATTAACATGGTTAGAAGATGGATTGTGGCTAAATGACATCTAAAGGGAAGTGTTGAAGTTTGTTCTATGGTGGGAGGGCTATTTCTCTTCAAGTTTACGGCTGCTGAGGATTTTCTCTTTGTCCTATCTTTAGGAACTTGGGTTTATGGGAAGCATAGCTTTTCAATTTGTCGATGGAAGATTGGTTTCAATCCGACTGTTGGCCCTAACAAATCTGCTCCTATTTGGGTTCATATGTCAAGTCTACCTTTGGAATACTGGGATGAGTCATTATTCCGATGTATTGTGGATTTAATGGGTCACTTCATTACTTTGGATATCATCACCAGAATGAAATCTAGGTTGGTTTTCACACATTTTTGTGTTATTAATAATACTTTACCCACCTTAGTGACGTTGAGCTCTAAGTTATGTTCATGGAACCAACAAGTGTGTTACGAAAATGTTGTTGTGTACTATCAAAAATGTGCCAAAATTGGGCACCTTATTTTGACTATAAGTCCTCTGTAATAAGAAAACCCATCATGAAAGAGCCCCCAATGGATGAAACCACAACCAATTATCCATTCAAATATGAGATCTTAAATATCCTGGACTCCCCACTGGATCTGGTCCTAATGAAGACCCTTTCACAAACTTGGTTGTGACATCACCCAATAAACCCTCTAAAAACTCTTTAAAGAATGCTTCACCATTGAAAACCATATTGTGGGACCCAGTTGCAATTGATTTGTTGAAGGTTGAATTTTAGGGTGACCAACCTTACCCTAGCTAACCATGATAAAGAGATGGAAGAAGGTGAAATACCTAGAGTTTTTTTAGAGGGGGATAGCTTTGGATCCTATGTGACAAAAACAACTGTTGAATCCCAAAAACATAGCCAAAACATGGATGGGGAGGGATGGTCAACCCAAAAGAAGAAGGGAAAGACAAGGAAGGTAGATGTTGGTGTTGAAACCAAACCAAGTAGACCTAACCAAAGACAAACCAAAAATAGAGAGACGACCAAAGAGATAGCTATTGGAAAGTAGAGGATGTTGGAAGCGTCCTCAAAGAAGATGTCAAAATAAAAGTACTATCTTGGAATATAAGAGGGCTAAACAACCATCATAAAAATTTGGCCCTAAAAACATATGTTTGGGAGCACAAGCTTGACATACTATTACTACGAAAAGTGAAAATGAAAAAATAAAATTTTGATCTCATTGCTAAGAATATTTGGCCTAATGCCCACTTTTCTTTCAGTGATGTGGATGGGGCATCAGGAGGCTTGAAAGTTATGTGGAATCCTAATAGACTTTGGGGGGATGAGCTATTTCAAAATAGGAATTGCTTGGGTGTTTAGTTCACCTAATCAGGGTATACTTGGATCCTTATCAATATTTATGCCCCCAATGTTAGGAATGCTAGTAAATCTCTTTGGCTGGAAAATTTAGACTGGATCCTAAACAACAAAGAGGCTCACTGGTTAGTGGCAGGGGACTTCAACTCTCCCTTATATCCTTTTGAAAAGTGTGGGGGATTGGTGGACTATTCTAACATTATGAAAGACATGGTTGATTTATTAAGTACTATTGGTCTTGTGGATATAGACCTACAAGGTCAAAACTAAACTTGGACCAATAGGAGAATGGGAAACAACCTAATCTAGGTAAGACTTGACATGTTTTTGTGCTCCCCTAACTGGGTTGCTTTACTTAGCTCCAACTTGTTGGTGCTTCCCTGGACTGTCTCCAACCATAATCCTCTACTCCTTATCCTGAATGAGCATTTTGATGTTGGTCCTTTCCCCTTTCTATTTGAGATAATGTGGATCTCTCATTTGGACTTTAGAAATAAAATTGCTGGCAGGTGGAATATACCTATCCATGATCCGCCATGTTTAGAGTATTTCAAAGATTCAAGCATATCAAAAAATATGGTAAAAGGTTGGAATGAGTGGGTGTTTGGGGATGTTTTCCAATAGAAACATGAGCTTTCTAATAAACTTAAAGAGACCCAAACAAGGATTGGAAAAGGGGGACATTTGTGAACAAAATTTTCAACAGTATAAAGATTATCTCATAGAATGGGACAAAGAGTTGAAAAAAGAAGAAATATTCTAGAAACAAAAATCCATAATTCGATGGTTGAAAGGAGATCGCAACACTTCTTCCACATCTCAATTCTCAAGCATAGGAAAAGAAACCAAATTAAAAAACTGAAGGATGATTTAGGAGTTGAAGCCATAACTTTGGCTCAGATTGGCAAATTAGCCTCTGGATATTTTCAAAATGCCTCATCTAAGCCCGTTGAGGTCCCAAACTCTATTGCTGATGACTTGTTAGTGGACTCCATCCCTGCTTCTCTAACTAATTTGGATAATCCTGACATTCTCAAAGATGTCACTCCTGAGGAAGTCAGACTGATAGTTTTTAGCACAGGTGCTATCAAGGTCCTTGGACTGGATGGATTCCCTTCGAATTTATTTCAAGAGTACTAGGAAATTGTGGGAGAGGACCTATTCCTTGCTGCCAGGGACTTCTTTAGGTTAGAAAAACTCCTAAAACAACTAAACCATACCTTTCTAGCCCTATTTCCTAAAAATGATGACCCCAAGACCATGGTTGGCTTTAGATCTATCAACCTATGTAATACAATCTACAAGATATTTTCTAAAATTTTGGTTAACCACCTAAAACCTTTTCTAGATAAAATGATTAGTCCTTTCCAAAAAGGTTTTGTCCCTAGTCATCACATTTTGGATGTTGCAATTTCCACACATGAAATCTTCCACTCAATGGATAGAAGTAATTGGGACGGTATGGCTTTTAAACTAGACATTTCCAAAGCAAATGACAAGGTTATATGGAGTTTTCTCAAAGTGTTAACTAGACTGGGCTTCAATCAGACTGTGGTGAACCTCATTTTAGAATGCATATCTATTGCCAAGTACTTTTTTCTAGTCAATGGGGTTCCACATGGCTTCTTCAATGCTGGTAGAGATATTCAACAAGGAGATCCCCTTTCACCATATCTCTTTATTATGATTGCTAATGTGCTAAGTAGGAATTTTTCAAGGATGCTTGTTGATGGTTCTATCATGGGGATAAAAATGGCACTTTTCTTGAACCTTTGGCCATACAAAAATTTGTGGATGATACCATCCTCTTTGGGAAAACTTTTGTGGTAGAAGCTAGGAAATGGAAGAAGTGTCAAAAATTATGTCGTGAGCTCTCACATGTATAAAATACAACAAGAGCATGGTCTACTTCTTTAACAACAAACAAGCCCTGCAAGATAGGGTGATTGTAGTTTTGGGTTGTAAGAGTGCTTACCTTCCTTCTGTGTACCTAGGTCTCCCCCTCACAATTAAGGAAGTTACTCTTGAACTTTGGAACTTGATCCTCAAAAGAATTCAAAGAAAATTGGCTGGATGGAAAGGAACTACTCTCAACCATGCTAATAAGCTGTAAATTTTGGCTACTATTCTCCAAGGGATACCGATCTATTTCTTGTCCATCTTCAAAATCCCTATATACATTGTCGAGAAATTCGAAAGAATTCAAATAAATTTTATTTGGTTTGATATAGAGGAAAAAAAGAAATTGGCTTTGATAAGTTGGGATATAGTATGTCTCCCTAAATTTGGTGGTGACCTTGGCATAAGAATAATTCAACCAACTAATAAAGTCTTGCTTGCGAAGGTTTGATGGGACCAACTAAGAAATAGAAAGGAATGGTGCAAGTTTCTAAATGTGAAATATCCTAACAACATTCCCTTGATTAGGTGCCTCTTAGATGATCACCCTAGTGGTTTGCTTGATATTCCCCTCTGTCAATATAACTTCAGAAATTTGATGGTACTTGCTAAGGGGTTCTTTGGAAAGAATGTGAGAGGCTGCTTGTGTGGGCTATAAGGCTCTATGAAATGGAAAATGTTGGAAAATTGTTGCCTCCATTCCTTGGAGTTAAGGCATCAAGATAAGACTCTATAGGACATCCTCTCCCTAACTAGGATACTTATCTCTAACCTGGAGGATGAATTCTTTTGGACTAAGGAAAATAAGGGTAATCTCTCAGTCAAGTCTGCCTATAGTTTATTGTCACTATAGGGAACCGGGAATAGTATCTGGAAATAGGTTTGGAACAAATAGCTTACACCAAAAAATAATTTCTTTTGGTGGACAGTGAGCCATAATAGGATAATCACTCAAGACAATCTAAGGAAAAGGGTATTTCAAATCCCGAATAGATGTATGCTATGTAAGAAAGAAGAAGAGATTGTTCCTCATTTGTTACTCCACTACTCATTCGCTATGGACGTTTGGGAGTTTTCTTTTGAAAGATTGGGTATTTATTGGACTATGAATGGTGATCTCAAGAGTTTTGTTGATAGATAGATCAATCCCTATCACCATCCTCTTCCTAAAGAAATTTGGAGACAGGTTGCTCCTATTCTATGTTGCTGTTTGTGGAAAGAAAGGAATAATTGAATTTTCAAAAATATAGAAAAAATCCCTAAAGAGGTGTTTTGTATTGGTCTTATAATTATCACGGGGAGTGTATCCTTGTATGTTTTGGAAACCTCCAGAAAAGCCTCCCTCTATAAGGGATATCAATATGGCTAAAGCCTAGAACATGAACTTGGACCTGAACTCTTTTGACAACTCTAAAGCTCTGGCTAGGCTTAAAATAGTTTGTAAACCCCCTGACAGTGGTTGGGACAAGCTAAACGTTGATGGTGTGATGAAATATAACCATAGTTTGGCTAGCATAGGGGGAATTATCAGAGATTAAAATGACAATTTTGTGGTTGGGTTTGTTGGTGGCATCGAGATATAGTCCTTTATTTCCAATGGTGGAGTATCAAGGAGACTCTAAGGTTGTGATTGACTCCATTAATCACAATTATTGCCAAGGGTGGAGTATCAAGGATATCTTACTTGACATTAAATTATTGCTCAACAAACTAGAAAGAAAGAAATTAACCCATAGTTTTTGTGAGGGCAATAAAGTGGCTAACTCATTGGCCAACCTGGGCTCCTCCTGGGTTGTTTCCAAATGTTGGAGAAGTATGATGGCTCTCACTGTGAATATCCAAGGAATAATCCTTGAAGAGAAAAAGAACACTAATATTGATGATGAGGTCTAACATCTCCATAGTGGAACAGTACACCTATCTTCTCATCGCGGGTCTCATAATGATGTGGATTTCTTGTGATGATGTGGAGGGGTCCAGATAGGTGTTTGGGCTTAGGTGGGGGTTTCTTGTGTAACCTAGTCAGTTTCCCCATGAGCTTCACGTGTTGTCTTATCATTGGTACAAACTTCCTAATTTGAAACTTATTATAAGGAACGTGTCATTGGAAAAATCTCTATGAAACCTTTAATTAATAATGAGCCAATAAATGTAATGATGGTATTTATCTATGCCTCAATGTACTTAATCAATATTTACAATGGCCTCGATACCCTATGCATATTGGAAATGCCTATTGGTACATGTGAAAATATTAATGCCTTAATTCACTGATACATTTTGAACCATTTTTCGACGACAGATGTCGGGCCAAAATTTTGACGTTTCAAATGCCGTCGAAATTCCGATGCAAAAATAGAGACAAACAGTCGTCGAAATTTTGATGGGCTGTCGTCGAAAAATGGTTCAAAATGTATCAGTGATTAGGAAATATTTTCAGATTTTTATGATGAAGGTGATAATTTTTTTGTGTACACTAACTGTTTGCATTTCAAAAAATTCTATCTTTGTTTACTGTTACTATTTGAGAGGGAAAATGGGCAGAGATCAGGTTAGAATAGATCTAGGATCATGCCGTTGAGACCCTTGAGTCTGGAATATTTGTGTCAAAGGAGCTATTGCTTTGTTAATGGGGTACCTAAAGGGGCATGATGAGAAGCTATCTGTGCAATTCACAAGCTCATGGTATGACAGGAGGGTCACAGTGGGCAGCATATCATTCGAAATCAATGAGGAGGTCATATCTAAGGCTACAGGTCTATCATGCTTGGGTGAAAAACTCAAAAAGCACACGAAGGTTCAAGATATGGAGAGCCTATAAACTTTCTTTCATGGAAATGAAAAAATGACCAAGTTGCATGCAGGGATCGAGAGGAGAAAGCTTCCGATGCCTTGGGACCAAGTGTGTTTGGTTTTAATGAAGTACATTACACTTGAGGTAAGGTTTAATTTTTTTTACTTCTATCACTTTTTGTTGCTAAACCACCTTCACCACCGAATGCTCATTATCTTCTCCTTCTTGCTTTCATCTTTAGAAAGTTCTATTAGGGAAGCTACAGATCTTGCACCTAGGAATCCCAACAAACCCTTCCCGTTACCACTCTACCACCTCCACCTCTATGGATCAAGGCCTCATTCTCCATCTCTACCACTTCCACCTTTCTCTCTTCCAACCTAGGCCCATATTTTCCATTCAGATTGAGGAACTTGAGACAACTGACCCGTACCCTACCAAACCCTCTTCAACTATTTATATTGTCTCTAAAAGAAAAAATACTCATGTGGCTAGTCATCTGAGGATTCCAAACTTAAAACCCATGCCAAAAAGAAAAAAGGTGGCATGGGGTTGGCTCATTCTAAAGCTATTGAAGGGTTGTGTGAGTTGAAAATTACATCCACTAAGAAGGATGGTAAATTTTTCACCAAAAACAAGACAATACTAAACAAGGGAGAGAAGGAAAAAAATTTCATGTGGAGGAACCACCCACTAATGAAGAAGACGAAGACTCTATTGACAAAGATTCTTAAGGGGATATGAGGATGGCTACAAGTATTGACATTGGGGCTGAGCAAAAAAGTTTTCATAGGTCTAATATACTGGAACAACACAAAAAGGAAGTTCAGGTTGATGAGATTTCTTGTAGTTCAGATCAGGATGAAGGTTAGTAGGAGAGCAAGCAGGACACCATGGAGGACACTGAAGAGCATGTTGGAGGACTAGGTCTCTTCCCTAAGTTAAATAGGAGGATCAGGGAGGAATCCACACTAGATTCCTCTAATCATCAAACTTAGGTGGAAGAGACTACCAAGGTGGAAGATTCCAAAGATGAAGACCCCAACAACTTGGTAGTCTATGTTGCTAAACTAGAAAGAAAGTTCATAAGGATCACTCGTTTCATGATCAAAATCATCTGCCAATCTGCTGTTACTCTATCAATAGTGCTTAAAGAGGAGGTTGAAAAGAAAGTTTTCGAGGCTAATTCCAACAAAAATTGGGTTGGGGATGATGTGCTAAATCTCCTCATGGAGGAGTGGGAGGGAATAGCTAAGTGATGGGGGGTGTGTGGTTTGCTGTCAGGTGGCCTATCTTTTTGTTGTTGTTTGGTTGTCTCTATTTTGGATATTTTGATGTTACTAGTTTATTATTTTTTATTTGAACTTTGGTCCTTGTGGTCCCTCATGTTAAGGGCACTACACCTTGTAAATGTAACTTATATTATCAAAAAGCATTAGAACACAACAATCTACTGAGAGGGGGGTGAATCAATAGATCCTTTAAAAACAAGCCTTAAAGGATTTAATAGATTGATTCTTTTAACTTTTTTAGTGTAGATTAAAAAAACCCAAGCAGAGATATAAACATGCACATACAAAAGCACCTAACACAAGATATACATGGAAAACCCAAGATGGGAAAAACCACGGTGAAAAATGTTGTTTGGAGCTACTGTCCTAATCCAACTCACAATCAAAAGTCCTGTTACAAAGTTTAAGGGCACCAACCCTAAGGAGACACCAATCCCCTAGTTTTAGGAGCACCTACTCTAAGGAAGCACCTACTCCCTACTATGAGCACCATCCTAGATATTTGATGGCATTCACCAATCAGATTTACAATGTAAGTAATTACAATTTGTTCAATAGAACATAGTTCAATGTTGCAACCTAATTTGCAACTTCTCAACCTCTTGTTGCAACCTCAACAACCTAGTTCTCTACTCTACAAATCCTTTGTTCTGCACTTGTATATAAACCATGATTAATAAATTTTTCCTTTTTTTTGGGTTATACTCATCCACAACACCTCAACACTCTCCCTTTTTCTTTTAGTGCATTCTCTGTCTGCCTCAAAAGGATCATAGATACACTAGTAAGCTTTGTTGCACCTTTTCTATTAGTGCATTCTTTGTTTTCCTCAGGAGACCATTTGCACACTCTATAATTCATTCTTCTCTTTCTTTTTAGTTCATTCTCTATCCACCTCAAGAGACTCAAAATTCTCCTTTGCTACATACACTCAATTCTCTACATTGCAACAACTTAGCCAAATTCTAGTTTTCACTATTGTATACATCACCGACCTACAACAACTTTTGTTAGATTTGCACACCATATATATCTTTAGGTAGGGTTTGCTACTTATCTTCTTTTGCAAGCTACCAAACCATTGAGCCACACATTCACTTATCGGATTCAATTTTTTTTCTATTTTTGGAAATAATGAAAAGCTAGGGTTTCAGTCATTTATTTTATATCTACTGTATCAGATCAAAATATGATTTTCCATTGCCTACATATCCATGTTGTCGATTTGATCATCCATCATCAATAAAAAATGGTAGACAGAGTGGTTAGACCAATTGAATTTTCTCATAGAGTCGATTTATAGTCATAACCCTTGTTCACACTATTATAGCCATTGAGGACTCTCAATTTAAACTTGAGCCTTTGATTTGTAGCTTTCACACCACGATCTGTCAATTCACATTCATTGCCTAGCTTTAGAACATGACCGTCAGATTAAATATCTGTTAAATAATCACTGTTGATATCCATCATATGCAACTTACATAGCACGGGGTCCACCAAGACATGCATCACAATACCACTATCCCATGAGCTAAGGACATGGGCCCACTAAATCTTAGTGGGTTGGTGGTATAATGACATCTGTCATCTTTGTTAGTACCGTAAAATTCACAATAACGATGTGAATTGACATATCAAGAAATCACCCATCACCATCTATCTTCACACGTTATCATCCACTTCCATTGCTTCATCTTTTGTCTAGTCCCACCTGACACATGTCACAAGCCCAATATACCACTAGACTTAGATGGGGACCTACCACATCTTCAGCAGGATGTGGGGAGGCCGTTGATCTTCAAGACTCAACCACAACCGTTGATCATGCTAAGGGAAAACATTTTGCGCGTGACTTATGATACATTATAGTTGTAGAATATTTTCCAGGTTGGTAAGCTAAGAAAGGGGGTCGGTTGCACACACAACTTTAAAGGCTTAAGTTATAACTTAAGAAACCTGCAACCATCGATAAACAATCAATGAAAAAATATAACATCTATCCAGAGTCATGACTGTAAGATTTAGGGTTTTATAAAAAAACCATAGTGCAGGCTAAGAGCACAAATAAATCACTTTTGAACTAGTCATACACCTTCTATACCTACAATTCAAATTTCTAAGAAGCACTCAAAAAACCCTTATCGAATCAACATCCTGATTTCTCTTCTGACTTATGGAAGTAACCTTTGAAAATTTGTGACAATATTTGATGGGGTCATTGTAATCCTCATCATTTAATTTATCAATCCAAGGTGGTGTCCATGGCTATCTGCAAGAGAGAAAGTAGAAAACTTGCTTGACAATCTATTCTATAGTCTATTCTACTTGCATGAAATAAATCCTATTTGCATGAAAGGAAATTTGCATGAAAGAGAACTAATTTAAGGAACACTTGCAAGAATTGAAAAGGATAAAATACTTGACACTTTCTGGAAATGAAAATTCTTGCTTGAATTCAAATTTACTATAGAAAGTTATTAAATACATTGTTGATAAATGAAACTAGATCTATTCTATTTCATCAGGCTGAAACAAGCCTTTCTAATCCCCCCCCTTTTGATCAAATGATTACATTGTATTTATATAATTCATATTCTATATCTAGCCACTAATAATGTGGATCCAAGATCCTATTTTTTAGGGGTTGTTTACAAAACTTTGAGAAAATTGAAGTTTCTGTCCTCAATCACGCCACTTTTGTCTCAGTCATTCTCTGATGCATACTTATCCTTCCTTGATGTAAATCATGAAAAATACTCAAAAGGGTTTTTAGATATTCAAATATAGTTTCCATATCATTTTGAATTTTTAAATTTTGTTGAGAAACAAGGGAGATATCGTTGTTTTATTGAGACTGCGTTTTTGACTATTTCTGAATGCCTAATTTTTATGAAGTCTTCAGTTCTCCACGTGAATGGAGGAATTATTCTTCACTTTGATTGCAAAAATCATTGATCATTAACATGAATAACATGCTATAATCATGCAACAACATTTGATTGATGTGGTAGCTTGAGTTATCTTTCGTGGAAGAAGGAATCATGAAATGTAATAACTGTGAGAGATCTTAAAACTCAACATAAAACAAACAATCATCCCATTAATTTAGGAATGATTGATGCTCCATGATTTTTCATGAATGTAGAAATGTGCTGGGAGTCTTCTCTATCTTCTCATTACTTCTTCAAAGCCTTCTAAAACTTTCAGGAGTTAACTGCTTCAAGTGTTTGGAGCTCTCTGCTGCAAGTGTCTATGAAGCTTCTTCTTCCCATGAGTTATTTAATAACTCATTTATCTGCATTATATCATCTTAAACACTTCATGGATACATATTAGAGGAAATTTGGATCACATTTAATTACTAAAAATAAATCAAACATTTACTTTATATTCTACTTTAAACAAGCTAAAGAACTTTCAATCATCACTCAAATCCACTTTAACATTAATGCATTAAGAAGAAATAGATGATTTTCTTTGATAAAATATGAGACAATTTATGGTCTCATCAATATTCATGACAACTTTGCAACATTTTGAGCAACACTACAACCTTGCATCACCATGCTCACAACTCCATCATCCTTCGTCAAACCTTTTGAAAACTAATCCAGTAATCTCCATGGCATGATGCCAACAATCTCCTGTGTAGGATATCACATAGACATCCCCTTATGACATGAATGACAATAATATGCCAAGAATCCCCCCCTTTGTAATTGATGGAAAAACTAAATGCACAAACTACTTTAATACCAATTGAAATTGAATATACTGTGAGTGCACAAGCATATTGTAGAGTCTAAGCTAATGTATTGTAATCTTGGTAGAATCTAAACAATTCAGAGGTTTAACTGGTTGAACAGTCCACTCAACATTGCTCAAGACTATATTAAATTGTCAACCCAAGGTTTGTATGCTAATGATCGTGCAACATTTTATATGCCTTCAAGGACTCAAAACTACTCAATCTACCCTACTCAAGTTATTCTACTTGTTGGAAAACTCACAAAATTATAAAATAGTAAAAGACAACCAAAACTAGTGGCTACAGGTACCTATATCTTAGACTGTAACTAATGAAATGATGCTATGATAACTCAAAATTGATAAAAACTAATGATTCAACTAAATTAACCTTTGGAGTACTACTGGTTAACCATTGCATGCATATTCATAAGTGTTCATTAATAATAAGTAAGATATGAAATTCTAATTAGCTTGAATATGATTCATGAAGTAGTGATAAACTAATAACAACTATTAAAAAAAAAAAACTTGAAAATGAAGTGAGGAACAGTACCTTGAGTGGCTTGCTCAAGTGGTTGTTCTCACTTTAACTCAACCCAAATCTAGCTAATAGATTCTACACATTCCATGAATTAAACTCCATTCATTGCATATTCATGGAGATTACACAATATCTTTCATAGATTGTATTCAATCATTCTAAATATTTCATGTCTTGAAACTAAAAGTTACTGATAACATAAAATTGAAAAACCAACTAACTATCCTACGGATTCAACCAATAGCTATATACAAGCTTGAGGGAATCTTATTCGAAGCAACAACTTAACTAAAATCATTAACTCCACTCCTAGATATTTAGAGAGTAGAGTTAAGACTGATTTATTCAACCTATTACTAAAAAGGAAAAGGAATCCTAATAGGATTAAAACTCTGTCAAAACATAATTTCATGTAAACATACAACCATTTGTCAAAATACGATAAGTGAAGGAGACCTCTTCTTTAGCATTTATTAACTGGTTATAATAACGCATGTTCAACCTTCATCAAGTTCCTTTAATCAACAATCATCATGTTCAACTTAACTTGGAGCTCCCTTGTTTTGGTGTCCAGTGTTCCTTTTGCTACGGGTTCATCTCACAACTGTTGCGAGCCACAGTTCCTCTTTAGTTGCAAACAAGTTAATTTTACAAAGCATGTACATAAGGATAACTATCATAATCAAATCATAGCATTCCATCAACATTCCATACATATCTTCACATAAACCATACAATACTAATATAGTATAACCATAATTCCATCATTGTATTTTAGGTTCATGTCTACAAAATAGATATGAAAGGATAGTATAATGTAGGAGCATTGTCTAGAGAGTGTATCTAAAAGTATCTCAAAATATGTCTAAAAATAACAAAAAAATGAGCTATTATTTGGACCTATCATCTCCCCCCAACTAGCCTTTTGCTTGTCCCCAAGCAAAACACTAGGTATATTGATTGTATTGCAAAACAATTTGTCTTAGGTCCATAACTATGTTAACCCCCTGAATTTGTTTCAAATAAAACCCTTGATATTCTGAAAGCTGCCTCATCCTGATAATTCCTGCTTTCTCACATTCATCACCTTTCTCCCTTGTCCAATGTGGGACTGGATAGAGGAGAATAGGTGGATGGAAGGTGAGTGGTACCCAATAAACTCCTTTTTTGACACCAATTGCTATATATTTGTGTACCCTTTGAAGCATAGCAGTGAAATTATACACAGAATGTGGTTCTTTCTTCTGCAATTCAGGTGTTAAAATATTCCATCTATTCTATACATGCTTATAACATTGTTTTCCAATACCCATAGCTAGCATCTACATTCTCTCATAGTCGGCCTTTCTAAGTTTCATGATTTTCTTACCCACACCCTTATGTTTGAGGATTTTCAGCCATTCTTCAATGACTACATTTGGATTTTTGGCCTCTTTTCTTATGGGAAGTGCAATGGATTTCTCTTTCTCCTCATAATCATCCATGATCTCACCCCTAAGTTGCTCATTTCTATAATAGGAGGAAAGTGCTCTGATATGAAGGTCTCACATAAAAATTAGAGGGTTCCATTCCATCTCATTAGATATCACATAGTTGTGCAAATAAAATTCACACAATTGATCTTATTCTTCAGGTGTGGATTCAATGAAAGCTTTTAGAAATTCACATTCCATACTCATACTAATAGATTGTTTTCTAAGTAATCTACTAAACTGAAAGCATAGAAACCTTTCCTGTAAAAATAATGCATATGTTCTCGATGGAGTCCTACATCTAACAATTTGTGCAGCCTTATTTTCTATTTACTCCAATGAAACTATTGACCTATTCAATTCCATATCTCTTTTCCAATTCCCTTTCATATTATTCCTTTTATTTCTTCCATTTCTCCTTTTCTTGTGCAAGCTCATTAGCCACTTTCCACAATTGGTAGCCAAGTGAGAAGGTTGTGTGGTAATCAAGAGTTTTGAGAGGAAGGGGTTTCTCATCCGGCATTGCTAGTTATTTGTCCCCCATCTTGGTAACAACCAACTATGCCAACAAATCTAGTTTAGTGCCATGACCATACGATTGCAGTTTCTCCTCCATCTCCTACATTTTTTCTTCTCTTTCCTTATCCTTCTACTCATAATGTTGCACTAACTCCTCCAAGTGTTTAATCATATCCAGTGCCTCTTGTAGTTCTTTCCTTACATCTATTTCTTGTAAACCTCCTTTGTATCTTCAAATTGTCCATTTCCTTCTTCATAATCTCCATGAATAGGACTATCTAGGGTTTCTATCTGTAATTTCTTGGTAGTAAATATATCTTCTGATTCAGAATCAGAATTTGTCACCACATATCTTCTCCTTTTCACTAGTATATTCACATTACCAGGAACATTCCCTTCTATTTCAAAGTCAGTTTCTACAATCATAAAATTTTCTTGACATTGTTCTTGCTGATGTTGTTCTCCCTGAGGTTGTTCCTTACTCATCTCTTTTCCTTCAGGTTCCCCTATATTTTCCTTTGTGGCCCCTTTTTTCCTCAATCTACTAGAGCATCTAGGTGTGAGTATTTATTTTTCAATTTTCTTCTTTCCCTTTTGAACACTCTTCTACTTCATAACATCCTCCTTCTTCTTTGTATCATCCTCTCTCTTCTTTTGAGTATCCCTCTTTTTCTTTGGAGTATTCTCCCTTTCTTATGGTTTAGAGGGTGTAGAGGAGGTGGATGCACTACCTCTCTAACTCTTAGATTTTTGTGACCTTGAAGAAGAAGGTAATTCCTCTATTATAGGTGGCCTAGATTTTGGTTCTTTAGATTCCTCATGCTTGCCTTGGATACAGGTAGGCGAAGCCATAGGTGCGTCATGGAGGTTTTCCTCTTCAGGCTCATTTTGGGGTTCTACATCCTTAGGTACTACGGGTACATCCAACAAACTATTAATATACGTGCACTCATCTTCCTTGAAATCCTCCCACCTCACTTGTGGGTATTGAATCCTTAAACTCCTCTTGATCAAGAAAGTAATTAAATAGTTATGAGATAGAGAGGTATCAATTTGTTTTATTTGGTATTCTGAAGCCATGTATTTAAAAATTTTTTTACAAATAATTTGGTACATTCATTAACCTATTGTTCTTGAGATGACTGAGTAATTTGAAATGGATTGTATACAAAAGGTTCTACCTACCATCATAGGTGATGTATCTGGTAATTTAAGACGCACAAATTTCCCATAATTAGGGGAAAGAAATTCTCTTCATACCTTGTGATGAGGAGTCTAATTCCTCCCTCGTATGCAAAATTCTTCCTTGGATACAACTACGTTAGCTCGTGTTGAAAATTCCACCCCTATTCTTGGTAACATAGTGACCTGTGCAATGGAAGTCTCAGATGTGTCTACTGAAAGTCCTTTTACCATAACTTCATTATATTGAAGAGTAGATGCAAACCTTCTTGTCATGTCATCACTAAATTTTGTTAACTTCAAGAAGTAGTTGAGCTAGCCAACCCCGGTGAAAATGGGTAACACCGATGCATCCTACAAAATTTGTTGATGAGCTACTGGCTCCCTTCTTATGACATCACCTCCCATTCTGGCTCACTTCTCCACTTTAATGCACTCAATCCTTCTTTAAAATTTAAATCAATCTTTCCTACCAACTTCAAAACCCTTCACTCTCCTTCCCTTCTCTCATATATCTTTACTCACATAGCATATTGAAAATTTCCATTCTCAATACCAACTTAATTCAAGCTCATAGAAAGGTTCTAAGTTTGACTCTCGACTCTGGTTTAAACTTAAGCTCAAGTTCTCAAGGTGTAAAATTTAGCAATTTGGAAATGGAAGCCAAAAAAATGAGATATAACTTAGAAGGTTTTGCATGTCGTTTCCATCAAGAACATTGATTTTAATTTAGGTGGCCGATGTAGAAAATACAGATGAAAATACTAACTAGGTTGTACCCTCCCCCCAACTTAATTAGTGAAGTGACCTCACTTCACGTTTATGATGTGGAGGTGGTTTAAATGTGAAATGATGGTAATTAGTGATACAATAGTTCACATGCATGGAGTAATATGAAGAATATAATGAAAGTTTAAGGAAGGATAAAATAATCATGATAGTGTACCTGAAGTACCACCTTGAAGAAATAACCATCCGCCACACGTGGAAACTAGAAATAATGTATCTGTTTGTCGATTCAATGTGACATATATTAACTAAAAGGTAATAAATAGTGGGTGGTGAGTGCAAATGATGGGACATGTATTATGGATATGAGTTGGTGGTTTGATAGCTCGAGTATTTGAAATGCAAGTGGACAATAAAATAATTATGCAACGGGTACTTATTAGGAAAGATGGATAATATGTGTGGATATCTAGAAATGAATATGCATGAACTTGTAGTGAATATGGTGCCAACTAATTTAAATATTCTTTTCAGCTTATAGACGATGCTACAAGTACCTGCAGTGTTAGGGCCCATTCTGAACGTTGACACCATTAAGCTACATGTCCCCACGACATCAGGACCCTTTTTGAATATTGAGAAACAAGTCCCTTTGAAGATATTGTGAACATTATTATAATGTGTAGTGTGTGCTTGTGAGAGAAAATGAGAAATTAATCCCGAGTGAGCTTAGGGATTGAGCTATGTAGCTCAATCTCTGGGTCAACAAAAGTGCTTCGTAGATCACATGTTACTGAAGTATCACTTTGTGTGTCATATTTTGTATTTGGTTCACTGTGAGCACCATATTGTTGAAATAGTGAAAACATGAAATCATCCTTCTGTAATTGCTTCTTATATAACTTCAATCTATGGCCATTTGCTAGAGGTGAAAACTGAACTACATCAATGGTGTGTAACTAGACTGCCCCATTAGGATAAACTTGGCTAATTTCATAGGGGCCTAACCATCTGGAGTGGAATTTTCCTTTGATGTCCTTATACCGTGAATCATATAATAGTGCCCAGTCCCCCACAGTGAACTCCATGTGGTGGTTTTCCATGTTTTGTAAGCCCATATTGCTTCAGGAAACCTTGCAACCCAATATTTCCTATGCAGCTACACTATCTTGGTGAGAATACTTTCAATCTCCGTATTAGTGACTTCCACTTGACCATTAGCCTGAGGGTGGTAGGGTGTTGATTTCTTGTGTCTAATTTGGTATTCTTCAACCAACTTGGTGATTAGATCAGAAGTAAATTGTGGGCCTTGATCAATGACTATTTCTCTAGGTACTCCATACCTAGTAAATATATCTTCATATAAGAACTGAGCCACATTACCATCTCTGGAAAATTGTAAGGCCTTTACTTCCACCCATTTATTCAAGTAATTAGTGTAGAAAAGGATGTATTCCTTGTTGTTGGATGTAGGCGAGATTGGTCCAATGAAGTCTAAACCCCATTTGTCAAAAAGTGCCAATGTCAACTGAGGTTGTAAGGGAATCTCACCACTCTTGGTTGGTCTTCCCATCCTTTGACACCTATCATAGCTCTGTGTATATTTAGCTGAATATTTATGCAAAGTTGGCCAATAATAGCCAGTTGTGAGGATCTTAAAGGTTGTTCTTTTTACTGTAAAATGACCTCCACATGGCTCATCATGGCATTCCTTCATGATGTCAAAGATCTCATCCTCCCTGATACATCTTCTCATGATGTTATCGGGGTTATTATAAAACAAATAACCAGATACCCAAGAGTATGGAAAACATTTGTGAACCAACGATATCTTCTCCCTTGGAGAAAAGTGTGGCAGAATCTTCCTTGTGACCAAATAATTGGAATATATCTGCATACTAGGGAACTTGTACTTGTAGAGAAAATAAGTGTTCATCTGGGAATGAATCATCCACCACTCCTTCAGCTGATTGTGTTGGAAATCTTAACAAGAAATCTTCCACTACATTTTCCTTACCAGGTTTGTCTACAATGGTAATGTCAAATTAATGTAAAATAAGTAGCCATGTTACCAACCTACCTCCAACTACTGGCTTGTTCATCAAATACCTGATTGTTGTGTGGTTTGTATGGACAAAGACTAAATATCCAATAATATTGTGCCTGAATTTATTAATAGCATATACTACAACAAGCATCTCTTTTTTTGTTACAGTATAATTCAACTCTACTCTTTGAACATTCTTGCTAATATAATAAATTTCATACTCTTTGTTTCCTTCCTTTTGACCCAAAACTGCCCAAATGGTGAAATTTGAAGCATCTGTATGTATGTGGAAAGGCATAGTCCAATTAGGACCTCTCAATACTAGTGCTTGAGTCAGAGCTTTCTTTAGTTCTTCAAAAGAGTATTGACACTCAGATGTCCATTTAAATTCAATGTCCTTAGCAAAACAAATAATGGTGCAAAAATCTTACTAAAATCTTTGATAAATCACCTGTAGTAGCCTGCATGGCCAAGAAAGCTCCTGATATCTCGTTGTTTTTTAGGAACAGGTAAGGTAGATATTATCTCTATTCTATGTGGACCAATTTGAATTCCTACACTAGATGTAAAGTGTTCCAATACAATTCCCTGTGTCATGATCATGAAACACTTTTCATTGTTGAACAACAGGTTGTGTTCTTTACACCTTTTCAATACTTTTTCCAGATTATTAAGAGCTTCCTTATAACTTTCACCATAAATAGTGAATTCATCCATGTATATTTCCATGCAGTCATGTGCATAATCAAAAAATATGCTGAGTACTTCTCTTTGAAAGGTAGCTGGAGCATTGCATAAGCCAAAGGGAAGAACAAAGTAAGTATAAGTTCCCTAAGGAAATGTGAATGTAGTCTTGTCTTGATCCTATAGAGAAATTTTAATCTAGTTATAACCACTGAAACCATCAAGAAAAGAAAAGTACTTCCTAGCTAGAGAATAAAGTACTTGATCTATGAAGGGCAGAGGAAAGTGGTATTTCCTATTGGCTATATTCAATTCCCTATAGTATACACAAACTCCCCATTTCCCACCTTTCTTGGGAAGAATTACCAAAGGTGAGGCCCATTCATTGTTTGATATTAGATAGATAAAACCTACATCAAGGAGCTTTTATAGTTCAACTTTCACTATCTCCCTCAAAGCAGGGCTCATACGTCTTTATGGTTGTCAAATGGGTCTATAGCCATCATTAAGATAAATCCTATGCATACATAAATCAAGATCTATGCCTTTCATATCATGGTAATCCTATGCATATGCTACTGAGTGTGCCTACAATACTATTTGTAGAGAGTTTTGTTGCTCTACTGTCAAGGCATTATTTATATTTAATTTCCTTCCTGGCATGATTTCTAATTCCTTGGATGACTCTTGAATAGATGAGAGATCTAGACTTGGTATGATAGGTACACATTGTTGAAGTAGTAATGAATGGATATTTGAGATATTTATTCTATAGAATTGGTGGGTATAATACTTTTCAAGGGGTCTTGTAGGTATATGAGGTAGTCCTATTGTTGTGGGCTCTTGCCATAGTCATTTTGGATTATGTGAGAAATGAGCTCATCTTCATCCTGGTCATCCAAGAAGGGGCTACGCTTTATAGTCATTAGTGTCTATAGAGAATAGTTATATTCCTCATCCAAATTGGGCCAAATAGTTTACTCAAGGTCAACATAAGGTTGGATTGGTGGATAAAGGACCAAGTTATTAGTGACTATCCCATTTTATATTATCATTTTTCTAGACCTACAACCTATAAATGCATTGATTGTAGCTAACCAAGGTTTGCTTAGGATGAGTGGGTAACCTGCAAGATTAGCTTTTGGTTGTAACACTATGAAGTCAGTAGGATATTCTAAAGAATCCAATATAATCACTAAGCCTTCAATAACTCCCTCAAGCTTGACTGTGGACCTATTAGCTAGTTGTAAAATAGTTTGTGTGGGCCTTAGGTTGACTAACTGAAGCTATTGCATTATTTCTTTTGTCATGAAATTGATTGCTTCCCCCAAATCTATCAAATTATTCTTAATGAGGGTTCCATTGATCTTAACGTCCACTACTAGACTACCAGGATTTGTATACTTAGGGACAATAATGTTCCCTAACATGATATCCACAAGGTTTCCCAAGACCTGGATTGTCTGAGGATCTTTCCTTTTCTTGCCTGGTTTCTTAAGATATAGATCCCTTATAGTTTTGGTGTAGATAGGGATGTATTTGATAGATTTGATAAGTGGAATCTTGATGCTCACTTCTTTTAATTGACCTAAAATATCTGTCTCAACCTAAGTGTGATGCTTTTGAACAACTAGGCATTTAGGAAAAGGTGGCTTGGGACTTGAGGTAGTTTGGTATACCTGATTTGACTTAGGTTCCAAAGGTGACTTGTCTAAAGCTTCAACTATAGGTTCCTCATCCTCCATATCTATAATTTGAGGGGATGAAGGTACAAGTTGTTTTCCTGATCTGAGGTGGACATCACTCACCTCTACCCCATAAGTGGGGTATTGCATAACTTTGTTAGTATAAGCCCGTTGAACAAGATTAGTGCTAGGGTTAGGTGCATGTTGGGTAGGTATTTTTGGTTGCTTGGGTGGCTAGGATGGAGGATTTTATGGAGGCATTAAAGCTTGTTGATGTGGTGGAGGGAGCATAGGTTGCTGATAGTTCATATTTTGTTGCTGCCATTGCTAGCCTTTCTGCCACTGAGGCTGCCACTAATTTTGTTGGGTTGGCCATTATGGATTATAATTAGAACCCAATTTTTTTTCTATGGCCAAGATTTTGGTTATTGGTTCCAATTTGGTTGAGCTTATGTCCATTATTGAGGGTTCTGCTACTAGTTTTTGCTTGCTTGCTAGGGCTAAGAGTTCCAAGTAGAAATTTTTTGATTTCTAATAGAAAAGGATGAATTAAAGCTAAGGGAGTCTTGTGGCATACCTTGTCTTTGATTCCATGGCCTCATTTGTGCTATATAGAAGAGCTATCCATAATCTCCTTCAATTGGCTAAAAATTAGGTTTCTCAACTTTATCTTCCTGGATACTTGCCACTCTCTTGCATTTGCAATATTCTTTTAATTGTCTGCAACTTGGACAATATTTAGTGAGCATAGCCTCAGCTTGCTCTTGTTTCTTCTTAATGTGGAGATATCCAATTGAGTTGCGAAATGGCTAATGATATCCTCTTTCATGTTGGATAACAAATGCTTAGCTCTATTTTTGAAACCCCTGTAGATTATTTACCAATTGTGGATGTCCTATCTCCTCCTGGCCTTTTAGTAAAGGTTCTGGAATAATTCTTGTAGACCTTAAAAATATCTTGAAATGGTATTTGTGAAATATCTCCTTGTCTAATGAGGTTCAAGGCATCCATGCAATCATCATTAACTCCCCTAAAAAAGACCAACTTGAAGGACTCTTCTGACAACTTGTTTTGTGGGTTTTTCTTCAAAGAAAATTGAAATCTCTCCACATAATCTTCTAAGGGCTCATCATCCTTTTGTGACATTCTAAAAATGTCATCTTTCCTCCTGTCAAGTCCCCTACAATAGTCTTGATAATTTTCTAGGAACAAGGTCTTCATGGTGTCCCAATCAAGAACAACATCTCGACCTAATCCCATGAACCACCTTAAGGCTACATCCTTAAGAGTTGCAGGGAAGAGTTTGAGCCTATGAGCATTAGTAGTATAATCACAACTTCTGCACATGACATCAAACTCAAAGAGAAATGTATCTGGGTCTTCAGTCATTAACCCATAGAAGACTGGTAAGGTTGAAGGAGGAATGTTCCTCAACATTGTAGCCCTTTCTTGGATAGTGATTGGAAACTCAAATGTCAACCATTTAGGATCATCAGCCACTACATACCTCATGGTGCGGTATGTTCCTTCTATAGGTGTGCTAGATGTTGGTCATAAGGAAATTTATTCTATAGCATTACCTTCACTCTGAGTACTTTATTCACCAACTTTTAATATAGCTACTTGGCATGTAGAGGGAAGGAATCTACCCAAGGGATCTCTTTGCCTCCACATACATGAAATATGGCTTTATATTCAACATTCTTGGACAATGTTAGTGTATCTCTAGTGTTGGAAAAAGAGTAAGCCTAACAGTCCTAATGTTGAAAACAAAAGTTACTATGAAAGCTGTGAATTTTTTTTGATGAAGATAGCACCATCCTCGTCAATGATGCCAAAAATGTAGAGTCTAAGCTAATGTATTGTAAAATTGGTAGAACCTAAACAATTTAGAGGTTTAACCAGTTGAAGAATCTACTTAACATTACTCAAGACTACATTAAATTATCAACCCAAGGTTTGTAAGCTTATGATGGTGCAACATTTTACATGCCTTCAAGGACTCAAAACTACTTAAGGTACCCTACTCAAGTTATTCTACTTGCTGGAAAACTCACAAAATTACAAAACAATGAAATACATAATTAGAACTGGTGGCTACGGGTACCTATAGCTTAAACTGTAACTAAATTGCTACTAATGAAATGATGCTATGAAAACTCAAAACTGATAAAAATTAATGAATCAACTAAATTAACCTTCAGAGTACTACTGGTTAACCATTGCATGGATATTCATAAGAATTCATTAAAAATAAGTAAGATATGGAATTCTAATTAACTGGCATATGATTTGTGAAGTAGTGATAAACTAATAACAACTATTAAACAAAAATAAATAACTAGAAAATAAAGTGAGGAACAATACCTTGAGTGGCTTGCTCAAGTGGTTGTTCTCACTTGAATTGAACCCAAATCTAGCTAATAGATTCTACGCATTCCATGAATTAAACTCCATTTATTGCATATTCATGAAGATTACAAAAGATATTTCACATATCATATTCAATCATTCTAAATATTTCATGTCTTGAAATTGAAAGTAACTGATAACATAAAATTGAAAAACCAACTAACTATCTTACATATTCAACCAAAAACTATATACAAGCTTGAGGGAATCTTATTCAAAGCAACAACTTAACTAAAATCATTAAATCCACTCCCAAATATTTAGAGCGTAGAGTTAAGACTGATTTATTCAACCTATAACTGAAAAGGAAAAGGAATCCTAATAGGACTAAAACTCTGTCGAAACAAAATTTCATGTAAACATACAACCATTTGTCAAAATCCTTTAAGTGAAGGAGACCTCTTCTTCAGTGTTTATTAACTGGTTATAATAACACATGTTCAACCTTCATCAAGTGCCTTTAGTCAACAACCATCACATTCAACTTAACCTGGAGCTCCCTTATTTTGGTGTCTAATGTTCCTTTTTCTACGGGTTCATCCTGCAACTATTGCGTGCCACAGTTCCTCTTTAGCTACAAACAAGTTAATTTTGCAAAGCATGTACACAAGGATAACTACCATAATAAAATCATAGCATTCCATCAACATTCCATACATATCTTCACATAAACCATACAATACTAATATATTATAACCATAATTCCATCATTGTATTTCAAGTTCAAGTCTGCAAAATAGATATGAAAGTTAGTATAATGTAGGAGCATTTTTTGGAAAGAGTATCTAAAAGTATCTCAAAATATGTATAAAAACAATAGAAATTGATCTATTATCTGGACCTATCACATATCAACTCCCCCTTAGACATATCTCCCATCATTTTCTCATGTTTTGAGCATTTCACAATTTCTCCCCCTTTGACATCAATGGCAAAGGGCAGCCACATATCACTCTCCCATGAGTATTCTCCCCCTTTGACAAGCAATTCAAAGAGAAAGAAAAGATTCATAAACTTGCAATCATCAAGTCATTAGAAATTTGTAAAAACTAGGTTTTCCTGACTTGATCCATTCTTTCATTTCCAAGGATGAATAAAATAACAATGAAGCCCCCCTGGACCCATGCCATAGTACTAGAATTTAGTGATATGACATGGGAGCAATTACTCCCAATTTCTACCTCAAATATTCAAATTGTTCCTTGGGAAGAGGCTTGGTGAATATGTCAGCAACTTGTTCTTTTGTAGGAACATACTCCATGTTGAATTCCTTTTTTGCAACCTTCTCTTTAGTGAAGTGATACTTGATTGATATGTGCTTTATCTAAGAGTGCATCATTGGATTCTTTGAGATGTTTATTACACTTGAATTATCACAAAGGATAGGGATAGGGTTAGTGTACTCAACCTTAATGTCCTTGAGAGTCTATTTCATCCATAATACCTGAGTACAACATGCTACTGTTGTTACAGATTCTACTTTTTTTGTGGATAGAGTAATTGATTCTTTCTTTTTTCTCATCGAGGATATAAGTTTGTTACCCAAGAAAAAGTGCTTTTCCTATCATCTGCACTACTAACCCAATTATCATATGTAGTGCCCTTCCGTTTCAGTCATCTTTGGTCTCCGAGTGAGTTGTTTTTTGTGGTGTACTTAGTGGTTTTGTTTAAAATGATTAATCAAAATTAAGAATTATCTTACTATGCATAAATTTGAGTACCATTAGATAAATAAACAAATATTATAAAATAAATAAAATGATTTTAGAATAGTCTAAAACAAGGGAATAATCTAACTAAAATTAAATGGTGGCAACACATTGTGATAGAGACAACAAAAATAAATAAATAAAAATCATTATGGTAATGTTGGATTCTCCTTCCCCTAACAATTATTTAAATGGTAAATTTATGGTAAATTTTGACTATTTTAGGTTATAGTAATAATTATTTATACCATAAATTTGAACAATTATTTGTTATAGTTATTAGTATTTAAAAGGAAAATTTAAATAATTATTTATCATCCTACTAATTACTTAAGGGTAAATTGAAATCATTCCTTACAAGCAATTGATGAAATAATGATAGCTATCCTTAAATCACGTAACAAGGAAAAGGGTTAGGTTTAGGAATTAAATAAAAGTATAGGGAAAATAATGTGAATTGAAATAAAAGAAATTAACTTATGTTGTTTCACGTGTCTCCCTTATACCTTCACCTTTAGGCACATGTCTTTTGGCCTCACACCTGCCAAAAGGAAATTACGTCTGCTGGAAAGTTTCCGAGGCCTTTTCAACGTGTCCGTTTGGGGAGATCCCGGGGGAGAAAACAAAAACATGATGGTTTTTGGAGGGGGGAAGGGCTAGAAGGGAGGTGACCACATTTTCTTTGAAGCATGTTTTTCCAAGAAGTGCACGCACCTTGTCTGTGTTTCTGCTTTTTGCATGTATGTCTACTAGAGGTTTTACATCTATACCATCCGCTAGAAATTCTCTTTTCCATTATTCATTCATGGATTTTCATATCATGTTCCAAAGCTCACATTTTTTGGGCATGGGAATCTTCTGAGGTTTGTAGCTGCACATCCCTGCCAAGATCTTGAGATTGATTGAAGCAGTAGCTGTAAGAAGATTTACATCATTAAGTTTTTTTTTAGAAAAAAAAAAAAAATCTGCTGTGGAAAAGACATACTTTAACTCACAACCGATGTTAAGGCTGCAAAAATAATTTATCGAACTCAAAAATCTGGTAGCTCTAAACCCAAATATTTTTAGATCTACTATTTGTTTATTGTGAATAGAATGAAGCAGCAGCTATAGGGAGACTGATTTGATTCGTCTCATTTTTATTTTTATTTTATTTTTAAATTCTGCTTTAGTAGGGTTTCGTAATATTTTTCCTACAAACTTGTCTTATTTTGCCCATCAGCATTGTTGATAGTTTGTTCAAAACCTTGAGGTAAGCCACTCGCCATGGTTTAATTGAGTTTTATTGATCATTTGGAAGCTGCACATGGCTATTCCACTTTTGGTTGTATTTTATTTCATTCTAAAAAAAAACGATTCTGCTGTTCTGTTACTTGTTAAATGAAGGCATTATTCTGTGTTTTTATTCTATGGTTGTTTCATATTTAAGGGAAATAATGAGCAATATCAAAAAATACTATGCATTTGTATTTCCACTTGGTACGAGTGCTGGAAATACCAAAAAAATAGATAAACAAAATTTCCGTCCCATTTCTCTTCCATTGCAAATAGGGTTAGAAGATTATTTTCCTAAATGTGAGCTCTCTTGAGCAACCGTCAATTTAATCCCACAACACATAGATCCCAAATCATGAGTGATTTCCCCCTTCACACTATCTAAATATAATTTGGCTAACATTGCCGCTAGGAAGTATTATTATGGAACAAAATAATCTTATCAGACAATATTAAGATAATATTTAAGTTTATATTTATTAGTAATGAAGGAAGATATTCAATTCATTCTATTACCTTCTCTTATGAAAGTCTAAATCACAGTAAAATCGATTAGGCATTGTTCTTATTGGATTTACAAAAAAATGTTGTTATATTTTGTTATTGAAATACATTTTACAGAGATATTGCAGTCTTAAACTGCTGAATAAAAACTAGCTGAAACAGAACAGACTGTTGAATAGAAACTAGCTGAAACAAAACAGCAACAACAAAAAGCTACAGAAAAACAAAATAGTTTCAACAATATCATAACATAGAGCAGCAGCAATATTCCCTGACGTAAGTAAAACAGCTACAACAAAATGGTTCCAAGACCAGAAACAATACAGCTGCCAGCAATAACATTACCGGTATGAAAGTCAATTATTAATATTAATATTAATGAAAATATTAATAGGAGTTCAAATGTTAATTACAGATGTTAATAATATTTGTATCAATATAAATACACTACAATTAATATTAAGGAATTCAAAAAGAGGCAAAAGTAGATAACGATAATAATTTCATTATTAATAATGAGAGCTGGGAATTTAAATTAAAGTGTCATTAGTCAATTGAGGAATATGATACTAATACATATAAGTGTTGGTGAAAACCATATTATAAATTTGTTGTTTCTGGATTTAGATTGTGTGGATTTAGACAATGTTAATATTGATATTATTGAATAGTATAAATATTAAAACTATTAATAATTCTCAAGAAATGTTATCATTGTAACTTTTAAAGATATTTCTGGGTGTACCGGTATTGCCATAGTTGTTAGTAACTTAGTAAATTTTAATACCAATTCTTCTGACAAATTATTTAATTTAGTATTGCTGGGGATAAATGAAAGCACCATTAATGATGATAATTTGAAATCAAATAATATTATTATGATTAAATAATAATAGAGTTAATAGAGTTAATTAGATATAGAACATCAATATTAGTATTTAGTTGGATGTCATACTTGAAATTACATGAATTGAATTCTTTATTATTATTTTAGATGTTGAATAAACAATAGCATTTTACTTGGTAATGGTCAAACAAGAATATTATTCTAAATGTTTAAATTGTTTTAATAATATCATTTTCCATAATTAAGTAGAATTATTGTTTATTGGTGATTGTATGTTGAGTGAAGTATTTGGCATATAGAGGAAACAAGTCACTTATAATAACCTTGATATTTCATATATATATATATATCATGCCTTGTTGATAGTAAATGAAGAACATTGAGTTGGTATATAAAATAGAATGTTAGTCTCTCTCTATTTGATTATGAGAACGGGATCTATTTGAACACTAAGAGGATTGTTTCTTGATTTTATATGTAAATATATAACTTGTTTATGATGTTATTCTTCTAATGCTCTAACCATTGAAGAAAAGTGTGGTGTTGTGTCTAGAAAGTATACAACATATTACTCAATCAAAATTTCTAGGTAATAAAGAAAGGAGATTATAACGAGTTTTAGAGGTCAGAATATATCGATCGTTAAGAATAATAGGTATGTACCTTTATGATATTGCTTCTATGTTGCGAGTTATTAAGTTTAAACATTATTTTGTTTAATGATGGTATGAATTTTCTTGAAATAAATATTAAGTTGTTAATCATTATCTTGTCATATTGTAGTTCCTATTTGAAAAACATCAATACAAATCCTTTTGTGGTCATTCATTAGTCTATGGTATGATGGTTATTAATGGAAAGGTATAGATAATAGAATAGTTATTCTTGTGACATAGCGTTACTATTATTTGATATAGTGTTATTATCAGTACATTTGATATTAGTAGGGTCTTCATTATGATTATAAGAGATGGTGATTTTATTTTGTACATTTTAGGAAATTTATTTGTTGAAGAATCTAGCTTAATAGTCATATCGAGGGTCTTAGTGATAAAGAGTTCTTCACTTAAATCAATGATCATTATTATTGTGGTGTTATTATAACCGATCTTATTATCTTAGTGAGAACCCTCATAGTTAACCATTAATGTGATTCTTTGTATGTATTAAGTTTTTTTTTCTTTTCTCTTTCTTCTTGAAACCATTTGTGCATCAACCTAGATGGTAATTTGAGTTGGGAAAAATTCAATTTGTTTTAGAAAACTCCTGAGAAATCTATTATGAGTCTAGTCTCAATCCCTAACCTTGAACTATTGTCCCTATTATTACCATGGGGAGAGGTGTTAGCGGTTTGTGATTGGAGTTGATGATTAATCCCCTGGTTGACTTGGTAATCATATCCCTTGTCATCCAACCATGGGTGAGATGGTTGAAGTTCAGTTGGTCGAACTACGATTCCTCTATGAATTATATACGTAGGCAAGGCCATCAGAGACGAGCCCCCGAGGAATTAGGTCGGGCCCTTAGGACTGTCTTTTTGAGTCTTGCTTTGGGACTTGTCTTTCTCTCTCAATGTTGTAAACCTCCATTTGACTTGTGTAGCTATGTAATCATATCGCTTATTGTGGATATCATGTACTAATAAATTGTTGATCTTATGTGTGCACCCAAACTTATAGACCGTGCAGGCATAGGTGTTGGGAGCGAGGATATCACAATGCGTTAAAATATAAGAGGTGCGTTAAGCCAAACCCAAGTTAGTATTCTCTATTGCTAACAATAGTAAATAATTTCTACCTTTGCTTCTAACTAGTGTGATCATTTTCTATAGTTGTAAGTAGTCTATTGCTAACAATAGTAAATAATTTCTACCTTTGCTTCTAACTATTGTATCCATGATGTGTTGTATCTGTGGAAATATGCTCCACAATGGTACTATTGATCTATGAGTTGAATTGTAATAGAATGATGTACAATTTTCCTCTCTATTGTTTATGGATGATTGGATGTTATCATTATGTAATATTGGTTGTTTAATTGCTTTTGTTTGACAAAATTTTATGAGTCGTAATGACCGTTTCGTGTACCCCAGAGGATGTGAATGACTTTGTAAATGTAGAATTTCTCTTCATGCAATGAATGTACAAATTAATCTTATGCAATATTTCCCTTTCAAAAAAAAAAAATTGTGTGGTGTTTGGTTGTCCTTTGGGGTTCACACGGCGGGGCGTTACAGCATATGTGTATGCAATCATAGTGAAATCCTTGCTTCTAGGGTTCCACAGTCCATAGTCAACAGTGCTCTTAACGTATCTAAAAGTTCTCTTCACTACATTTACATGAGACTCTTTTGGACCAGCCTAAAATCTTGCCAACATATATACTACTTGTAGTATATCTAGCCTTGATGCAGTTAAATACAACAATCTTCCAATGATTTACCTATACAATGTCTGATTTGCATCCAGTGATTCATTTGATTTGCTCAACTTACAGCTAGTTAACATGGGAGTATTGATTGGTCTACTATCTTCCATCCCAAATCTCTTAAGAATTTCCTTAGCATATTTAGTTTGAGATATAAATATCCCATCATCAGTTTGTGAAATTTGTAAACCAAGGAAAATTGACAATTCACCTAGCATTGACATCTCAAATTCATTTTGCATATGAGTGAAAACACTTTACACATTTTGTCATTGGTACCACCATATATGATGTCATCCACATAAACTACAACAATAATCATGTGCTCACTTTCATATTTAAAATACAAATTGTTGTCTGCACATCCTTTCCTGAATCCTTGTTGTTGTAGATACTAGTTCAATCATGAATACCATGCTTTGGCTGCTTGTTTTAGACTATATAATACTTTTCTCAATCTGCAAACATAATATTCCTCTTCTGATAGCTAAAAACCCTTTGGTATTGAATGTAAACTTCTTCTTCAAGGTTTCCATTTAAAAACATAGATTTAACGTCCATATGATATACTTTAAATCCTTTGTAAACTAAAAATGCAAGAAACATTCTTATGACGTCTAATCTTGCAACAAGTGCAAATATTTCTTCAAATTCTATGACCTCAACTTGTGCATAACCTTTGCATACCAATCTTTCCTTGTTTCTTACAACAACACCATCTTCATTTTGTTTGTTTCTAAACACCCATTTTGTACCTATTACATTATTTCTTGGGGGTTTAGGAACTAACTCTCATGTCTTGTTCTTCTCAATCTGATTTAGTTCCTCTTTCATTTACTTTATCCAACTCTCATCTTTTCTAGCCTCAATGTAACTCTTAGGTTCAATTTGTGACACGAGAGAAAAATTTCCTTGTTCCTTGCTTCTTGCATGTATTCTCCTTGTCTGGACACCTTCATTCTTATCACCAATAATATGATCTATAGGGTGATCCTTCTGGACATATTTAGCAGACATTTTCTTAACTTCTTCAAATTCTTCTCCTTCATTTGCAACATCTTCTTCATAATCTAAGTCCTCTTCAATGTTATTCTTATTATATTTGACATGTTTAATGTTCTCATCAATTTTGACATTGATTCTTTCTACAATCTTGTGCAACCTTTTAATGTAGCACTTGTAAGATTTGCTTTGAGTGGAATACCCTATAAATATTCCTTCATCACATCTAGAGTTGAAGCTTCTCAAGTTATCTCCTTCTCTCTTAATGTAACATTTTCTACCAAATACTTTGACTTATTTGACCGATACAGGTTTATCATACCATAGTTTATAGGGAGTGCTATCACAGTTTTCTCTTATTTGAACTCTATTTAAAATATACACTATTGTATGAATGACCTCTCTCCAAAACACATCTTCTAGCTTGGACTCATTTAGCATTGTTCTAGCCATATCCTTAACTACTCTATTCTTCCTCTCTACTACTTCATTCTATTATGGAGTTCTTGGTGCCGAATATTGTCTTTTAATTCCATGTGCCTCACAATATTCAACAAATTCACTTGATGTGGATTCTCCTCCTCTATTTGATCTTAATCATTTTATCCTTTTACTAATCTGATTCTCAACCATTTTCCTAAATATCTTGAATGCTTGGGACTTGTCCTTTAGAAAGGTTACCCATGTCATTCTTATATAGTCATCAATTAGAAACACAAAGTATCTTTCACCTTTCAATCCTCCTATTCTTGTAGGTCCACATAAGTCAGTATGAACCAATTGCAAGGGTTTTGTGGTTGAATATTCTTTTGTTTGAAACTTAACCCTTGTTTTTTTACCTTATTGGCATTCCTTCCAAATGATATTTGTAGGCTTAGTTATCTTATGCAAGTGTCTTACTAGACCTCTTGAGCTTAATTTCACTAAATTATCAAAATTTACATGTCCCAATCTTTGATGCCACAACCAACTCTCATTTGCTTGACCTATCAGATAGCTCTAACCTTTAACTTCACAAATATTGTAAATATTTCTATCTATTCTAACTCTTTGTGCAACTATTTTTAAATCCTTCTGAATTAAACATGACCTTATAACCGTTGTCACACATCTGACTTACACTTAGTAGGTTATACTTCAAAACTTCAACTTAAAGGACATCTTTAGTGGAATTTTTACCATCTAAGCTTAGAATGCCTTTTTCGCATATCTTAACTATAATGTTGTCACCCAAACTAATTGATCCTCCTTTACATTTCTTGATTTGGATGAATTTGCTCTTGTCACTAGTCATATGTTTGGAGAAACCACTATCTATTACCCATAAGTTTTGGTTTTTGGAATGAAGTGTCATTTGTGCAATCATTGATTGTGTGGGAATCTACTCTTTTTCTTTCCACACCTTCTTAGGTTTCTTTCCACTTTTTCTTCCTTCTTCTCAGGAGCGGTAGACTTCTTGTTCACTTTAGGTGATGTGTTTTTCTTTTTATCATTCTATACATTTGGTCTTATGAATTTTGTTCTACAATTCTTAGCAATATGACCAAAGTGGTTACAATTGTAACACATTATATTCATATCCACTAAAGGAGCAAATGGATTATTGCTTACAAAATTTGTACTCCTTCTAGGACCTACTCTACACTCTCTAGCCTTATGACCAAATTGATTGCATGTATAATAGTACCCATAAAAGTATGAAGAGTACATGGTCATAGCATTTCCTTGAGCCAGATGAGGGGTTTTTTCTATCCTGGCTTCATTAAATCTTTAACCCTAGTGAATCCTTCTGCATCAATTCTTCTTATGTTATATCTCTTCTTTTGGTGATTAGGAACTGATTGGCTATTCTTCTTGTTTGCAACAAGCTCTTTTCTTCTTCAAAATTCTTTATCTCAGAAGTATTCTTTTCCTCTTCAAAGGTGTTCTCCTTGCATGCTTTCTCACAATCTGTACCAAAATTTTCTCCTACTCTAAATCTCTCATACAATTTTGCAGAAGCATCCATAAATGTGCTTTTCCCTTTCTCAAGGCCTAAACTAGATTTTTATTTATTGGAAGGTTTTTGTGTGCTCAACAATCCATCAAGAATCTCCTATCCTCCCTTCAACTTTAAACCCTTTTCTATTTGTTATCTAGCCTTATCCAAATATTTTCTTAAGGCAACGATTTATTCTTCTAGCTTCATACATCTGTCAACTTTAGAAAATAACTTAGATTTGACTACATCTTCAATTCTATTGGCTTCTTCCACTTGAAGCTTCAAGCTCACCACATTCTGGTTAGATTTTTCAAGATTATTGGTTAGATTGTCTGACTCATTTTAAGCGAGTTTCTTTTGATGTTTATTTTCATTTTTCAACCTTTCAATCTCCTCTGTTAGTTCATCAATCTCACCTAGTGCAAAAATGAGTTCTCTTTCTAGGTCAACCTCTCCTCCCTCTTCACCTTCATTTCCAAGGTCTTCAACACTTCTAGCCTTCTGTTCTTCATATTCTTTTATCATGAAAAGAAATTATTTTTCTTTCATCATAAAGGAACAATATTGTTCATCATCTGATCTACTATAGTCATCTGATACATCACTATCCTCTTGGATGTATAGACTCTTCTTTTTCTAAAAAATTCTCTTAGGGAAGTAGGGTTTCTTCATTTTACCATCTACTTCTTGTTCCAAGTTATCCTTATTGTATGGATATTTAGCAAGAAAATGACCTACTTTACCACAATCAAAGCATTTGAAGGGTAACTTACCTCTGTAATTGCCAGATTCTCTTCTTAAGTCTTCTAATGAAATTAGCTTCTTCTTCATCAGTCTCTTCCTACCTGGATGTAGTTTCTGCCTTAGATTTCTTGGTTGCTTCTTCCTTCTCCTTGTTTGTAGCCTTGAATGCAACTTCTCTTTTAGATGGCGCTGCATTTTCTATTCTCATCTCATATGCAGTGAATATTCCATGCAACTCATCAAGAGTGAGTTTATCTACATCTCTTCCTTCCCCTATTATAGAAATATTGGAATCATACTTAACAATCATGGATCTTAAGAATTTTTGCATGACTATGTCTTTTACTTATTCTTTGAGTCCTTTGATAGAGTTTACTATTTCATCAACTTTGAGAAGATATTCTACAATCTTTTCTTCTTCACTCATTTTCAGACCTTCAAACTTGGCTCTAAGGATTTGTAGCTTTGCCAAATTTACCTTGTCATATCCTTCATAGATTATTCTCAACTTCTCTTGGACATCATGTGCAGTTTGACAGTGCATAACTTTAACAAACACTAAGCTAGTTAAATGATAGAGAATAACATGTTTTTCCTTTGCATTGTTCTCATAATCTTTCTTTCCTACAACATCAATAGGGGGTGTAGCCAGTGGAGTATATCCATTCTTAACTAACATTCAAACATCAAACCCTAGAGACCCTAAATATGTCTCCATCATAATACTCCATAAGGCATAGTCTGATCCATCAAACCAAGGTGCCTTGTTTGTAGAGGAACCTTACTAACTGGCCATTGTGTTCACTCATCCAAGATCTACCCAAGCTGATTAAGCTTCTCCTAGGGGAACCAGGCTTTGATACCAATTATTGGAACACAACAATCTACTGGGGGGGTGAATCAGTAGTTCCTTTAAAAACAATCCCTAAAAGGATTTAACAGATTGATTCTTTTAACTCTTTCAGTGTAGATTAAAACAACTCAAGTAGAGATATAAACATACACATACAAAAGAACATAACACAAGATATATGTGGAAAACCCAAGATGGGAAAAACCACAGTGAGAAATGTTGCTAGGAGCTACTGTCCTAATCCAACCTCACAATCAAAAGTCTTGTTACAAAGTTTAAGGGAACCAACCCTAAGGAGACACCAATCCCCTGGTTTTAGGAGCACCTACTCCAAGGAAGCACCTACTCCCTACTCTAAGCACCTACCCAGATATCTGATGGCACCCACCAATTAGATTTACAATGTAAGTAATTACAATTTGTTTGATAGAACATAGTTCAATGTTGAAACCTAATTTGCAATTGCTCAATAGGTCTTGTTGCACTCTCAACAACCTACTTCTCTACTCTGCACCTCCTTTGTTTTGCACTTGGATATAAACCCTAATTAAGATCTTTTTCCTTTTGTTTGGGTTCCACTCATCCGCAACATCTCAATACTCTCCCTTTTTCTTGTAGTGCATTCTCTGTTCGCCTCAAAAGGCTCACATATACACTACTAAGCTCTGTTGCACCTTTTCTATTAGTGCATTCTTTGTCTACCTCAAGATACCATGCACACAATATGTAGTTCCTTTCTTCTCTTTCTTTTTAGTTCATTCTTTGTTTTCCTCAAGAGACTTAGAACTCTCCTCTACTACATACACTCAATTCTCTACACTGCAACACCTTAGCTAAATTCTAGTTTTCACTATTGTGTACATCATCAACCTACAACAAATTCCTCAAGATTTTCACACCGTACAAACTTCACCTAGGGCTTGCTACTTATCTTCTTTCTCAAGTTTCCAAACCGTCGAGCCACACATTCACTTATTGATGAGTGCTCATGATGGCACTTTAATTAATCATTTTTTATTATTTCAAAGATTTTATTATATATTAATTAACTATGTTGGCAGTAGACTATATGCTTGAATTTTTTCTTGTTTTTACCTTATATTTAGCTAATTGGAAATATATTAGAAATGATATTTTTCATTAAATGTGTGCTTTTTAATGATGACTAATGATGAAGTGATTATGAAATTTGAGATCTTTTTCTATCCTAATAGCATCCTATCTTTGAGGATTCTATTCAATTGATTAAGTGCTAACTTCATGAGGTGGACAAATTAAACTCCATGTTTAACAAACTTGAAATCTATCTTGCTCCTGATTGCTCCAGCTGGATCCTAATGAGTGCTTCCAAATTGAATTCTTGAATCAGTTTGAGAACTCCTTGTTCAAATATTATCATGTGGTGGATTTCTTTATGACACTTTCAGTTCTATTTAGTTTAGTTTTTTCCACTTTGCATCTTGGCGGGCTGCACCATTTTTTGTATTCAAATAAGTGGATATTATTATAAATATCCATCCTTAGTTTTAGTTTGGGAGTTAGTTAATCTTTTGCTTTAGCATTATAATGTTGGTAATCTACACTTTTGTTCTACTCGCCTATTTTGGCCAATTGGAATGCAAATAAGGAGTTGATTTGAATCTCAGTGTTTAGGTCCCACCAAAGGAAAAGCATGGCTTGCTCAACCAAAGGAGGTGACCTTGTGTTATGTTCTTTTATATAGTTGATTTCTGATTAATTCATCTCAATTGGAAAGTAGGAATATTGATCTCTGTTTAATCATTGTTAGTAAATGTGATTGCTTATATTCTTAGATTAAGTTCATTGTGTTCTTAAAATGGTTCATTATGATTTACTATATATTTATATTCACTCATTTACTATAGATTTAATTACTATTCATAGGAATTAGACTCATTGGCTATTTTCAAATGCATGTAGTTTTAATGGAAGAGACAATGATGACTTATGGAAAGATGAAATTGAAGCTTGTTTGGAATTTGTTCATGGAATTTAGTATTATTGCTTTCTAGGTTAGTATTTATTTTCTGCAAATGTAAATAGATTCCTTTTGCAAACGTAAATAGATTTCCTTTTCAAGTACATTTCAATTCTAAATTTTAGATTAAGAGTAAATTTTGTTTTTAGCTTAATTCTTCCATTAATTGATTGTAATTAAGTCAAATGAAGTCTGAACTAAGTTATTGGAGTCTAAACAATCATTAGTTAAGAGTTAAGTTAGGATTAAGTCTTTAGAATCAGTTAGAAAATAGTTGTTAAGATCCACCCCAAAGAGCTCCTGAAAGCTCCTGACAGAGCTAAATTAGAACCAAAAGTCACTGTTTATAGTGCAAAACCATCCAATTCATGGAAACATCCTTATCACATACAAATATAAGACACACCTGGTTCGATAATTGAAATATTAAATGATGCAAGAAGTGACATCAATGACCTTGCTCATCATTTTTGGCATTGTTGCCAGGGAAATTAAAAGATATGGCTATTTATGTTTGAAGCCTTAGTGTTGATAAGGAAGACAATTTAGATTGTGGATGAGATGAGCTAGATACCCTCTAGGAAGATTTCTTCCACGAAATATTAAATTTGATCATGAACAAGAAGTTCAACAATATCAGATTGAAAATCAACAAGTGAATCAGGAAAAACACCAAGAAGAAATGGGTGACCAACCAGGAAATGATCCCCCACTAAATAATAGAACCTTTTCTTATCCTATTAATCTGAATGTAACGAATGATGAGCCTCCTATGAAATTTTTTTCACCTTCTCTATTACCTACCTTTAGAGGAAAAACTTCTCAGGATCCTAATCAGTTTCTCTTTGATTTTAAGGTTTTATGTTGGACCTATGACTATACAGCTGATAACCAAAAGTTAAAACTATTTCCTTCTACATTGAAAGAGTCAGCTTTACGCTGGTTCATGGATTTAGGTGCAGGGACAATCTCAACTTGGCAGGAAATGGAAACCAAATTTTTGGATAAATATCAAGATTACTGTCAAGTAAGAGATAGGAAAGTTGTTTCAAATGAGACAATTGGAAGATAAAAGCCTAGAAGATTATACTGATAGATTTCAGTTTGTGCATAATAGATGTGGTAATGGTTTGGATAATGAGATTAGTAAGACAATTTTTCTAAAATCAATTGATGATGAATCTAGAAAATCTTTGAATCTTATGGGGAAATGAGACATCAATAAGCTTTCTTTGGAAGAAATTATTGAGATATGTATAAACTACTCTAGGACTAGAGTAGGGACTAAAAACTCCCAAAGAAACAAAGTTCTTACTTCTGATGTATCTTAAGTAATGGAAGAAATTGTAAATTTGAAAACTAATTTACACCTTCATTTGAACATGCAAGGAGATAAAAAGACTACTGAGCCCTTATCCATTTATTGTTCCAAATGTAGAGGTAAACATATTTTGAGAGTGTCCATTAAATAAAATTGATCTCTATGAAATCTATGAAAAACATCATGCAAAAAGTTGTTGCAGCCTCTTACTTTTAATTAAGAATCATTTGAAGAAACAACCTGAAGTGGAGGAAAAACTTAACTATGTTGGACAGAGACCCTAGAATATAGGATATAATGCTAATCAAGGGAAATATGTTCCTAGAGCTAATTGGAATCAAAATCCTTGGCCAAATGCAAACCAATGGACTCCTCATTACCAAGCACAACCACCACCTACATTTTGGGGTCAACCCAAATGGATGAATCCTCGGTGAAATCAACCACAATGGCAACCAAATCAGTCATAGTGGTAGTCAAATAAACCACAATGGTAGAAAAATCAAACACAATTTCAACCATGGAAAAATTACGGACCAAAGCGTCCTTGGGGACAGTCACCTCCATTAGTCACTAGTTCTAATTCTACTAATGAACAAGTAAACAACCTCAGTTACTAGCACAACCTATTTCAAATCCGAAAAACAATCGTAATGATGCCAATCCTCATACTATGAATGTGATAGATGCCAATGATATTCAGTTGAGGAACCGAAATGTTCCATTCATACCAAATGTTAAAGATCAGGAAAGTGAGAAAGAAAAAGAGTATTCAAAGGAAGATCAAAACTTTGATGATGAACAAAAGGTTAGGAAAGTACCTTATCCTGAACATTTAAAAATAGAACAAGTAAGTCCTAACAAATCTCAACCAAATTACATGAATGTGGTAGATTCTCAACTTCTCCGTGAATTGAAAAAGATCAATATTGAGATACCATTATTGCAGTCCATTAAAGACATACCAGAAATAAATTAGTTGGTTAAATCTCTTTGTATGAAAATTCCAGGTAGGAAGAAGAAATTACCTCCTACAATATAGATAGGGACTAAACTCACTGATGTTTTATCAGGAATATTACTACCTCAAAAATATAATGATCCTGGTAGTCCTGTGATAAATTTAAGTATTGGAGAGACTGAGATAACCAACGTACTAATTGATTTAGGAGCAGCTATCAATGTTATCACATTAGACAATGTTGAATTGTTAGGTATGACAACTATTCAACCCACAACAACTGTTTTACAATTGGTAGATCAATCTACTACTAAACCTGAAGGTGTTATTGAAGACATTATGGTTACTATTGATACATGGGATTATCCATTCAAATTTTTAGTTCTTAATGCTAGAAAGAAAAATTCTGGTTATCCAATTATCTTAGGTAGACCATGGTTGGCTACTGTAGTAGCATTGATAAATTACAGATCAGGAAGTGTGATTATTTCTAATGGTAAAAAATAGAAGGAATTATCACTTTCTCCTCCTGCCCAACCATCATTTCAGCCAAATACTCAATTTTGGGTTGATGAGGATATGGATTCAAAAGGAGATGACATTGTATAATTAGCTATGGTTACCTTGGTAGAACATATTGAGGAATATGAGGAACAAGATCTTAATTTTGAAAAGATCGGTCATGAAAAAGAGAAGAACTATCAAGTACATCAACAAAATTCACACACTTGTCCCTTAAATACACTTGTTGGAGATCCAATTGATTCTAAGAATAAGAACAAATAAATAACAGTAGAAGGAGATAAGCCTCTTTTCATTAATTCATCCTTCTCTTTTTCCCAAGAAAAGGAATTGAAGCGAACTTTGGAAAATCATTCTGAAGCATTTGCTTGGGAATATAAAGACATGAGAGGAATTCACTCTTCTATTTGTACTCATCATATTTATACTAAAGATGTTAAACTAGTAAGGCAAGGTCAAAGAAGGATCAATCCTGCTCTACGAGATATTGTAAAACAAGAAATAGAAAAGCTACTGAAAGTAGGATTTATCTATCCAATATCTAATAGTTAATGGGTTTCCCCATTGGTTATTGTTCCCAAGAAAGATGGAAAATGGCGTGTATGTGTGGACTACAGAGAATTAAACAAATCCACTAAAAAAGATTATTTTCCTTTGTCATTTATTGATCAAGTACTGAATAACCTAGTTGGCAGTAGTTATTTCTCTATCTTAGATGGATTTAGTGGTTATAATAAGATCCAAGTGGCTCCTGAAGATCAAGATAAAACTACCTTCACATATCCTTGGGGAACATATGCTAATATAGTTTTACCATTTGGACTGTGCAATGCGCTAGCAACTTTTTAGAGAGATGTCTTGGCAAATCTTGCAGATTTGACTACTTCATGTGTAGAAGTTTATATGGATGACTTCATAGTTCATTCACACACATTTGAGGAAGAACTTGAGAGTATGAATAAATTTTTGCAAAGATGTAAGGATCTTAGGTTGTCTTTGAATCATGAAAAGAGTTCCCTCATGATGACATAAGGGATTTTTTTGGGACATCATATTTCAAAAGAGGGGATAAAAGTTGACCCCAAGAAAATAGAAATTATTCAAAAGATTGAGATCCCTACAAGTTAAATTGAAGTTTGTAGTTTTCTTGGGCACGCTGGTTACTACAGAAGATTTATTGAGGGGTTTAGTAAAATTGTTGAGCCTTTATTTACATTTCTCAAGAAAGATGTGGAGTTTGTTTGGACAAGTGATTGTCAAAAATCGTTTAAAATAATTAAACATGCCTTAACCACTGCTCCAATTATCAAAGGACCTGTTTTGGGAGTCCCATTTCATATACATGTTGATGCATCTAACTTTGCTATTGGTGCAGTTTTGGGACAAAAAGATAACAATGAAGCAATGCATGTTATCTACTATATTAGTAAAAATCTAAATCCTGCTGAAAGGAATTACACAACAACTGAAAAATAATTCTTAGCAGTAATATATGCAATCAATAAATTTAGGAACTTTATTACAAGTTACAAGGTATTCATTCATATAGACCATTCTACTATTAAATATCTTATGAATAAAGTTGTAGTGGGTGGAAAAATCATAAGATTGTTATTATTGTTGCAAGAGTTTGATGTGACAATTATAGATAAACCTGGTAAAGACAATGTTGTTGATTTCCTTTCTAGAATTGTTTTGTAGGGTGATCAAGAGCCAATAGGTGACACATTTATAGGTGAGCACTTGTTTGCAATATCAATTTATCCACCATGGTTTGTTGATCTTGCAAATTATCTTGTAATAGGAAGTGTCCAAATTATTTCAATCCTAAACAAAAAAGGAGATTAATTCGTGAAAGATCTAGGTTCCAATGGATAAATGGACTATTATTTAAAATGTGTCCTGATCATGTTCTTCGCAGATGTGTTGTTGAAATAGACGTTTATGATGTCATACATGTTTTCCATCATGAGCCAAAAGAAGGACATTATTCAGTAGACAAAATTGTTCATAAGATCTTAGGAGCTGGTAAGTTTTGGCCATCTATGACAAAGGATGTTTCATTCTTTGTTAAACATTGTGATGAATGTCAGCGCATGGGAAGACCTACACCAACAATGGAGATGTCGTTACAACCTCAAATAGCTCTAGAACCATTTGAGAAATGGGGAATTAATTTTGTGGGACCCTGTTGATCCACCTTCTAAAGGACAACAATATATTCTAGTTTGCATAGACTATGTCACAAAGTGGGCTAGAAGGAAAGCTTTACCAGCAACAAGGGAAGACAAAGTGGCTTATTTTATGTACAAGCATATTCTTCAAAGATTCAGTGCACCAAGGGAGATAGTATCAAATCAAGGACCTCAATTTGTGTCTGTTATGATGGAACCTTTTATGCAGAGATATAAGATGACACACAAAAAATCTACGTCATATCATCCTAAGGCGAATGGACAAGTAGAAGTTACTAAAAGAGAATTAGAAAATATTTTGACAAAGATTGTTTCATTAAGAAAAATAGACTAGGAAAAAGGGTTAGATGAAGTAGTCTGGGCATACAATACAACCTGGAAGAAAACTATTGGATTCTCTCCATATGAGTTAGTATTTGGAAAAACTCCAGTCATGCCTATTGAGTTTGAATTGCAAAAATTGAAAACAACATTGGAGGTTGGTATTGACTTGACTAAAAGTAGAAAAGAATAAAATTCTATAGTTGAACTAATTGGAAGAAATGAGAATGGAAGCTCTTTAGCATACAAAAAAAATTCAGAAGAAGAGGAAAGAATTGCATGATAAAAATATTGTGACAAGACAATTCAAGAAGGGAGATTGGGCACTATTGTTTGACTCCAGATTTCAAGAGTTTAGAGGAAAATTTCATCCAAGATGGCTGGGACCCTATGAAATTGATCATTTTTTTCAAAATCGAGTTGTTCAACTGATACCAATAGATGGAGAAAGAAGGATCATGTTGGTTAATAGTCATCATTTGAATATGTATCACAAACCTACATAAAAAGAAGAATTTGTATTAGAATTGCAAAATAGAGTTGAACATTTTTTGATGGAAGATATTCCTTCCATAGGAGAATGTGCTCTTGGATAATCTTTTGGAAAGGTATGAATAAGAAGGTAGATTGAAAATTAGAAATGGTGGTTTACCTTTTGAATAAAGGAGATAGATTGAAAACTAGAAATGGCAGTTTATCTCTCAGAAAAAAAGAAAAAAAAAGAAAAGAAAAAAAAAGGATGGCTGAAAACCAGAAATGGCGGTCTCTTGATGACTCCTGATAACTCCCGATGACTCCTGATGACTCTTGATGACTTTTGACATTCCCAAGGTTCTCTATAATAAATGTTCTTGTTAATTCTAAGCTCTTTTTGATTAACTCATTGGAGTTTTTTCCAGCCAAGTTAATTCACATGCTTTGATTGACTCTTGAATTTAATAAAAAGGTACACATTTATTGTAGATATTATTTTTGAAATATTACTTTCTGACTTAGTTAATATGATGTGAGATTAAGTAAATATCTTGAGCATAGACATCTCCACCCATAGTTATTAATGTTATAATAAATAAGTGTTAATCACTTCAAAATTTGGCAGAGGCATAAGGATTTGACATTGAAGTGACTGCTACAATAAATACAAGTAATAAGGGAGATTTCATATCAGTTCAAAATAAGTTCGCTTATGTCAGCATCACCGCCAACCTTGCGAACCATCATTCAAAGTACAAGGTGATACATGTGAAATGTCTACAAGGAATGAGGTGAAATAAATGCCCAACGTCTTGACATGATGTACATTTTTAAAAAAAAGTGTTTCGTCTATGGAAAGAAACGTTCATTTTGCATTTCACTCAGTAGTTTGCATTTGCCATTTTCTCTATTAAAGTTGCAAAAGTAAGGAAAAATCGGGCACAAAAGAAATTCAGAGCCAAAGAACTTGATTTTAGATCCTGAAATAGAGAGATTTCTTAGAGAGGCAGGGTGGCTCGAGTTTATACAAATGTATGAAGGTTTCAAACTTGATTTAGTCAAAGAATTTGTTATGAACTTTCATGTGAATGTTACCAAAGTAAAGGGGGAAATAATTGAGGTTATCCCTACTGTTATAAGTGAACTCTCTGGGATTCCAGTTGAAGGTGAGCCAGTAAACAAAGGGCATGTAGGTTTTGAGGAATTGGTGTCTTCATTTCATAAAGAACCTGGAAGGCGGGCAAAAATTCTAAGGCATAAGGGTAGCCAGAAAGGGGTTTCTCACAATAGTTTAGAAGAGCCATGGAAAACAACTGTAACGTGGTTGATGAAATTTTTTACCTATGAGGGGAAATACAACACAATCTTAGGGTCAGGAATGTGGATGCTCACACATTTTAGGTATGGAAACACTATACCTTCCACAAGAATTAACCTTCCTGCCTTTCTATTCACTCAAATATCTTCTATGGTATCTAGTGTTAAATCTAGGGGTGTGTCATCCATTAGGTATCATAGTTTGATTCATTTAATTATCAAGAACCATTTCATGAAGAAAGAGGATGGTAAGGAAGGTTGGTTAGAATTTATGTCAACCCCCATTGTCAAAAGTGAAAAGAAATCCAAAAAGGGATGCACAGCAAAAAAAAATAAAAATTGAGAAAGGAGAAGCTTCTAAAAAAGGATAGAAAAAGGAAAAAAGGAAGATATAGGAGATTGAAAGGTTAACTCGTAGTGATTTTAAAAGGAAAAGGCATGCGTCACAACAAGAAAACCCTAGTGTTACTGACACCAATGTTCCAACTTCTCATGATTTTCCAATTGAAATTCCTAATTCCCCTCAAGACACCTTGAAAAGTTGTGAAGAAATCCAAGCCCCTGTGCATTCTCTTAAAAAACCCAAAAGTCCTCCTGAAGCCCCAATTCTATCTCCACAGAGAACCCCTATTTTAGTATCTCATGGCTCTCCATCTGAAAATCAATCCCCTCATATGTCAAAAGAAGGTAACCCTTTTGGAGGGTCTGATGAATCTTTTTCCCCACATGTATTGGTTTTTAAAAGGAGGAAAGGTAAAGAACCAATAACCGAACAAGAAAAATCTCCTCAAATGCTGGAAGAAGAGGATATGGAAGAAGAAGAAGAAGAGATGGCTAAGGCCATGGAAGTTTCTAGAATACAAGTGAAATTGGAAGAAGAAAGGAAAATAATACAATTTTTGGAAGAGAAGTTAAAAATAAAAGAAGAGGAATTGCAACAATCTGTATCCAAGATTGAACAAATAGAAAAAGAAATGATAGAAAAAGAATTTTTTTTGCAAAAACAATTGAACCAAATAAAAAAAGCCTTACAACAAGCTAATGTACAAGAATTAGCCCGAGCAAAAGAGACATCAAGGCTTAGTGTAGTGGAAATAGGAAGACTGAAGGCATAATTGCAACAAAAAGAGGAACAATTGAAACAATAGTCAAGTAGATTACATTATCATGAGGCTTCTACCTCATCTACTCCAAGGAGATACCTCTCTCTAACAACACTAAAACTTAAGCAAGAGAATAATTAGTTGAGAAGCTAAAATCAATAGTTAGAGAAGGAAAGGGATGAAGCAAATGAGAGATTACAATAGGTGGTAGAGTTGTCCTCAACAATGTTGTCAATGAGGAAACCTTCAGAGTTATATGCATTGTTTTTGAGAGAAGGATTTTTACAGTGGAAAATCAATCAATTGGTACTAAAAAGAAAAACAGATTATAATTATGGATTTTTACAACATTCATCCTACCATTCAAAACCAAATGTGTGAATACTTTTAGCATGGTTTTCTTCTTGGTGGTTTTCCACAATATTTTCTAAAAAATTTCGTTGGAGAGTTATAAATCAAATCTTTTGTATCATTGTTGCAGAACTAGGTTGAATGGGAAAGTAGGATAGGTCAATAAAATGAAGCATAGATAAAATTAGGAATTCCAATGAGGGATGAAACTCCCTGGTCAAATGCTTTCAGAGCCACATTCAGGTACTTTGCACTAGGAGAGAATGTAGCACTTGTTTATAGGAAAAATTTGACCGAAAGCATTCAAGTTTTTAGAAATGTTTAGGATCACCTTCCACATAGAGCTCTAGCTACATCAAGAGATAGATACCATAGTATTCCAACATCATTGAAAAGGAGAGAACCAATCTCTCCAAGAAACATTACTTGGAGTCTCACAAAAGTGAGATCTTTGATAGAAGTCATACAAGAGTAGAATGCCAATTGGGTTGGAATGAGTTTTAGACCACCTTTGCTCATTGCACCTGCGCCTACATTGAATGCTCCACCGTGGTTTGTTGGAGAAAATTTGAGAGATTGGTTGAGGAGAATTGAAAAATGAAATGTATATTCTCATCGAAGAACATTCCTGGAATATATGCAGTCATGTGGTGATTTGGTTATTTGGTTGGTAGGTAGAAACATGGATTTTCCAGATCCTCAACCATGAGGACATGGTTGACAATAGGAGGGGGAGAATGACGAGTGCTCATGATGACACTTTAATTAATCCATTTTATGTTTTCAAAGAATTTATTATATATTAATTAATTATGCTGGTAGTAGACTATTGCTTGAATGTTTGCTTTTTTTTGGCTTATATTTAGCTAATTGGAAGATATATTAGAAATGATATTTTGCATTAAATGTGTGCTTTTTAATGATGATTAATGATGAAGTTATTATGCAATTTGAGATATTTTGTTTTCATAATAGCATCCTATCTTTGAGGATTTTGTTCAATTGATTAATTGCTAACTTCATGAGGTGGACGAGTTAAACTCCCTGTTTAACAAACTTGAAATCTATCTTGCTTTTGATCGCTCCAGCTAGATCTTGATGAGTGCTTCCAAATTGACTTCTTTAGTTAGTTTGAGAACTCCCTGTTCAACTATTATCATGTGGTTGATTTCTTTATGACACTTTCAATTCTATTTAGTTTAGTTTTTTCCGCTTTGCATCTTGGTAGGCTATGCCAGTTTTGTATTCAAATAAGTGGATATTCTTATAAATATCCATCCTTAGTTTTAGTTTGGGAGTTAGTTAATCTTTTTCTTTAGCATTGTAATGTTGGTAATCTTCACCTTTGTTCTACTCACCTATTTTGGACGATTGGAATGCAAATAAGGAGTTGATTTGAATCTCAGTGTTTAGGTCCCGCTAGAGGAAGAGCAGGGCCCACTCAACCAAAGGAGGTGACCTTGTATTATGCTCTTTGATTTAGTTGATTTATGCTTAATTCATTTCAATTGGAAAGTAGGAATATTGATCTCTGTTTAATCATTTTTAGTAAATGTGATTGCTTATATTCTTAGATTAAGTTCATTGTGTTCTTAAAATGGTTCATTATGCTTTACTATAGATTTATATTCACTCATTTACCATAGATTTAATTACTCTTCATAGGAATTAGACTCATTGGTTATTTTCAAATGCATGTAGTTTTAATGGAAGAGACAATGATGACTTATGGAAAGATGAAATTGAAGCTTGTTTGGAATTTGTTCATGGAATTTAGTAGTATTGCTTTCTAGGTTAATATTTATTTTCAGAAAACATAAATAGATTCCTTTTGCAAATGTAAATAGATTTCCTTTTCAAGTACATTTCAATTCTGAATTTTAGATTAAGCGTAAATTTGGTTTTTAGCTTAATTCTTCCATGAATTGATTGCAATTAAGTCAAATGAAGTCTGAACTAAGTTATTGGAGTCTAATCAATCGTTAGTTATGAGTTAAGTTAGGATTAAGTCTTTAGAATTAGTTAGAAAATAGTTGTTAAGATCCACTCCTGAGAGCTCCTGAAAACTCCTGAGAGCTCCTGAAAGCTCCTAACAAAGCTAAATCACAACCAAAAGTCACTGCTTACAGTGCAAAACCCCACAATTCGTGGAAACATCCTTATTGTATATAACTCTAAGACACATCCATTTCAATAATTGAAATATTAAATGATGTAAGAAGTGACATCAAGGACCTTGCTCATAACTTATCGAATTAAGAGATTTTTCTATTTTTGGCATACTGAAAAGCTAGGGTTTTAGTCTCATTTAATTCATATCCTCTGTATCAGATCAAAATTTGATATTCTTCCACCTACATATTTGTGTCATTGATTTGACCATTTATCATTAATAAAAGATGGTAGTTGGATCAGTTGGACCAATTGATTTTTCTCACAAAGTCAATTTGCAATCGAAACCCTCATTCGCATTGTCATAGCCATTAAGGAATCTTAATTTAAACTTGAGTCATTGATCTACAACTTTCACACCATGATCGGTCAATTCACATTCATTTCCTAGATTTAAAATGAGACCGTCAGATTAAAGATCCGTTAAATAATCACCATTGATCTCCATCGTATGATGCTTGCATAGCACAGGGTCCACCAAGAAATGTATCACAAGCCCGCTATCCTGCAAGCTAAAGAAACAGGCCCGCCAAATCTTAGTGGGATGGTGGGCTAATGCCATCTGTCATCTTCGTCAGCGCCATGCAATTCACAACAACAATTTGAATTGACATATTGAACAATCACCCATCGCCATTTGTCTTCGCACGTTATCATCCATTTCCATCACTTCATCTTTTGTCTGGTCCTCCCTGACACATGTCACAAGCTCGCTATACCGTTGGGATTAGATGGGGAGCCACCGCATCTTTAATGGGATGGCAGGGAGGCCGTCAATTTTCAAGTCTCGACCACAACCATTGATCATGCTGAGGGAAAAAAATTTGCGCATGACATAAGAAACATTATAGTTGTAGAATATTTTCTAGGACGATAAGCTAGGAAAGGAGGTCAATTGCACACATGATTTTAAAGGATTAAATTATAATTTAAGCAACCTACAACCACCAATAAATAGTCACCGACAAAATATAACATCTATCCAGAGTCATGATTGTAAGCTTTAGGGTTTTACAACAAAACCCTAGTTTAGGATGAGAGCACAACTAAATCACTTCTGAACTAGTCATACACCTTCTAGACCTGCAATTCACATTTATGAGAAGCAATCAAAAAACCCATATCGAATCTGCATCTTGATTTTTCTTTTGACTTTTGGAAGTAACCTTTGCAAAATTGTGATAACATTCATGAAAAATTTGTAACTTTTTTAGCAACACTGCAACCTTGCATCACCATACTCACAAATCCATCATCCTTCTAAAAACCTTCTAGAAACTAATCCACTAATCTCCATGACATCATGCCAACAATCTCCCATGTAGGATATCACAAAGACATCCCCTTTTGACAAAAATGACAACAATATGCCAACAAAAACAACATTGTAGTCCCAAACTTGTTTTTTTCTCATCATTTGTAGGTACAATTTCTAAATTATCTCTCCTTGAAAAATTACTATACATTAGTTTAGGATAAGTTACCTCTAGATGTCCTACCATGTTATGTTGTCTACAGCAAGAAGTCAATGCTAGAACAATAAGGTTAACTAAATTTCTTGCTCCAATTGCATTGTGATGTATTTTCTAGTGGACTAGGGACACTACCATTATTTGGCCTTGTGTTCTATTAGTTACCAAGCCTCCAAAAATTTAATCCCTTGTTTAGCGAAGTTCCTAGACTTTGATTTTATTAAAATTTCCTCAACAACTACATATAATCAATAGATAACTAGTTAATATATTCTTCTAATGCTCTAATTCTAAACTTAAATTTGCAAATTGATTCAGAGATGTTTGTCCATTGGGTTTATGGTGTGAAGGTTTAACCATATAATTTTTGGTGGGTATCTACTAATTAAGCATAAATTTCCAACTCCCTATAGATTAAGGAATGAAGGACCAACTTGTAGTTCATCATGTTGTGTCGAAGAAATTTAGTCAAGAGATGCACTAGGATGCCCTAGTGAAATTAGGGTACAGGTATGCCCCCTCAGGATAATTTGACAAATTTAAAAAAAATAAAAAAAATTGGAAAATTGTCCTGATAAGACAAATTGATGGCCAAGAATTTGATGGTGCAGACAAAATTGAGATTCAAGATCGATAAAGGGGTCAAATTCAAGGTCAAAGGCATCAAAAGGTGCACCCAATAGACAAGCCTAGTGAAAAACCCTAATTTTGAACCTATAAGTAGCAATTTGAGTTTTAAAAAGGGTCATTTTCACATTCAAAATTTAGAAATTGTGAGAGCTCAGAGTGATTTAGCTGCAGAGATGTCACCTGTTCCAGAGGCTTCCTACTACACATATTGCATCTAGAGGTACCGCTGACTTGAGAAAGCACTCACCTCGGTATGTACTAGCAACCCATTATTAATTTTTTCGTTTTGCATGCATTTAGGTTAGGAAAGAATTTAGTAGGCAACTGCATCGCAAAATTTTATGATGCAATTGTGTGTGCGTTATCCACATTCAATAAGTGGTTCTCTGCAATCATCTTAGTGTGATGCAAGTGTATTAGGGTTAGGGCACAAGCGCTTGCGGTGCGACGCATAAATTTGTGTCACACAAGTACATTTTTGAGTCGCATATGTGGCGAAGAATGATGCAAACAACTGGATGCAACACATTGTAGTATGAAATGACACATGTGTAAAGAGAGTGACATAATGGTAGTTGTTAGTTGATGAAAATGTGTGTGATGCATGTGACAAAACTGCGACACAATTGCCTAGTTAAAAGTTTGTCCTAGATTAGGAAGGTTTGACTTGGTCAACTTAGGTCCAATAGGTCAAATGGAGGTCTTGGATTGACATAATGGTTTGCTTCATGATTTTAGGAGCATCTACCTCCTATTTACACATGGGAGTCGAGACCAAATGTGTTTCAATTGCGGGGCCAATTGGGCAAGGAGGAGAGACAGGCATTGCTAGACCTAGGCTTGTTCTATGTTAATATGCTTATGATCAGGGAAAATAGGGGGATGTTGACAACATTAGCAGAGCAGTGGCACTCTAAGATGAGCAACTTTCATTTGTCGACAAGGGAGGTGACAGTCATCCTAGAGGACGTGTACAAGATTCTACGATTACTGATTTGTGGTGAGCGAGTACAATAGGACCCTGCTCGAGGACTACATGCCTTGTATGAGTACTACAATTGCGATGACGATGCAAAGCTCGGGATCTAGGGTTATGAGATTCGATGGGAGACCTTGGTAGATACATATGATAGATATGACTGCATTCTATGTATCTTGATAGCAGGAGTGATGATTCCCAACAACAAGGATCATGGTTTCCTAGTGGGTTGGGGGGAGATACTCAGATCAATGATTCACTTCAGAACAATGTATGCTTGGGGGCCATGTCTGTTGGCCATGCTTTACTTTTAGCTACATGATATCACCTATAGGGGAGAACAGAGTCTGAGCTATAGGGTTACTTTGCTGATAGTATTGGCTTGGGAGAACATAGCGGTATTCTAACCTCTAGTGGTTCAACATCTAGTGGGTAGCACGCGATATTCTTATATGTATCAGGGAGCTTTGACACAAACACACATTGGTGATGTTGGGTACTAGAGACATGGTTTAGATACATTGGGCAGCTTCATTTGGATGCCCTACAAGACCTATGAGCTATGGATTGATGAGGATGATCACATTCCATGGCATTGACAACCCAAGTATCCCATTGAGTGCACAATACAAACACAACAAATCATTGAGATGTATCTCCCAGAGAGAGTCATATGGAAATTCGGTGAGAGATAGGGGGTCCTAGTCGACACAATAGAGTATGGAGGGTTCTCATGAGAGGTGCATCCTTGGGGTCCTTAGATTGTCATCACTACAGTGGAGCAAGAGATTGATGCCATGCAAACACTAGATTAAGAGTGGAGAGGCAGGGATGTTGATGTAGGCATGACACTAGAGTATGATTCTTGGTGGTTGATACATAGGACCATTCCATTCACAGATCTATAACAACCAAGGCTAGTAGAGCGCAAATAGTTTATATGATTGTCTTCACCCCACAAAAAGGTTGCACAATTCAAGCTTGATAAAGCTCAAAACAACAAAAAATAGCAAGGGTTAGGGTTAGGGTTTCAAAAATTCAAAGTGAAATATTGAAAAGTTTAAATCATAAAATTGGAAAAACAGAGGTGACTTTGTTACATGATAAGAGTAGCTTTCCTCCGAGACAACAATGATCAGATTTTACAACAACGACCCTATTTCATAATATTCATGATCAGATTTCTATAATAGTGACAATGCTCTGGAAAACATGGACATGTTAACGAGATTGACATAAAGAAAGAGTTAGAAATAAAGAAGTAATAGAGGTCTATTTTACAACAATGATAAGTTTCATACAATAGTGGCCCCATTCTGAAGCAGATGGGGCTCTATTTCTACAATAGTAGTCATTCCCTGATATAGACACAAACCTATTTCTACAAAACTAAATAAAAACATTGTTAAAAGGTCAAAACACCAAAAAACAATTGTAGCCTAGTTAACAATGGCGACTCTATAAAGAAGCGAACATGTTTGGATGTCAAAACAATAGTGATCCGGTGGATAACAATGACCTCTGTTTCAAATGACCACGATCTAGAAACCTCTAACTCATGAAAAACTTGATAAAAATGTTAAATTAAGGACATGTGTCCCATTGGGTGTTCCATTTTATGTAAGGGGTAAAAGTGGAATGGATTTAGAAAAAAATAATTCAATCAAAGAACTCAAAAACATGAAGATCAAACCACTTACCAATGAAATTGGATTTCCAATCAAGCCATGAATTCAACCACAAGGGTTAGATAATCAAATCAAAACACAATGAATGCAAAACAAGAATTACAACCTCACCATCCCATTGTTGGAGATCTTGGTGTTATATGGTGTTGGATTGGTCAAAAACTTGAAGCCTCCATGATTGCTAGCAAAAGCTTGATTTAATGTGATGCAAAGATGACCTAGATGCTCAAGATGAATTCTCTCTACTCAAGAATAAAACTGACATGACTTAGCTATGAAAATTCTAGGTGATGAATGTGAAGGATGAAGGGTGATTTTATAGATTTTAGGAAATTAGATCAAGGGTCAAGATTGAGATTCAATTCCCACAAAGAAAGGTTGAGATTGATCCTCAACAACCACAAATGAGAGTGAATCAAGGAAGATGGATGAAGGAGATTAGTTAGAACTCAAATATCTCCACCATTTTAGGAAAATGGTTAGTATATTTTATATCAAGGGTGGAGATTAGATTTAAAGATCAAGGGCTAGAAATCGTTGAGACAAGTTAAGTCAAGAAATTTTGAGGGAAATTAGGATAACTAAATAATTAGAAATTATTTAATTATGGAGGATAGGAATATGCCATTCTTTAAAAAAATAATATTCTATTGGAGGAAAAATACTACAAATGGGATAATTAAATAATTAAGATTATTTAATTATATGGGATTAGAAGAAATATTAGAAGAGCCTAATTAAATAATTAAAATTATTCAACTAGGGTGATAAATGGAAAAATAAGTGTTGAAATAGTGAGTTAATTAAATAATTAAATATTATTTAATTAATAGAGGGGAATAGGGTTAAATAATGGAAATGATGTGAAAAGGGAATTAATGATGCTAATGAAGTGAAGTGATGGTAAATGAAATAATGGTAATGAAGATGATGCCAATGATGGAAAAATGCAGTTGTAGGATGTGTGATATGTGTTAGGAATTTTTACATGTCTACATGCCTTCTTTTCAAAAGCATCCAAAAGATGGTCTATATCAATCAACTTATCCATAAAGGTTTTGAAGAGCTCAATGGAAATCATATTATCATCTTAAATAAAAAATGACAAAGTGGTGGTCAATGCCTTGAATTGAGACTTCCACGAAAGGAATTCCTTCATCTCCCCATTCTCATTTATGATATAAGGCATAATTCTAATTTCTATATTCTAAAAAAAATTATCCTTATTTTGGCCTTTTTTAGTTAATTGATCCATATATGCATGTATTTCTCTTTCCAATTTGGATATATTATATGTAGACAAAATATTCGGGAGTGGGTTGGATTCATGTGCAAATCCCTTATACATTCCCTACAAAGTTGTTATCATAGGGATCCATTTATTCGTAATATCCCTAGTACTTTCCTTTTCTTTAGGCACCCTAGCAATTGCTTTTACAAGGTTGGAATAATCCCTATAAACACTTTCCAAGATTTTACAAATTTTGTACATTAAATGTCCCAAAATTTTAGACACAACATGAAACATTCCTTCATGTTGGTCATTCTGAACATTCTTTAATTTCTCCTCCAACATCTGAACCTTTTCTTTTAACTCTTCATTTTCCCTTACCAAATCCTCTCGAGTGGCTATTGAAGAAGAAATCATTGCCTAGGTGTTAGTTGAGGGAGGTGTTTCTTGAGCCTCTTTATTTTTGACTTACTATAATCTACAATAAGTATTAGATGATCTTTCAACAATTTATCATAGTTACTTTGCAGTCTTTTAGCTATGGCTTCAATAAACTTGGTAACATCTACCATAAATGAGGAAGCTTAGGGGCAAAGGCATTTGATAAACTATTTACTATTAACCCTCCCTTTATGTCATGTGATGCCTCTGCAACTTGAGGTTTAGTTTATTAGGGTCCAAAGACCATATTGCAAGGTTCTCCCATTTTGGTTTGAACCCTAATCTTGAAAGTACTACCTCAAATTTTTCTTTTGAAGAGAAGATCTCCTCATATTGTCTTCTTATTGTGCCAAAAAATATTTCTAAAGTAATGTCCCACTTAGGAAGCAATAACAACCTACTCTCTCTGATAATCTTTCTTCTCTCTTCAAGGGTGATATTCCTTGCATCAAAATTTATCTCTAACATCACCTTTTTGGTGACCTAATATTGTTTAGTAGGTACACCTACCTTTTCTCGATCAAGTATTTTATGGAATTTTTGTCTTCTTGATCTTAAGGTAAAATATTTTAATTCCTTTGACTTCAAAAATTCATCGTTTGAGATGAATTGTGTACATATCAATGCTTTGATGTCATTAGCCTCATCTCTCCCCATTGTCATATCTATTCCAAATATTCTTTGGGGAAATCCAATAGTGCTTTCCATTAGGGAAGAATGAATTTGTTGATGTAATTCTTTTGTAGTTACTTGAGCATATTCCTCCTCATCAAGACCCAATGGATAGTCAACCAATGATGGTTTCCCTATTCTCCTCTTCTTTTGGGGTTTTTCTCTTGGAGGGGAATCTACATGAATCACATGAGAAGGAGATACTAGCATATGAGGGGGAGAAGGGGATGCAATGTGTGGTAGAATTGGTGGAGAAGCTTCCCTAATGATAGGCCCTTTGGAAAAATAATAAATAGAAGGATCTATCTTGGGCTGGTATGGCCTCTCTTCCAAGATTGGGTATTTTCAAATAGTTCTATCAAAATTGTCTAGGACCATTTAGATCCTAAAAATTAGATCTCTTATCTCAGAAAATTCCCCATGACAATCTTTATTCTTCTTTCTCTTGGAATCCTCTTCTTTTGCTAATTCCACCCATTTTATCTTTCTATCAGTGGCCTCCTACTCATCTTTGCAATTCCATAAAACATCCTCACTAAAGTGGAGTTGGTGTTGGAATGTTGATCTCTTGATGCTTGTCCTAGCTTGGCTGATGAATCCTTCAGGATCACAAGCTCTTATCTTCTCTTGAGACATCTTGTACACCTCAAGAATCATGTAAATTTTCTCCAATCCTTCTCTAGTAATAGTGAAGTTAGAAAATGTGGTATAGAATGGGAGAAATGATCCCTTATTTTTCCCTTTGAGATGAGCCTTATTTTCTTCACTCATCTACCACATAACATCCAAAAATACCAACCTAAATGGTACACACCTTGGTAGCACATGAGGACCCAAATGGCATCCATATACCCTAATGAATGTGGAGTTAGTGTGGAGATAGTAATATACCCAGCTGTTTTGAACTCATAGCTTTGGTCTCTTGTGCTTGGGTCTAAGGAAATCCAAAATTCCCTTATGCAACTTGAAATATTCAACTCCAAAATGTGAGAGGATCTTCTTGACAAAATGGTTTTCAAAAATGACATAACTAGATGTATTGTAATGCATATCCCATATATGGGTCCAACATTGTATAGGAAGAAGACTTCCCTCCTCATCCTCCATATGAATCTACAAGGTACTATCTCATTTACCTCTCCTTACATATAAAAACATATGACACAGGAGAGAGTACCACCTGACGTTTATTACTTTGTTGCTTCTTTTAATTTCCACAAATTACTTGTGAATGACATTGGTTATGAAAGTGGAAAATTAAAACTCATTATTTACCAAAGGATTCTAGATATCCATATCCATATACATAAGAGGCACTAAAATTCTTGTATGTGCATCTCCCCCCAACACTTGAAATAATGCATAGTATGTTTTAACAAAGTAATCTTCAAAATTATTCAAGCTGAACGGTTTTGATTCATTAGTACAAATTCTTATAGACCTATTAAAACCCTTCAACCTAAACATCATAAGCCAATGCACCTTGAAGCTATTTCTATCTTGATGATACTTTTGTTTGAAGGAATCAAAATATATAACCTTGTTTGTAGCCAATTTTAGGCTAAATACTCTAGAGATGAATAGTTTATTAATTCCAATTATCTCCCCCATTTGCATCTCTGATAACCCTCATGTTTTCATCATAATTTGCAGCAACATTTCTAAAAAAATCTACATTAATGAATATATTAGGGACCACCAACCTTCCCAAGTCATAGGTCTAAACATTTGAAATGAGAAAATTTTAGTTCCTCTTGCCATACTAATGAAAAAATAATTCCCACTTGATGAGAGGAAGTTTAGCCTCCCTACATTCTCTAGCATTATCAACTAAACCAACAATTACATTAGGACTATGGGGATGGATGGGTCTTCTCATAGAACCAGGGAGTTGAGCAATAAGGTCTTCATCAAATGGTCTCTTAGAAGTAGAGGGTTGATCTTTGAATTGACTCATGGTTTCAACTTGGTTTCAAACAAAAGTCCTTTATGAGTAATTTAGAGTTTAAAGTCTCTTAGATAGATAACATGATACAAAAATTTAAATTATGAGCCTTATAATTGGAAAATTGGAAAATTTATCTGATAGATAAATACATATTATTGAGTGTGGTTGTGACACACACCAACAAGCAAATAAATACATACTATTGAGTGTGGTTGTTACACACACCAACAAGTAGATAAATCTTTGGTCAAATGAATATAAGAACTTATCTTTACCTAAAAAAAATACTAATATTTTTCAGTTAAAGATGATCTTAGGTATCCCAAAGCTCAGGAGTGTCAGGTCTTGATGCACTAGGTTCACTCAAGGTTTGTTGTGAAAATTTTGTTGTTAATCATGAGGGGTCTCTAGTTTTTAAGGTTTATTATAGTTATAGCAAGAAAAGTACTATAAAGATATAGCTGATTTAACATATATTGCTCCACAACTTCATGAATACAAATGATTTACAAGAATATTTCATGAATTGAAACATTTCAAAGAATTTTTAGGAAATATTTAACATCTACTCTAAAGAAAAGCATTAAAAATCCTAAAATTTAAGATGCTCCCAACTATTATCCACACATACATTATGAAATAAGCTAAACCAAAGCGAAACCACTCTACACTTCACCATATTGTTTCATAGCTAGGTATAGAATCATGCAAGAGTTTAAAGAAACATGAAATCATTTGGCATTGAACAATATCAATATGCACCCAAATTTGGCTCAACACATTGGCTTCTTCAATAGGAACAAATAATTAGCTACGTAAGATTTTGTATCAAGAAATAACTTAAAAAATTTCTTTGATATTAGTAAGCTTCAATGTAGAATACAAGTTTTCAAACTAGAATAGAACAAAAAATAGGAAAAATAAATAAAATCGGTAAAATATGCTAATCTTATGTCTCCATAATTCAGGAAATTCTAAACCTGCATAAAAGAATAACTCTTGGCCTTTTATAGAACACAAGTATATCAAAGAGTTTAAAAAAAAATGAAAAAATCCAAAAAATGAATCATAAGGCAACACGTGGCACACGACAGTTGGTATTAGAATATTCTAGAACAAGTCAAAGAGACTTTAACTTCTCTGCTACAGTTGAAAACCTTTGAAATCTCATACTTTGAGAGATGGGTATCCTTAAAAAATTTAAAAATTGTTACCATTTTCCTTTAAAACCTCTGGCTCCACCACCAAGTGTCGAGTCTAGAAATAACTTTGCTAATGCACCTTGGGAAACTTTTCATTGCATCCATGCATCAAAACACTGGGTCTCCATTAGTCACTCATCAACATCTCTTCTGTTAGGATTAGGTTTCATCCACCTTGTAAATACTATGTCATATATCATGGTTCCAACATCCTTGGAAAGTGTCTCTAGGAGCTTAGGGTGTATTGGGAAAATATCTTGTAATATTAATTCTCACCATTGTTTGTAATATACTCATAAGGGGTGATGGGTCCACTAGCATTGGTAAAGGTGGGTTGTTGGCATAAATATCTAATAATATTTTCCCCACATGTGGATGCCTAAAATGGGATAATAAAAGATAAAGGAAATGATAAATAAGTGAATTTTGGGATTCTCCAATTGGGTTCTTGGAAAGAGGAAACATGTGTCATTTAGTTTTCCATCATTTATTACATTTAATGTAATTTTTATCTTCTCAAGTTTGGCCACCCAAGTTGGAGGGAAAGTATTGGAGCCAAAACCAATGCCCTTTTTCATTTCGAGGAGGTAACCCATAGGTTGGAACCATTTGGAATGAAGGGTCATCTTTGGGTGTGTTGTTTGGTGCATTAGATTCCTTCACACATCTATAAAATCACCCTCTTAGATGTAGAAATAAGGAGGAATAGATGAATGTAGTGTTACTCTATAGGAATAAGGATAGGTGGAGGAATAAGGAGGTTGTTCATAGGTACACAAGTGCTGACATTTTGGAGGAAAAGAGGAGAATGAAAGTGGTTGTATTGTAATCTCATTTATTTGATGATAATGCATACTTGGCCTCTCTTCTTGATGCAGTTTTTTCCTGCAAGGTTTTCTCCACATAAATCCTATGTTATGTGATGATTTTATGTTGTTGTTTTGTGCCTCATTGCTTCTATCTTATTTTGATTATATTCTTTATTTATTTTTGTTATAAGTTCACATAAGGTAGTGTTTATAAGCATGTTATGTTGGCTGATTTTTTGCATCATAAATAAGATGGATCTAATAATGGTAATTCCATATTAAGACAACTTAATTTTCAGATTTTTATATAAGTTTAATATTTTAATATTGTTTTAGTCCAAGCCTTGAATATCATTCATTAAATTCATATTTGGATAGAGATTGAATTTCCCAGTAATTGGTATTGAACTTGTTTATTTCTCATCATTTGGTATTAGAGCTGAAGGTTAACTAGGTTATGGGTATTCCTTATTTTTTATTTATTAGCTTGGAAAGCTTGTGGGAGTTTGTTAGAAGGAATTGAAGGTTTTTGGAAGGATTTTGAAGCAACAACGAATGTTCTATGAGTTAACTTTGTTTTGCAAATTTGTGAGATTGGAAGCCATGGGTATTCTCAAGATGATCTATGTTGGGAAATGCGAGCTCATGATTATGGATCATTATGGAGTTGGTTATGTTATGGTAACTTGGAGCTCTTGTTTGAAAATATGTGTGTATCCTCTTGTTTGGTGGTTTTTTCCTTTACCTTGTGGTCATGTGCAGTGAGAAGGTGTTCATGTTGGATGGGTAGAGACATCCTGGTCACATGGAGAAACACTCTCAATTTGGACTACATAATGGAGTGCTTATGTTGGCTTGATGGCTTTAGCCCTTGGTTACATGAAAGAACTAGAAGATAAGCCACTAACCTCTTTGTGAGTTGTGGAGATTATATGTTTCATATGTTATAATCTCCTAGACAACATGGTTTTCCTATTGGATTGCATTTTACACTTGTTTTTAGCCATGGGTTTGTAGATCTATGATTATTCATTTTTTCATATGGCATGTTTAATGTGAATGTTCAGATGGTTATATGGATTTCAAATTTACAAAGATTGTTTTGCATGTTTTACATGTTAGCTAAAATATGTGGCATGTAGATATGTGATGAGACTGTATTCAGGGTGTTTTAGATGAAGAAAATTATAGGTTTACATGGCTACTTGGAGGGTTCTTATTGATCTATGGTTACTCCTATGTGGGTTTTTGTGGAAACTAAAATATAACATTGATTCTAGTGTTTGATTCTTGGAAATCCACATGTTATACCTAAATATTTCTGTTTTGAATGATACTAATGTGGGGTTGAATCTATTTTTGAGTTATTTAAGATTGGAGCACTGGTTATGTATCTTCTTGTTTTTTAGATTATGGTTGTACTTTACATTTTGGGAGCTCATGGTGTTTAGTTATTTGTTTATGTTGGGGCCATGGAGGATCTTCAATTAGGAGATGGTTATCACGATGCTTGGAGAGCTTGGTTTCACAATTTAGTGTGAGCTTTGAAAGTGATGATTTATCATTTTGATGATGGATGGTTATGTGATCTCCTAGGAGCGGATGTTAGATCATGATGTCATGATATGCTCTTGATTATATAGTTGGAGCTTTGACAATGGTCTTGTTTTGTTTTCTTTGGTTTTAAGTATTAATCATTTGCTTGGAGCTTCATGATTTTGTAGGGTTGTGTTTGAAGTTGGAATAGATTGATTGGTAGATGCTCATGGAGACTAGAGAGACTTGGGTGAGGTTAAGATATCTCTTATTTATGGGATCATATATTGATATGGTTACTCTTTGATGAAGATTTCAGCATAAAGATGAAGGATCCTACACTTGGTTATGGATGTGAATCCATTATGGACCTGAAGAGATGATTGTCATTCCTTGGTGTTGTGTGCACATGAAAATCTTGTATCCCACTTTTTGTCTACTCGGAAGGTGAATGATCTAAGAGGTATTTCCCCCCTGATTATCAACTACATTCTTTATTTTTTATCTTGTCTTCTCATATGAGTTAGTCTTGAATATAAACATTATGAAGACTTGATAAGAAGAAGATGCATGGTTCATGGATTTTTGTTGTTCTCCTTGTTTTGGTCTTGATCTATGGTTTTAGTTGTGATGACTTCTTTGGAAAGGTACATAAAATGGTTTGTGACTTTGGGAATATTCCCTTTGTTGTGGGAACGATTGGTTGGTTTGATCTACCTTCATTTTGAGAGGTTTACATCTAATGTTGTCATTTTTTCATTTTATTTGAATGTTAGATGTTAATATCATTTCAATTAAGGAATGGTAAAGGAGATCTTACATTACATAGCTGGGTACATGTTAATGTGGAAAAATGATATGGTTTTATTTGTAGGTTCTCTCTTTGGTCATGGTATTCTTCCTGGATGTTTGGTTTCACATGGTTTAGTTTGAAGAACTTGGAAGAGCTATGTAGACTGATGGTGAGAGAGGTATTGCAACATATTTTTTTGTAGGATTTGTATATCGTTGTATGTTTCCTTCACACTATGTAATAGAGGAATTAGCCACATCCTCTATGTGAAGTACTATAGATAGACTTGATATGCCTTGATTTATTTTTAGATTTGACATTACTCATGCAGTGGGAGTTTCTGGATATATGTTTGGTTATCCTCTATGATATATTGGTATGCTGGTTATTGATGTGATGATGAGTTTGCATGTTTCATTAGATTGGGATCTATGAGTTATGGAGTTGCATGGGTTGATCACCCATTTGATTGCAGTGGCATGACTCAGATGTGGATTGTCTATATCCACAAGATTGTTTAGTGTTTATTCAGAATTGTTAGTTGGCCTTATCTATGGTCATTTATTCATTGGTATGTTGCATTGAGATATGAGGATGGATATACATATACTTGATTGTAGTTTTTGGGTTGGTATGTTTATGGCATGAAGTTTTATCTATTTTTGGTATACCTTAGTTTGAGGTATGGTTGGCTTGGATGAGTTGCAATTTTTGTGGTTTCTATTCCAAGTGGTATGAGTAAGGAAACTACTTAAATATTTTGTTATCATTTGAATTTTATGCTTATGTTCATGTAAAAATGGGTACAAGTTTAAGTGACAATTGATATGTTTCACCTTGGCCTGTTCCTCTTTCTTCCATAGGTGGCATGTTGGAGGATGTAAAGGAGTTTGTTTCTTATGGTGGTTATCATGGTTGCTTTTGTAGGTATCTTGTTGGAGCATGAGAGCATGGTGAAGATTCAGATGGTACATGTTTGTCTAAGGGATGTTATTCTCTTGTTTGTGATTCCTATGGGCATATTTACAATGTTGATGTTAAGTGGGAGAATGTTAGGATTAGGTGTCATCCACCTTGTAAATCCTATGTAATATATAATGGTTCCAACATCCTTGGAAAGTGTCTCTAGGAACTTAGGGTGTATTGGGAAAATATTTTGTAATATTAATTCTCACTATTGTTTGTACTATACTCATAAGAGCAGTGGTAAAGGTGGGTTGTGGACATAAATATTTAATATTATTTTCTCCACATGTGGACACCAAAAATGGGACAATAAAATATAATGGAAATGATAAATAAGTGAGTTTTGGGATTCTTTAAGTGGGTGCTTGGAAAGAGGCAATAGGTGTTACTTGGTTTTCCATCATTTGTTACATTTAATGTAATTTTTATCTTCTCAAGTTTGGATGCCAAAGTTGGAGGAAAATCATTGGAGCCAAAACTAATGTCCTTTCACATTTCAAGGAGGTAATCCAAAGGTTGGGGACATCTAGAATGAAGGGCCATCTTTGGGTTCCTTATTTGGTGCTTTATATGCCTTCACACATTTATAAAATCAGCCTCTTGGATGTAGAATTAAGGAGGAATAGCCGAATGTAGTTTTACTCTACAAGAACAAGGACAAGTGGAGGAATAAGGAGGTATTTCACAAGTACACATTTGCTTCCATGTTGGAGAAAAAGAGGAGAATGGAACGGTTGTATTGTAATATCATTTATTTGATGATAATGCATACTTGGCCTATCTTCTTGGTGGATTTTTTTTTCTCGCAAGGGTTTCTCCACATAAATCCTATGTTATGTGATGATATTGTGTTGTTGTTTTGTGCCTCATTGCTACTATCTTATGCTGATGATATTCTTTATTTATTTTTGTTATAAGTTCACATAAGGCAGTGTTTATAAGATGTTATGTTGTCTATTTTTTGCATCATAAAGAAGATGGATCTAATCATGGTAATTCCATATTAAGGCAACTTAATTTTTATATTTGCATATAAGCTTTAGTTTTTCATGCTTCTATAGTTAAAGTCTTGAATATCATCCATTGAAGTCATATTTGGATAGAGAGTGAATTTCCCAACAATTAGTATTGATCCTATTTATTTCTCATCATCTTCATCAAACCTTTCCTTTGTGGAATTGTCTCTTCTTTTCCTCTATCTTTACTCTCAGAATGCAATCAACACCCGATCCATACTCTCCCTCAAAAAAATCTATGTCATTCTCCAACTGTATTTATGTCATGCATATTCTTCCATCACCTTCCTTATAGCTTCATTTCTTTGCAAAATTTTTATCTCATACTTATTCATGTGATTTTTGCACTTAATCACCTCATCGAGGACCTCTAGCTCAATGACTAGAAAGGATCATTATTTATATTTTCAACCCAACCTCTAAAATATCTTACCTCAATATCATCCTACCCTATTCTATTTGGATAGAAATCTTGTTGTGCCAACATTTCCACAAGTTCTAAGTCCTTATTTACCATTTTCTCACTCTTTATGGTGATCTTTTCCAACCCAACCATACATTGTAGCAACATATCACTCTCCCAGTTTAGCTACAACTTCTAACATTGAAACATCCTATTTCGTAATCACTTCCTCCTCTATCAACACCTAGACCTCCACTTTGCGAACTGCACCTAATCACCACACCTCTATGTCATTTTGTTCCATGTGGTATTTACACTCAGTTGAAATCCCTTTGGATTTATTAAACTAACAAAATGCCTCTTTAAATTTTCCAATTGCATCTTTTATCATTTCTTCACCCTTCTTTATTAGATGTCCCATCTGATCCTCAAAGGAATTTCATCTTATCCTTTATCCTTTAATGGAATCTACTTGTTACTTGGATATTAACACTGGATTTGATGGTAACTCTATCAATGACTGACTCGGTTGAGATATGGATTTGATAAAATTCTTAAAAATGAGAAATATGTTAGTTCAACTCTCCATTCTTCTACTTATCTTTTCTCATTTGGGTGGAATTTTCTTCTAAGTTCATCTTCATCTCTTCTAATTCCTACTCTTGAGAAGAGTGTCTTGAGTTGATAGTAGTTACCTAATAATGCTTAGTCGTTACTTCATGTTTACTATTTTCACCAATAGGTGTGGCTATTTGGAGAACTCTCCCTCCATTTGAATCTTGCCTAACTAAGTTTCTATCCCTTGCTTTGGTCCTTGGATTAGGAGTTTCCATTTCTTGCATTATTCTTTTGAAATATAGAGGAGCCAATTCTACCTGTAGTGGAGGGGCTAATTGTCAAACCAACTAGTTAGGTATATCTTCATTTGGCCTAGCCTCTTCTTACCTTTGTTCCTACCCACTTGACCATTCAGGAACATCCTCTCTTGGTACATGATTGTCATCTGTCACCATTTCTAAATCATTTGTCACACCAACTCTAGGTGGCGAAGATTCTAAGTTCACCTAGTACTGCTCTCTCTATTCTTTTTCCTGGAGTCTTGTATCCTCTTCCCCTTTCTTCTTTTCCTCTACATTACCTTCTAAAGCCAATGATTCTTGTTGCTCATGCTGGTGACTTGCATTTTATATTTCACTACCCTCTTTTTCTTCATTCAAGGTTTGGAGAGAACCGATATTTCTACTTTCATTGGGACCTTCTCTTTGACGCTAAGGATGTTTATTGATAGTCTCTTCCTCATTTTCCTTTCATTGAGATTGATCCTACACTGCATTCATATCAAGTTCTTCTCCATGCACTTCTTGTTCTTCTATATTGAAATGGGTGCTCGAGGTGTAGTACCCACCTCCTCATACTGAGGTGGCACCTTTTCTACTGTGGTAGTTTCTCCTTCTAAATTCCCCATTTCTTGAGCGATCTGGCCCACTATGAATTTTTTATCTTCTTCAACATCTAGACCCATTTCTAATTTAGGCCCTTTCTATATTGGAAATTTGACCTTGTCCAAGTGTACACTTGTGATTTCATTGTTGCTTCTTCTGGGGTCAAGAGCTCTACTATAGGTACTGATGTAGAAGAAGATGTCATGTTTGGTGTTCTCAAAATGTCTATAGGAATAGCCAAAGTTTACCTGTTCGGATCATCTACCTGAGAAGTCACTGAAACTCCTTGACTTGAAATTTCAAGGATCTCTTCTCTATTCTTCTCAATAGCTTTTACCTCTATGATTCTTCTCTTTTTATCTAAACAATCATCATATCCTAACTTAGTTATGATCTTATGTTTCCTTTTCCTTCCCTATGAGTATGTGGATGTCATCCCAACTTCTCTTATCAACTTAATATACCCATCTATTTAGGATTGACTGAATTCAATTACCTACCTGGAGATTCCATTTATAGTCACCATCTTAGGATGCCTCCAATCTAGATTTTACCTCAATAGCTTTTACCTCTATGATTCTTCTCAATAGCTTTTACCTCTATGATTCTTCTCTTTTTATCTAAAAAATCATCATATCCTAACTTAGTTATGATCTTATGTTTCCTTTTCCTTCCCTATGAGTATGTGGATGTCATCCCAACTTCTCTTATCAACTTAATATACCCATCTATTTAGGATTGATTGAATTCAATTACCTACCTGGAGATTCCATTTATAGTCACCATCTTAGGATGCCTCCAATCTAGATTTGGAAGGGGTTCATTAAAAAACCTTTTTTGATTCATATGTTGGATTAACAACATCACCATCATCTACATCCATTTCCTCAAGAACATCATGTGTTCTGAAGGTTGTCATCTAGAAAATTGCCAGCCTCTAATAGGACCATTTTTTGATATCATGCTCATCTTTACAATCACCCCAAAAATCCTCTAGGTGAGGGACATGAGTATACCTCTTGTTGATTTGTTTGGCTAATATCTCAGCTAGATCATAGTTACTACTATTAAACATGAAAAAATATAGTCCATATGACTTTAATCCAATATCACACAACTTAACACTCTTAATTTAAGTGCATTTGTAATTCCCTATAGCAATATGGAATTTAATAGGTCCCCTTTTGTGAGATCGTTGAGATATTTCATGAGATGTTATCACCTATCTTGCAAATTCTAGCAACACTATCTTATCTATAGGGTATCTGGGTAACATGTAAGGGTATCTTGTAAATCCCTCTATCCTTATGTAAGTGAATTTGGGGAACTAGATAAACTAACACCCGATAGAATAGATAAAATCTTGTGCTTCTAGAGATATCCTATTTGACTTATCTCCCTCCATTAGCCTAACCAACCTCATTGAAAAGGAATCATTTACCCTACGGTAATGATTTCTCTACTAAATGGTAGTGACTTGAGGAAAATGATAGTGAACCATCTTTTTCCCTAGTTATTTCCCCAACACTCCTACTCTGTTTAATCCTTGAATATTGGCCCTTAGAGCATAGGAATATATAATGTATGATGACATGGTGAACCATTCTAAAGTTAGGAACGACTGAATGTTCTCGCGTATTTTTTCATTGATAAAACTTTCCAATCTAAACAAGATTGTCCCCCATTCTTCTAATAATTTCATACATCCATGGTTTGAATTTACTAGAATCTCTACAACCTACCATCTGGCTTAGTAGGGTTATCATATCTTGTATTTTCTAGATAAACACTGGCCTCAATATATTTTTTGGCATCTTGGTAGCCTTTTCTTGGAACTAGGCTGAAACCATGACCTTCTTATCCTTCTCTTCCATAGCATCATATGCCTTAGCTGTGTCCTCCATATTCAATGTATTCATCTTTAAGAACACTTAGATTCTAAATGTATAAGCAATACCATCTACAGATAGATCAACATAAACTCTTCCTTCTTTGATGAGCACCCTCTTGTCTACATGATACCATTTCATGCATTCCAAGACTAACTATGGGGCTTCCATATCTAATGGGAACCCTACCAAAAAATGCATCCTAGTGACAATCATATTGTTAGTACGTGAGTTGGCATTTAGTTGTTGAGCCCTCTTCATAAATTCACATTCATTAAAACTTCCCAAATGGGTATCCATCACTAGTTCGTAAGTGGGAAATGCATGTGATATGAGAAACTCAAACAAATCCTTAGGTTGTTTCTTTTGTGAGGTGCTCATGTCTTCCCAAATTTCCTCCATGATTAGGGTATCAATATTCTATATACAAATTAGGGTAAATCCTAACAATGCACTTTCTACAACTTGTCTTCACGAAATTCCATTTCCATTTACCATTCATTCATCAAATTTAGGTTAATTCAATCAAATTGCATATCAATTTGTTTAGGAGTTAACCAAATAGAATACCATTCCACTGGAACCAAGCACATGCATGAATAATTTCTAGAGTTCAATTAAAAGAAGAGTAGTTGGTTCCATTAATGGTGAGCTCAAGCTAATGCAAAATTAAATTCTAGTAGTTATGCCCTTATCCCATCCCAATGTTTCACCTCCTAGGGTACTTGGAATGATGCCTTGACCTCTAAGAAGGTTTTAAAAATGTCTTATTTTGTGCACTATGGTGTGTTTTAGAAGTAAGAAAATGCTAGAAATGTTGACAAGTACGTGCTTTCACCACATTCTTCAATACTTTCAATAATTTTTCATTAATTGCACTAAGAAATGTACAATCATGGCAAGTTAAGTTTCACGTACAAATTCTTGGGTACCACACCCTGGTTCAATTTGAAAAGGTGGCATGAAAGCTGACATGGTGCACTTTCAAATTTACTTTGTCCACATCGAATGATGATAGATTAGGTGGCAATTTGCGCCTGGGTAGGAAAATATTATTAACATTTTGATTTGAGAAGTTCAACAAACTTTCTTTTGAAAGAAATGTCATGACTTTTCTTATTGGGTGTTCAAGGGCCAGGAAAAAATCCAATGCATACAAGAGGACACTTGGGTGTGGATATAAGATTGAACCAGTAAAGCGTAGGAATATTTTTGAACAAAATATTTTTAATCCCTGCCTCCAAGTAAGAGACTCCACTAGAAACTAAACACTAATACATGTGGACTTGGGAAAATACCTTCCTCGAGAAAAGACCATGTGGGTAAACTACTTAGTGCGTGAAACTATTTGTCAGGAAAACTACTCATTGGGTAAATTACCTAGCTTGCAAAACTTGCATTTACTTTCCTTAGAAAAACCCAATGCACGAGAACTCAAAAACCCAAAAACCTGGAAAGAGGAATGATTCCCCAAAAACTGGATTTAAACCAAATCCAAAGTACTCTAACTCATGAGAACCACTAATTTAGCTGAAAACCAAGAATTTAAGACAAATTATACTCTATTTTACTATTACCACCTGAAAACCAAGTGAAAGAAAACCAAGAGTAGGAAGGGGAAAAAAGGGGGTCCACATTTTTCCAGGGGAAAAATGGGGCATGTTGTGAGACCACACAACAACTAGCAACCAACAAAACCAATCAAAATAATAGAAAATGGATTCTAGAAATAACAAATATATTCTAAGGCTCTTCAATTTATCAATTACAAGTAGCCAATTTCTTACTTCAGAATCATTTTCACTTTAACTAGCACAACAACATTGGATTCTATTGGGTTTAAGTGTGTACTCATGATCCATTTGGTACAACAAATTCAAAACCTAAAAACTACTTGCATTGACCTATATTTTTTGGTATTCCCTTTTAAGAAAACCTTGGATATTTCCTTGTTGCTATGGAATCCATAGCCTTGACAAGGTTATCTCTATAATTCCCCCAAACATAGCTCTACTACCAATCAGGCGTCGATAGCTCCTGTAGAGATATTTGGATTACCTAAACACTTGAATTCCCTTTTGATATATATATATATTTTATTTCTTTCTTTTGATATTTCTTTTTAAGCTCTTTTCTTTTAAACTTGCTAGCACTAAAGCTTGCTATTAGGTTGGGAATTAAAACGGTAGAAAAGGTTACCTTTTTATTTTTTCACTCAATCCAAGCAACTGTTATTCCCTAAATTTATATAGTCCTTTAAATGTGGGTTTTTGTATTCCAATAATATTATGATGATTTATGCTAGTTAAAGTAGAAAGACTCCAAGGAATTTCTTGATCATTTGTCATTAAGAGATTACCTCTCTTCAAAATACCATTGGAATTTCTAAAATTTGTGTTCTATAATTTCAATCACTTTCAAAAGTTGCTAACTATCTAGCTATATCATGACACCAAAACCACAAAATTAAAAGGGAAAAACCAAAACCAAAAGAAAAAAATGGGAAACTATTTACAAGAGGAACAAGTGACTTGGCTTGGCCTGGAAATAATGCTTCTAGGATTTCCCATTGACAATCAATGGGACATCCTCTCCAATAAGGGTTTTTATCCTATAGGTATTGTCACCTAAAATTTTTGATTTTTGATAATGGCTAGTCCACCACTTGTTGAACTTTCCATGTCACCTTTTTGCTCATGGGCCTTATCCCAACATAAAACTAAGTCAGATATTTGAAAAAACTTAACCTTTTCCCTCTTGTCAAACCAACATTTGACCACAGATTGATTCCTAGAAAAATGATTTGTCGCCCTAGTATGGTTCTCTTCTAAGTGCATTAGTTGCAGTAACCGAGCTTCTATTTGATCATCTAATCCTATGTATTCCTTAGAAAATTTCCAAGTAGGGATTTTCATATTTATAGGCAATATGGGATCAATTTCATAGACCAAATGGTAAGGAGAATTTCCTGAAATAGACATCATCCTAGTTCTATCAACCCAAAGAGAAAATTTTAATATGGACTACCATTCCTTGGGGTTCTTTTCAATTAACTTTCTAATTATATCCAACAAATTTTTATTTGAAGATTTTGCTAATCCATTTCCTTGTGAGTAATAATTAGATGAAAACTTTAATGTTATACCATATTCAAATGCCCAATTGAAAATTTTCAAAGAAGAAAAAGAAAGAACATTATCTCATACCAACGTGTATGGTACTCCAAACCTGGTAATGATGTTTTCCTCTAAAAATTTGATTATTGCCTCTGTAGTGCATTATTTACTGTATCAGGCCTCAATCCACCTAGTATAATAGCTAGTAACCGTTAGCACATGCCTATGACTAGAAGACAATGGAATATTTATAATGCTTATGAAATCTAACCCCCATTGTGCAAAGGGGTGCATCTTCATTATAAGCTACAATGGCTATATTTTGAACCTTCCTTTGTTTGCTTTAGTTTGACATATGTAATAATTTTTTACATGCTCAAGCATATCTTTAAATATTGGCCAATAATATCCTTCTCTCAAGATAATATGGGAAGTAGCCAATGGAGCTCCATGAGTTGTATCAAATATGTCATGAACTTCTTTTAAAACCTCATCCACTTCCTTCCTCTTTAAACATAGCAACTAAATTCCTTCACGATTCTTCTTAAAATGGACTCCTCCTTTAATCATGTAACTTTGATATATGATCTTTAGGGCTCTTCTTTGGTGCCTCCTTATATTATCTGGATGATTTTTACTGAACAGATATGCCAAATGTCTGAGTATAACTCATCTTGTATTTTTGCATCCAACGTGTATTGTTGGCTAGTGATCTGAGGATCCACCTTAGCAATAGACCTAACCAATGCTTTCCCTCTGACTAGCTTCATAAGTTTAATCTCTACATTGAATTCTTAAAGGATAGTAACCCATTTATCTCTTTTCTCTCTAAGATCACTTTGTGTAAGAAACATTTTACCTTCTACATCAGGCACAATTGCTTTAACTAGGCTCCTAAGGATGTAATGCCTGAATTTCATCATAGCCCTAACCAATGAAAATGCTTGCTTCTCGACATCCATATACCTTAATTCAACATTCTTGAAGGGAGCACTCATAAATGCAATCAATCTCTCTTCTTTATTATCACCTCTTTGTGTTAATGTAACCACACATGTGTGACTCAAAGGAAAAGAATAGAAGTAAAATGGCTTAGTGTATTCAGGACTTATCAACACACATGCCTCAATAATTGTTGCTTTTATGTTCTCAAAAGAAAATTTAGCATCATTATTCCATTCAATTTTAGCATCCTTCTTTAGTATGTCATTAAGGAGCTTTACTATCTCAAAAAATCTAGTAATAAAATTCCGTATAAAGTTAATCTTTCCAAAGTAAGACTTCAATTCCTTTTTTCTTTTGGGAGGTTGCAACTTCATCAAGGAACTCACTCGATTAGGATCAATGAAAATACCCCTCTTGGATATAATGTTCCCAAAAAGTTTATCTTCAATTACTCTAAAAATTTAGTTCTTCAGATTTATATATTCCATATGTCTCACATTTTTGTAGTACTGATATGAGATTATTAATGTGATCCCCTCTGTTTTTAGAAAATACAGTGATATCATCCATATATATTATAATGCATTTACTGACCAAATATTTGAATGCATAATCCATTTCCCTCTGAAATGTGGCACCAATTTTTATCAACCCAAATGGAATCCACCTATAGGTAAAAGTACCCCATTTCATAGTGAATGTCGTTTTCATCCTATCTTCCCTATCAACCATCACTTGGTTATACCCTGAAAATACATCTAAGATATCATCTACGACTCATTGACAATTTGTAAAACTTCATCTAGAGAAGACATAGGGTAGTTATCTTTCTTGGAGGCCCTGTTGAGGTTCTTAAAGTCCACAACATAGGCGAATATCTCCATTCTTCTTTCAAACAAGCACTAATTTTTCCACCTAAGTAGAATGCCTTATGGGAAAAATAATCCTAGCAGATAAAAGTGTTTGTACCTCGTTTTGAATTAGAGGCTCTATAAGCACATTCATCAACCGTTGCTTTTTTCAAAAGGGTTTAACATTAGTGGGATAGTATGTGTTATGATGGAAGTGTCATATGCCTTCAAGTTTTCATAATTCCATGTTATAACCTTCCAATAATCTCTAAGTACTTGTGTAATGCTTCTATGTTCTCCATTTGTGCACACTTTACCTATAAGAAAATTCTTAGGGTATGTTAGAAATTGAATTGCATCAAATGATTTTCATTAATGTCAACAGGTTGTCATTGATGTCAACATAGTACTGAATGTATGAGATGGTTATTGAAATCTATTCCCTATCGAAGATGATTGTTATATGTGGTTTGGTGTGTTGGTTTTTAGGTCCGGTTTCTACTATGAGACAAGCTATGATTCTGATATTCGAAGATCTTGGTCGACTTAGCATATGCAATATATTATGTGGACTAGCTATGTTTTATGGATTTTTTTTCGACATAAGAAATGTGTTAACCTTATATGATGCTGACCTAATTGATGAATAAAATATACATATATATATATGAGACTCTCCAGAAAAGGAAAAGAGAGTGAGAGAGAGCAGTAGAGCAGAGTGAGCGAAGTAGGAGAAGATAATAAAGTGTATGTGCATGATGTGAGTTTAATTGAGTTATCTGCTGAATATCAAAACATAATTATTGAGCGACTATTGAAAAGCAGTATTACTTATATAGAGCTTCATTTGAAACTAAACTCAACACAAGGAAGGTGTAATCCATCAATTCATACTTTTGGCAGTGAGTCATAACTCTTGTATTCTAGAAGTTAGCCATATTTTGCATCTTTAGGTTGTAGCCTTGTGGACAGTGAGTCCTTATTTCAGGTAGTGAGCCTTATCTCAGGAAGTGAGCCATCTTTTGCATCTTCAGGTTGTAGCCTTGTGGACAGTGAGTCCTTATTTCAGGTAGTGAGCCTTATCTCAGGAAGTGAGCCTTATCTCAAGCCGTGAGCCTTATTTCAGGTAGTGATCCTTTTTATAATTGGTTTTGATATTCTCTGTAGTGTGAGTTAATCCTCACTATCATTTTTCCCTAATTGGGTTTTCCACATAAATCTGGTGTTATTGTGTTTATGTGATGACTTTCAATTTTGCACTTAATGTTTAATCAATTAAACAGTATCAAGATCTTGTGCTGGTAAATGATTAAAGTGTTTAGTTTGGTGAAAACTAATTCACCCCCCCTCTCAGTTCTCCTATTCAACAATTAGTATCAAAGCTTGGTCCTTTGGAATAAGTTTAATAGCTTGAAGGAGATCTTGGTAGGTTAAACTAAATGGTGAAGGGATCTTGTTGATAGATGCTCAATGATCCCCTCGAGATTTGTGACATGGACTAACCACCTCCTGTGGATTTGTTAACTCTGATAGTTGTATCGGGCATTAATAGGTTGAACTTTTGGTGCAACAACAACCGTGGAGCCAATAATTGGTATCAGAGCCAAAGGTGCTAGGTTCGAATCCCCTTGGGTAACATTTAGGGGGAGTTTGTTGATAGATTGTCAGCACTTGCCTTGAGATTCGTGGCATGGACCAACCACCTCCTGTGGATCCATTAACTCTGATAGTTGTATCGAGCATTAATAGGTCGACCTTTTGGTGCAATGATAACCATGGGGCCAATAGATCTAACTTGGATGAAGAATTAGGAACAAAGACTTCAAAATCTGAATATGAAGATCTAAAAGAAAATGTCAAGCAAGCAGGTGAATGTATTCAGAAACTAAGGAATCAGATCCAGAAGTTCAAGTTGAAACATAAAGAAGTCAACCAGGAACTAAAGGAAGCAAAGGAGACTGTTGAAAATCTAAGAATGAAACTTGAAGAAAGAAAAAGGATGGAAGAAAATATAAAATCAGAAATTGAACAAGGCAAGGTAGAGGAAGGATGCTTAAAATAAATTATCAATTAGAAGATAGAAAAATGTGATAAGCTTGAACAAGAATTAGTAACCCTAAAAGCTAATATGGAAAAAGTGAAAGCTTGTGAAGAAAGGTTCAAGACAAGTTCTACAATGCTTGATGAGTTGATTTCATCTCAAAAACTTGCAAAGGATAAAGGTGGTCTAGGAATTGAAGAAGGACAAAGCTCAAGGACTAAATTTTTTTTCAACAAGATGGAAAATCAAAGGAAATTTCAAGGCAAGAATCAAAGGAACAACACCGGAAGGATACCCATCCAACAACCTAATGCTCAAAGGCACCCATCTTTTAATTGCTTTTGTTTCTCATGCAATAAATTTGGACATAGAGCAATAAAATGTAGAAGTAGGATGAACGAGAATGGAATGAGTCAAAATGCTAGATTCTTTGCTAGAAAATGTTATGTTTGCAACAAGTTTGGACATAGAGCTACAAAATGTGAAAGCCAAATGATGATAAACAAATTTGATACAAATAGAAGAATTCAATCCTTTCAAGGCTATTGTTACACATGCAATATCTTTGGACACAAGACTAATTAGTGCAAGATAAAGATAAAATCAAATTCATTTGATCTTAGATATGGTATGTGCTACACTTGTAACAAACTAGGACATATCTCAAAATTTTATTGGAACAAAGTTGGGAAGAAAAATAATATGGAACAAAAGAACAAGCCTATGAAAAAGGTAGATCCAGAAGAATTAAGGAGAGAAATGGAAAAAAGTTGGAGAAAGAAGGAAGAACCAGAGAACAAGGATGAATCAAATAATCCTGTATCTACATCTGGTGCAAATACCTATTCTAAGAATTGAACCCAGTGATGGTTTTAGGGAGAGTAGTCACAGAAAAATCTAACAAACCCCTGATACATGAGGTGTCATATGATGACACATGGATATGTGATGCAAATCTCTATTTTGATGGTATTAAAGAAAATTTTGGTAGAAAAGATGCAAATTAGGATATTTGCAGAGCTCTTCTTGGCTTACAGTGTTTCTCAAAAAATAATTGTCAATTTAAAAGTTGAAAAAGCAATAAATGCAAAATTAGGGAAAATTTGATCTAGCAACATTGGTTAAGGAGGTACTAAAAAAGTGAAGTACATATGATGATGTAATAATAAATAAATTACCTTTTTATGATGAAACCCTAAAAGCAACAAGTTCAATAAGGATGATTAAGTGGTCATTTTTCACATTGTGAATCGAACGGGCTAAGGAGTTAGGGTTGTTGGCAAGTGAAAGTATGAAGAATAAGGCTGAAATAATGGAGTCGAAGGAAATGGTGGTATTTAATCTGCGTAGCAACTAATTCCAAAAATTACATAAGTTACAAATCAATGAATTTAACCATGAAAAGATTTGAAATCTTGAGGGTTCCCTTTTAGTTGAGAAAATGCAAAAGGTCAAGAATTTAGGGCACAAGGGTTTAGATATTTGGAGTGAATTTCCAATAATTTTTAGATGTAGACATTGTTCAATTTTTCCTAAGTAAAATTCAAGGTGATCAGATGATCTTCGAAAAACCCTATGAGATCAAAAAGGAAGAAATTGCAGCAATAATAGGATTATGCAGTAATGGACCCGTTCCATTAAAGAAGTCAATGAAGAACAAAGAATTCAAAGCCCTAATTGGGGTAACAGGAGATCAAAGGGAACTTCTAATTCATACTATAATCGACCATGTGATAAGGTATGTGACATATGGTATTTCATATAAGATCTATTTTAGAAATAGGGAAGGCTCTACTTCGGCGATTGTCGTTTATGTTGCACATCAAATGGTTGAAAAGAATGAGGATTTCAATTTGTGTGAGTTACTAAGGAATCAATTAATGGAGAATATTACTATGAAAAAGAATGACAATTACCCTTTTCATTTTGGATCGCTAGTTATATGTTTGATGATGTATTTTTTGAAATTGCTACCATTGAAAGAGAATGTTGTGTGGAAGTCAATTATACCAGTTGGGAAGCAGGTCTATTGGTATCTAGAATGTCTAGTATAAAAGGAAGAAGAAAAGGAAGCAAAGGAAGGAAAAATTATAGAAGCATTTGATATGGTATCAACAGATGATGATGAAGAAGACTTTACTAAAGAGAATGTGTTGAAGATTCTTGAGCAATGTGAAAGTTTGAAGAAGATTGGAGATGTTTGGTTGTCATGACCAACATATGAATAGGATGAGATTATAGATGCCTTGACTATCTACATAATTCATAATGATATTGATCTAAGTAAATTGAAAAGTATTTTACCAGAAGTATTGATTGAGGAGATTGAAGACAGACTAAAGACACAATCACCTAGTGAAATAGAAGAAAAAGATGAGATTCAATTGTCCATGGAAGAAAGATGCAGAAATGCACATAAGAGATTGAATGAGAGCATAAATGAATTGAAAACATGCATAAAGAATATAAATAGTGTGTATAGGTATTGTCTCCGGTGGCCTACTGCTATTGAAAACTACGTATCAAAAATCGATGCTATTGACCTTGAGCTGGATTCTATTGGAAAAACATATGATATCCTTAATGACAAGGATGGAGTGTAGAAGAAAATGATCAATTCCTTACAATTTGAACTTGCAGTCATTGTGGTACAAAGGGATGGTATTGTGAAGACTTTTTGGAAAGTTAAAGAGATAATTGAGTTGATATTGGAACAAATTTTCAGTCTCTTGGTGGAAGTTGAGAAAAATGAACAAAATATCACTATCCCATATACTCGACTAGAAACAATTGATTCTATAGAAAATAACAATAATATTTTTTTAAACATTAGGTTGACAGTGGATTCTTGGAAGATATTTCTTCTGAAACTAAAAGAAAAATACAAGGAGATATTTTAAGGGAAGAAGGATTGAGGTAAAGAACCATTTTTTATATCATTTTTGAAGACTATTTTTGTAATTTTTTTAAAGGGACAGATAGATCTTCTTTCTTTTCCATTGATGTCAAAGGGGGAGAGGAAGCATGTGAAAGGAATGAAAATCATCACAGCTCATCAAGGGAACTGCAAAGGTTGTTGTTGTTGGCTTTTCACATCTTGTGTTGCCATCAATGACAAAGGGGGATATTGTTGGAAATTGAATTGCATCAAATGGTTGTCATTAATGTCAACACAATATTGAATGTATGATATGGTTACTAGAAGCTATTCCCTATCGAAGATGATCGTTATATGTGGTTCGGTGTGTCTGTAATTGGTTTTAATATTCTCTATAGTGTGAGTTAATCCTCACTGTGGTTTTTCCCTCATTGGGTTTTCCATATAAATATGGTGTTACTATGTTTATGTGATGAATTTTAGTTTTGCACTTAATGTTTAATTGATTAAGCAGTATCAAGATCTTGTTTTGATAAATGATTAAAGTGTTTAGTTTGTTGACAATTGATTCACCCCCTTCTCAGTTGTCCTATTCAACTGGGTCATCTTCAATATTCAAATTGTATAGCTCAGAGTTCCCTCCATCAGTCTTAGGAAAATATTTTTTTCAAGTTATCTGATCTAGATCAAACAACCTTTCCAATTCAATAATCCCTTTTGGGATGTTCTTGTCTTTTAGCTAGACTATATCATCATCCTAGAGCTCACAATTTGGTCTATCTGCTTCTTCAATTATTTGTGCTTCAAAAATACCTGAGTTAGTGATAAACTCCAAAATATGTCTGTCATCCTCAAATACCTACAAATTAGTGACATTATTCAGGACTAAAGATAACTGCACCAATTCAATAGTAAATCTTCTCAAATCTGCAGTGTCTAATGGTTCTAAATTTCTTGCAACTGTGGCTAGTGCATCTACTTTCTGATTGAATTTTCACAAAATGTGTGATATTTTTGATTGATTAAGCAGGGAAAAGAGCCTTGACCCGAGAAATTAGTACATCATGATAAGAAAAAAAGGTGGTAAGAAACAACAAAAATAGGAACCCACAAAACTTACCCCCTCCCACAAAAAAAATGCTTAACCAATTCCCATACGATCAAACATAATAGTTCTATCATTTGAATAAAAAAACATTAACTTAGCATCAGTAGCATCCTTCCCTATCCATCTACAGTACTTATAAACATCTATCATAATGTTCCTACTTAAAATATAAACAACATTATAGATATTTAAGTTCTGGCACCCACAACCATAACCAATAACAACAGTCCTATAAAACATAGTAGAGATAATCATCATAAACAAAAAGAAAAGCCACACTACAAAGCATCCAAGCTATGCATCCTCGATCAACCTCCATGCTTTCATTAGATCTTCAACAGTTTCGTTCACTGTTGCCTTCAGCTCCATCTTGCCAGCCAAATCTTCACAACCACTTGCTACTTTTTTCTTTTGCTGCTTTATGATTTTTCCCATGCCGGAAACAATTTCCATAATAGCCTTCTTCATAACAACATTGACCACCATACACACATTCTGAACCACTTCTTCCAGGATTTGAATTTTGTTTTCATCTCCTTTTTCTTGTATCCCTTTCTCTAGGACCTTCAGTCTTTCCTCAATAATTCCATTCACCAAATTTTTGAGGGCATGAAGTTTGTTGTTCCCTGCCTTCTCATTTATCCTCTTTTCCAGAATTTGCATCCTCTCCTCAAGTCTTTTAATCCTTCTATTCCCATCATCCTCAGCCTTATCTTCCTCTTTGTTGGAATTTTTGTCCCTCTCTTGATTCTCCATAACATTTACTTCCTCCTCCTCCCGAGCCATCTCATGATGCGACTCCTCTTTTTATTCATCACCATTACCATCCTCGCTTTCCGCATCTGATTCCTCCTCTTCAGCCAAGTCTCCTCCTAGACTGTCAGGAATTTCTTCAGTTGAGGAATCATGTGTGTGATTTAAAGGCATTAGAGCTTTCAATTAAATTCCACACATGATTTATGTAATGTGACAAACATTTGTAGTGATTGATGTATTGCTTCCTAACTTAGAATCTCTATACACCTTAAGTATTTTGAATTTTTCTTGATAGCAAGCAACAAAACATGGATAAGAGCTTCATATTTAACCACATTATTAGTACATTGAAACTATAACCTATATGTGGCAAGGAATGACTTACCTTGAGGATTGATCAATTCAACTCCCTCTCCAATCCCTTATTTAGAATTTGATCCATAAAATTTAAGGATCCACACTTACTCTTCTACAATTTTGAACTTAAGTTTTCTTGAGGTTGGAATATTGAATTCCTTCTTCAAATATGGTGGCCTTTTAGTTTTCCATTGGTTGATCCTGACCTTTCCATTTTGATCATCATGAAGGTCTTCATTTGATTCTTCAACCAACACTGTATATGTCTTCTCATCACAAACTTGTGATTCAGGTGTATTGGTGATTTCATTCCCATGACGATATTGAATTTCAGCCCTACTTATAACCTCCAAAAACATTGAACAACAAACTTCTAAGTGTGATGAGTTGTGCAACTTGCACCATCCTTGCAACAATAAGCTCACTAGAGAGAAGCTAATTGCTTGATTTTTATGAACTTCCTTCATAATTTTTTTTTTTGAAATTTATCCAAGAAGCTTTCCTCTCCTTTAGAAGAATCATAATCAGACTCAAGGATCACATCAGTTCCTAGAGTCAATTGATTATGAATATGCATATTACACATAAAAACCTCTTCAATTTTAATCCTAGAAGTCTTGACATTATACATGTTAGGCTCTACATCAATATAAAGCACCTCACTATTATGATTATATTCTATATTCATGTGCTTTATATGTTGTTCCCTCTCTATCCTAATCTAATTCAATATTCCTTTCAAGGGTAACCACATATGTGAAAAGTCAATAGCCATATATCCATTTATATTCTTTGACCAATCTCTACTTAATAACATTCTATATATCTATAGAATCTTGATCACTTTTATATCGATAAAATGTTGAACTCTAGGGTTAGATGCTAACTACATGTGAATATTGGTTAATTCTCCCACTACATTTACCTCAGTTTTTTCTAACTAAGTGAATTTATTCAAGGAACTCACTAGACTTAACCCTAATGTTTAGAATATTAATAAAGGCATCACATTTGTTGAAGCCCCTAAATCTACTAAACAATTATGCAGGTTCTTCCCAAAGATCCTCAATGTCAGCAAAAATTGTGGCGACTCAGTTTTCCTTTGTATAAAGCTATGTGGGTGTCTACCACAGGGAAAGTGTTCTTGTCTTTTTGTTTAGCAATGGAGTCTTTAGCTTGCACTTCCTTAATAGTTGAGCTCTCCTTAGGAAGTTCCTCTAACATGTTTAAGAAGGATTTTCTATTCACAAGTGTCTTAAGTAACTTTGATAAACACAATCTAATATTTACCTTTTTAATCTCCTCCACCAAGTAAGTGGTCAAGCTAATTTTTTCAACTACCTCTGCTTTGTTACCTTTAGGCATATTTAGAGAGTTATTATACTATGAGGTCACCTTTGGTAGCCTAGGATTGTTCTTGGATTTATCATTTGGTAGTGTACTAAAATTGTTAGGTGGTGTTATTTCTCATATTATAACTATTCCCTTTCGAGTATTGTTGGAAATCTTGAACCTCATCCATTTCATCCTGAGGTTCATTCTTTGCTTGATATGGAAAATTATAAGTCTCTAGAGTCATGGACAAAGTGAATTCACAATAAGTGTTACTCTTGAGAGCAACAGGTGACTTGAAACATACATAACTATCCAGAACTAGTGTTGAATCATATCCAACTAGAACTATCTCATTGATTTGTGGCAGATGAGAATCACCTTGATCATTGTGGTAAGCTACAACTAAGAAGATGTTCGATGTGATTTTAAATTGCATACAATCCACCTCTGCATGAGCATTGGTGTTATGAATCTTGCACCAGTTATTTATCATGAGTTCAACTAGGTTCACATTTGATGTTGGCTTATTGTCGAAGGAATTAACATTATCCAAAGGTGTTGACATTCCTCCATTATTTGGTTGTGTTCAAAGGTCTAGGTGGTCTAGAATCATTATATGTTTGGTTCTATTGATTTTGATTATTTCTTTGTGAATAAAAATTTTGATTTAGACTTAGCTGAGTGACTTCCTTCATTAGCCTTTTAATTTAAGCAATGATTTATTTTATTTCTTCTTTATCTTCTCATGCCTTTGCATGTTGGTTATCATGTGCCTATGTAAAGAAATAATTGTCATTAGGATGTATCTCAGTGATCACAGGGCTAGGGTGTGGGAACAATTCTTGAGTATTTCCTTGTTGGAAGAAACTATTTTTTGGATAAGTTTTGTTTTGAGCCACTAAAGGTGAAGAGTTAGGGATTGGGAAATTATTATGTGGAATTCCATTCATCCCTAGCATAGAATAGTTATTTAGAGTGTTCCCACTATTTAGAGGTAGTATGCTTCCAACATGTTTCATTTCTCAGTTTACACATATCACTCTAGTGTAAGCTTCGATTAATGTTGTAGCAGGATTCACCTTCCTTTTCAAAAAAATCATTATTAGGAGATTTACCATGGTATAATAAACAACAAGAGCAGACAAATCATCCACAACATAAGGAGCTTTCAATCTAGAATATGCCTTTTAAAACCAATCATTAAAGGTTGTTATATTTTCTCCATCTAATCATTTGATTTGAGAAAATTAATGACATAACATAGAGGAATCTATGGTCATCCTTAACCTAGCTGAGAATTGATCCTCCATATTCTTCCATGATCTAACAAAATTATGAGGTAGGTTGATATACCATTGATGAACTTCATCACTCAGCATATAAGGGAACAACCTACACATGGCATCCTCATGTTGTATTCTCACTCTAAAGCACTTATCCTTAAATATGATCATATGTTCTGCATCTTTGTGTAAATAATACTTTTGAAACAGCCTTTTTGGATTCTTCTGGAGATCATGATATATAATGAATTGAATAGGAGACTCTACATTAAAAAATTCCATCACTCCAAGTAGGGAGGTACTACTAGCATTTGATTCCTAGGAGCTGCACCTACAAAATTTGACTTTGGTCTTCTACCTGTGGCTTGGTTACCAAGCTCTAAAAATTCTATACAAAGATTGATAGACCAAGAACTTGTAACTCTGTAAACCTCCAACTTGATTTTAAACCTAAGGTGGCCCTTCTTCTAGCACTAATTTTGTTGAGCATAGTTGTTACACACACCAATAGGTAGATAAATATTTTCTCAAATGAATAGAAGAACCTATCTTTACTTGAAAGAATCACTAAGATTTTTTGGTTAAAGATGATCTTAGCTATCCCAAGGCTCAAGAATGTCAAGTATTGATGCACTAGGTTCACTCAAGGTTTGTTGGGAAAATTTTGTTGTTAATCATGAGGGGTCTTTGGTTTATAAGGTTAATTACAATTATAGAAAGTAGATTACTATAAAGATATAGCTAATTTAACATATATTGCTCCATCACTTCATGAATATAAATTCTTTTCAAGAATATTTCTTGAATTCAAACATTTCAAAGCATTTGTAGGAAATATTTAACATCTACTCTAAAGAAAAGCATTAAAAATCCTAAAATTTAAGGTGCTCTGAGCTATTATTCATGCATACACCATGAAATAAACTAAACAAAATAAAAACCACTCTACACTTCACTAGATTGCTTCATAGCTAGGTATACAATGATGCAAGAGGTTAAAGAAACATGAGATCATTTTCCACTGAATAGTGCTAATATGCACCCAAATTTGGCACAACACTTTGGCTTCTTTGATAGGAACAAACAATCAACTACATATGATTTCATATTAGGAAATAACTTTAAAATTTTCTTTGATATTAGTAAAGCTTCAATGGAGCATACAAGTTTTTAAACTAAAATAAAACATAAAATAAGAAAAGGAAATAAAACTAGTAAAATATGCCAATATTATATCTCCATAATTTTATAAATTATGAACCTCTATAAAGAACAACTCTCAACCTTTTATAGAACACAAGGCTATCAAATATTTTCAAAGGAACATGACAAAATCTAAAAAGTGAATCATAAGGCAGCACATGGCACATGACAGTTGGCATTGGAATATTCTAGAACAAGTCAAAGGGACTTTGAATTCTCCACCACAATTGAAAACCTTTGAAATCTCAGACTCCAAGAGATGGGTATCCTTAAACAAAATAAAAAACTCATTACCATTTTCCTTCAAAACCTCCAGCCCCAGCACCAAGTGTTGAGTCCGAAAATAACTTTGCTAATGCACCTTGGAAACTTGTCATTGCATCCGTGCATCAAAACCTCAGGTCTCCATTAACTTCTCATCAACATCTCTTCATCAGACCTTTTCTCTATGAACTAGTCTCCTCCTTTCCTATGTCTCTACTCCCAAAATGCAATCAACACTCGATCCATCCTCTCCCTCAAACACTCTATGCCATTCTCCAACTATATTTATGTCACGTATATTATTCCATCACCTTCCTTATAGCTTCATTTCTTTACAACATTTCTATCTCATACTTATTCATGTGATTTCTACACTTAATCACCTCATCACGGACCTCCTGACTCAATGAATGGATAGGATCATTGTTTATCTTTTCAACCCAACCTCTAAAAGCTCTTACCTCAACATCATCTAGGAAATATTTGCATTTTATAGAGTTTGTTACTTACAAAGTGAAGTTGGAATCCAAGTCAAAAGTGGAGTCAAAATGAAAATTGAAATGAATATATAATCTTCATTTAGGAATCCCTTTGGAGGGGAAAGGTGTTTGAATTTTGGGGTTGAGAAAGTTATAAATACAAGGAATTTCTCTCTCATTTCATCAGCAATTTCGTATCATAACAAAGTGCTAACAAAATTGCTACAGAACCCTTGCTTCGAGGAATACATACCTCCTAATCTTCTTCAGTTTCATACTTGAGAGATAGTACCTAGTTGAACTAAGACTGCTTCTTCATTTAGAGGTTGCAGAAAAAGATTATTTGGAGATGGATTCATATAACATCTTCTGAGTTTGGTTTGGTGACTTGTTATTTTCAGTTTCAATTCTTTTTGGAGTGTTTTTCATCATTTTTGGAGTTGTTGGTTTGTGTTTGGCCAAAGCACATTTTGGTTCATAACTCTAAGTGATTTTTCTATCATTCTAGGTACCGACTCTATGGATTCATCTGTCTTAGGTGCCCCATTGCCCAAAGTTTCATAATTTTTAGTGAAGTTTCAGACTTTTAAGGCTAGGTTGCCTAGTTCATGGAGGTCATACCATTTCAAGGCGTGTATTGGGAAACATGCTAAATCATACAAAGTTATTTGGACGTGTTTACTAGTTTTTTATTGGTCAACTAGCTCCTAGGCATCATTGGCTTCCAGTTTGAGGTTGATTAGAGGTTATTTGATGAAGTTACAAGCATCTAGGTGATTTCTAAGCTTGCTGGTCTGATTTTCTGTTTGCTACATTTTAATATTAGAACCTAGTATTTTCCTCCATTTTTTAATATTTCTCATGTTAGATATCTTGTACTTTCTTGGAGATTTTCCCTAATAATTTGGTGATCATTGGATATGTCTATCTCATCGTAGTGTAGTTGAAGATTCATATTGTAATGTTGAATCAGTAGTATTGATCAACCTTCTTTATATTTTTCACTTTACATTTCAATTCTACCCGCTAAAAAGTGGAAGAGGTCATCTTGCCGCCTAGACATTTCCTTTCATGTACTTTGTTTTTTATTATTCTGTTGGTAACACAATACAAACAACTGAGAGGGGGGGGTGAATCAGTTGTCATAGAAATTTAAAACTTATTCAACTTATTAACTTTATTCTCAGATCTGATTATTTACCATGAAAGCATAAATCATCAACACATTAGAAACACATATAACACCAAGATTTTTTTACGTGGAAACCGTATTAGGGGAAAAACCACAATCGAGGTCAGTCCACAAGATTATACCTTGTTAAAAGTATAAGAAATGAAAATATGGGGAATGCAATTGCATTCAGGCATATTTCCTAGAGCTCACTACTCAATTACAACAAGGCTAACCACCCAAAGGAAGACACACTATCTTACAGGAGGAAATGTATTACATCCACAGGGATTTGAACTGATAGAATAACATCTACTAATGCCTGATTACAGTTTTGGTTAAGTGCATGAACACTTCTTTACTCTTCTCCACTCTTCTTCACACTCTACTCTGCCTTCAAATGATTTAGATCTATATTCGCACACAGAATCATACTCTGGCATCCACTCACACACATAAATTCAAATAAACTATCGCTCTTATATATCCACAACAAGAAATTTCATCCCTTCATGTCGGCTTCAACCAAATAATAAAATGAATATAAGCTGTCAGCCCAAAACATTAAACATTATTAATGCACATCAACCAAGGTCAACCATAGCTTAGTGAAGAACCAAGAAAGCATACATCATCAACACATCAAAAAAACACATAACACCAAGATTTTTCTTATGTGGAAACCCTATTAGGGGAAAAACCACAGTGGAGGTCAGTCCACAAGATTATACCCTATTAAAAGTATAAGAAATGAAAATATGGGGAATGCACTTATATTCAGGCACACTGCTCAATTACAACAAGGCTAACCGCCCAAAGGAAGACACACTATCTTATAGGAGGAAATGAATTACATCTGTAGGGATTTGAACTGATAGAATAACATCTGCTAATGCCTGATCACAGTTTTGGTTAAGCACATGAACACTTCTTTACTCTTCTCCACTCTTCTTCACACTCTGCTCTGCCTTCAAATTATTTAGATCAATATTCACACATAGAAGTACACTCTGGCATCCACTCACACACATCAATTTGAATAAACAATCACTATTATATATATCTGCAACAAGAAATTTCATCCCTTCATGTCAGCTTCAACAAAATAATAAAATGAATATAAGTTGTTGGCCCAAAACATTAAAGATTATTAATGTGAATCAACCAAGGTTGGCCACAACTTAGTGAAGACACAAATCGACATCTCCAACATGAAAACACTTTAATTAATTATTCCTCGAAGATCCACAACACGCTACGACCACCATGTTGACCAAGAATAAGAAAAACATGAACATGCAAGAGAAAATCGCTAACCGCGAGCATAACGATCAATGTGGACGTGCAACAAAGATAGAGCATGATCTAGAAGAATCCACAAACATCATGAATCACTAGAGAAACATCCGCAACAACTGAACTAACTGAAATAACATCATCTTCAATCAAAAACACCAACTAAAGCAAAAAAAAAAACTATTAGAATGTAAATCTTGATAACTTTATCAAATCTTCACGCGGATCTCTGAAACTTGACATGGATAAACTAGATACACTCAACAACCTTTTAGTCCAAAATCTCTGATCCTCAATGTATATAACTTACCGACATACTGAACTTCACTTCACCACTGACAACCTGCCACTCATCTCATTATAATTTTCTCAATATCCTTGACATATACAACTTCTAATGAATTAATGCTAATAGTATTGACATCAATGACAACCACATATCAGCAACACAATCACAACATCCAACAATCTCCCCCTTTGGCAGCAACACATGATGTGAAAAACACCATCAATGCAACTAACTCTTTACACTTACTCCCCCTTAGGTTCTAACTCATTAACTCCTTCACATGATCTTCTCCCCAAAAGGATCTTCTCCCTAGATAATCACCAATTTTTCACATGACTCTTCTCCCCCTTTTACATCAATGACAATGATTTCTAAACTTCACACAAACTTTGAAACACATATCTGAACATCTAACTACTCCCCTTGAGTAGCAGCCACCACAACATCAATCCGGATCAAGATATGACTTTGAAATGCACAGACTAATGCAATGCAATGCATCCTTAGTTCTAATTAGGAGGGCTAATCACCCCTAGCTTCCCTATGAGATACTCAAGAATTATCCTTAGGCAATGAATTGGTAAAGATGTCTGCAATCTGCTCCTTAGTAGGCACATACTCCAGTATGACTTCCTTTTCACTCACCTTTTCTCTCAAAAAGTGAAACTTAATAGATATATGCTTTGTCTTTGAATGCAACACCAGATGAACTTAGAAATGTTAATAGCACTTGAATTATCATAGAATATAGCAATAGGCTAATTATACACAACTCTGATATCCTTCAAAATCTATTTGATCCATAGGACTTGAGTACAATTGTTAGCAATAACAATGTATTTGACCTCTGTAGTAGATAAGGAAATAGCATTTTGCTTCTTAACCATGAAATCGGCTTCTTACCCAAGAAAAATGCTCCACCACTAGTACTTTTCTTGTCATTTACATGTCCTACCCTATCAACATCAGTAAAGGAACTCAAAGTAAGATCATCATCTTTAGGATACCATAGGCCAAAGTCAATTGTCCTCTTCAAGTATCTAAAAATTCTCTTCACAACAGTCACATGAGATTCCTTCATATCAGCTTGAAATCTTGCAACAATACATACACCATTCATGATATCAGGCCTAGTTTGAGTTAAATACAATAATCCACCAATCATTGATCTATATCTAGTCTGATTTTCCTTCGGAGAATCATCTTATGTTGTCAACTTGCATCCGGTCACCATGGGTGTACCGACTGGCTTTGAATCTTCCATACTGAACTTCTTCAACAATTCCTTCATATACTTGGACTGAGATATAAAATACCTTTATCTAACTAAGTAAATTGTAATCCCAAAAAGAATTTCATCTCACCAATCATTGAAATCTCAAACTCACTCTACATCTCATTAGCAAACTTCATGCACAAACCATCATCTCCTCCAAAAAAGATATCATCAACAAAGACTTCAACAATCAAATCTTTATCAGCATTCTTGAAATACAGATTACTATCAACAGTACCTTTGTTAAATCCAAGCTTCAACAAATACTTTTCCAATCTGGCATACCATGCTCTAGGCGTTTTCTTGAGTCCATACAATGCTTTCTTCAACCAACACACCATATGTCCCTTATCAGTTAACTAAAATCCATCAAGTTGCTCAACATACACCTCTTCTTCCAATTCACCATTTAGAAAAGCTGACTTGACATCCATCTGATAAACCTTGTAATTCTTATAAGTAGCATAGGCAAGAAATAATCTTACAACTTCAATTCTAGCAACAGGGGAAAAATTCTCTTCAAAATCAATTCCTTCCATCTATGAATATCCTTTGCATACTAGTCTTGTTTTGTTTCTAACCACTTCCCCTTGCTCATTCAGTTTGTTTCTAAAGAACCATTTAGTTCCAATGACATTCTTATCCTTAGGTTTGGGAACAAGAATCCATGTATCATTCTTCTCAATCTATTTTAGTTCCTCTTTCATTGCTTCAACCCAATGCTCATCTCTACATGCTTCTTCTTCTGTAATATTTCTCCTAGTTTGGACACCTTTGTTCTTATCACCTATAATCCGATCTTCTGAATGATTCAATCTTACATACCTTAGTCTTCTTAGGTTGTTCTTCAGCTTTAGGCTCTTGTGTTCTCTCTTCTACAACTTCACTAGTTTCTTCTTCCTCTTGATTTTCCTGATCCACTAGAATGATTTGTACTTGATTTTTAGTTTGAACTTTCTTTCCCTTGTTTGTACTGATATTCTGATCATTAGAATCATATCCACATGTTCTGGATGGTGTACATATGACTTCATCAACCTTGACATTTTCACTTTCAACCATTTTCCTCAATCTTTTATTGTAACACTGGTAGGCCTTGCTATTGGTAGAATAAACCAGAAAGATACATTCATCACTCCCAGCATCAAACTTTCCTATGTCTTCATCTCTCTTGATATAACATTTGCTTCCAGATATCTTGAAATATTTAATAGTAGGCTTTTGACCAGCCCATGGCTCAAAAGGGGTCTTACCAGTATCACCTTTGATTTGTACCTGGTTGAGTGTGTACACAGCAGTACTCATAGCTTCTCTCCAATAGATATGAGGGACATTTCCTTCCAACATCATAGTTCTAGAGGGATCTTCAATTATTCTGTTCTTCCTTTCCACGACTCCATTTTGTTGAGGGGTCCGCAGTGCAGATAATTGTCTCTTTATTCCATGTTCTTCACAAAAAAAATTAAATTCACGGGAAGTGAATTCACCACCTCTATCTAATCTTAGACATTTAATCTTCAGACCTATCTCTATCTCAACCATATCCTTAAAGGTCTTGAACTTTTCTAGTGCTTCAGATTTCTCCCTTAAGAAAGTAACCCACAACATTCTTGAAAAATCATCAATGAGTAACATGAAATACCTGTAACCTTGTAAACTTCTGAACTTAGAGGGACCACATAGATCGGTATGCACAAGTTACAACAATTCATTTGAACAATGTTGTTTACTCTGAAATGAAATTCTAGTTTGCTTTCCTAACTGACATTCCTTGCATATGGCATTAGTAGGTTTCACCAACTTAGGTAGATCTATCTTATCCTTAGTAGAACTTATCTTGACAATATTATCAAAGTTAACATGACACATTCTCCTATGCCATAACCAACTTTCATCAACTTGAGCAATCAAAAAACTTTTACTAGTAGAAATCAAGTGAAAGATATTACCTTTTTTTTTTGTACCCGATGCAATCACATTTTTGGAACTCAATATTCTGCACTTTCCATCCTTGAATTGAAGATTGTATCCCTTATCAACCATCTGATCAACACTTAAAAGATTATGCTTCAAGCCTTCCACATATAAGACATCATCAGTATTATGCTTACCATCAAGAGAAATGCATCCTCTTCCATGGATCACACTAGTTGTATTATCACCAAATCTCACAACACCATCATACTTTTCCAAGCTCACAAACTTACTTTTATCTCTTGTCATATGATGTGAACATCCATTGTCAATCACCCATTCATCTTTCTCATCAACTCTAGTAGCTAGGGCTTTCTCCACATTTGTACAACTACCAGATTTAGTAGATACAAGATTGTTTTCCTTGATAGCAATAAATAACCATTCATCATCACTTCTATTTCCTTTATCAGATTCATCATCTGTCACACCTTCAACAACAACATAGTAACAGTTCTTTTGAAATCTAGGCTTGTTATGTGTTGGTTTAGGAGTTCTTTCCGGAAACCTTGATGCAAAATTACCTATCTTATTGCAAGAAAAACATTTAAGAGGAAGTTTTCCTTCATACTTACCTTTTCCTCTCGATACTCTTTTGACAATAAGTGCTTCCAGCTCTTCCAACTCTCCTTCTTCAATCTGTCTGATTTCATCCTCATACTTGAATGTCTTTCTAGATGAACTCTCACCCAAATCATATATGTGTCTATCTCTTCTAGAAGTAGTAGCCTTAAATGCAAACTCAACCTTAGGAAGGGCATCACCAAATTCACTCAACTCAAAAGTAGTAAGCTTACCAACCAACATGTCTCTAGTTATATTTTTTACAGTCTGGAGCTCTTCAATAGCACTAGCTTTGACTTTGTAAGAATCGAGCAAGGATCTAAGCACTTTAGCAACAATATCTAATTCATCTATCTGTCCACCAACACATCTAATACCACACACAAGTTCATTCACTCTTTGCATAAAAATAGCAATGTTCTCATCATCACCCATTCTTAACTTTTCATATTTTCCTTTCAGACTCTGCAACTTAGCAATCTTCACATTAGTATCACCTTCATACAAGGTTTCCAACTTTTTCCATATCTCATAAACAGTCTTCAGATCCATAACATTTGTCATCTCATAGTTAGTCAATGAACTCAACAATGCTTCCTTAGCCCTAATATTATACTTAGCATTTCTAATCTCATAAGTAGTAGTAGGACCATTCTGAGGAATAACATACCTATTACATGTAATGTTCCAGAAGGGTTCATCAATGCATCTCAAGTGACACTCCATTTGAGTCTTCCACAAAGAATAATTTGTTACATAAAATTTTGGACTATCCTTCTTATAAGTCATCATCTCGGATCACCTCAAGTTGTTAAACTTCTTCAATGGAACTTGCTCTGATACCAATTGTTGGCAACACAATGCAGACAACTAAGAGGGGGGGTGAATCAATTGTCACAAAAATTTAAAACTTATTCAACTTATTAACTTTATTCTCAGATTTGATTATTTACCATGAAAGCATAAATCATCAACACACATAACACCAAGATGTTTTTTACATGGAAACCTGTTAGGGGGAAAACCATGGTGGAGGTTAGTCCAGAAGATTATACCCTATTAAAAGTATAAGAAATGAAAATATGGGGAATGCACTTGCATTCATGCACACTGCCTAGAGCTCACTGCTCAATTACAACATGGCTAATTGCCCAAAGGAAGACACACTATCTTACACGAGGAAAAAAATTACATCTGTAGGGATTTGAAATGATAGAATAACATCTGCTAATGCGTGATCACAGTTCCGGTTAAGCGCATGAACACTTCTTTACTCTTCTCCACTCTTCTTCACAATCTTCTCTTCCTTCGAATGATTTAGAACAATATTCGCACACAAAAGCACACTTTGGAATCCACTCACACACATCAATTCGAATAAACAATCACTCTTATATATCCGCAACAAGAAATTTCATCCCTTCATGTCGGCTTCAATAAAATAATAAAATGAATATAAGTTGTTGGCCCAAAACATTAAAAATTATTAATGCGAATCAACCAAGGTCAACCACAACTTAGTGAAGACCCAAATCAACATCTCCAACACAAAAAAAATTCAATTAATTATTCCTCAAAGATCCACAACATGCGACAACCACCATCTCAGCCAAGAACAAGAAAAACATGAACATGCAGGAGAAAATCGCCAACCATGAGCACAAAAATCAATGAAGATGTGCAAAAAAGATAGAGCACAATCTATAAGCATCCACAAACATCATGAATAACCATAGAAGCATCTGCAACAACCGAACTAACTGAAATAGCATCATCTTCAATCAACAACACCAACTGAAGCAACAGAAAAACTGTTAGAATGTAAATCTTCATAACTTGATCAAATCTTCATGTGGATCTCTAAAACTTGACGTGGATAAACTAGATACACTCAGAAACAAAACCTTTAGTCCACAACCTCTGATACTCAACATACATAACTTAACGACATACTAAATTTCACTTCACCACTGACAACCTGCAACTCATCTCATTACAATTTTCTCAATATCTTCAACATATACAACTTCTAATGAATTAATGCTAATAGTGTTGACATCAATGAAAACCACATATCAGCAACAAAACCACAACATCCAACATATACCCGCTAAAAAGTGGAAGAGGTCAGATTGTCACCTAGAAATGTACTTTCTAGTACTTTACTTTCCATTGTAACCCGCTGAAAAGTGGAAGAGGTCAGCTAGCCACCTAAGTAGTTTCATTTCCTAGTTGGTCAGTTGATCCATCAACACTTTGTAATTCCAATTTTCAGTATTTCAATTAATGAGATTCCCTTTCCATTGTATGCTCTCACCTTGCACACACTAGGATCTAGGTGATTAGAAAGTGAAGGGTTGCATTTCAGTATTGTTATCTTTCATATTTCTAATGTTAACAAGTGAAAGTTCTTGTGTTAAAATTAGAAAAATTAAGGGGCATATTTCAGTGGTATCAAAGCTAAAGTTTCTACCATCGTGTTGGGAGAACAATAAAATTTAAAGTTACCACAATGGATTTTAATTGAGTTGTAGAACTAACCAAGAGATAGTATGAGCATGAGGCTTATAAAATATTTGAGTATCAAGGCATGACAGATGGGTTTAAGAACACAATTCCTTTTGAATCCTTCTTGAATTATGTTTTAGTACTAAAACCTGGAAAATTGGTGGTGGTCATTAGAAGAATGATGGAAGAAAAATCAAAACTTGCCATTAATGAAGAATCTGAGAAAGAAGAAGTTCCTATTTATGGTTTGCAACCCACAAGTAAGCACATGGGAGAGAAAAATCATTCAATAAGTTTTGGAGATGGCACAAGCAAGGTGAACATGTCATGTCAAAATGACCATGAGTTTGAAGGAGAAACCTTGACACATGAGGAGTGTGTGGTAAAGCCCCAAAAAAAACCCTTATACTTACATGCGATTGGTAGTGATGAAGATCGGTTTGGTAATAAGAACAAAACAACAGTCTTAAATCTTAATTCAGATTCATCCAATGACGGTTTTAAGACTAATGACTTCACATAAGATTTTAGTAGAACTATTATGTGGATTTATTTTGTTAAAGAAGAGAATGTTAAGGGTAATTTTGGTGGTGTCATTGAATCAACTTATGACCATTACCTTAGTGATGATGTTTGTGATGATTGAGATCCTAATCATGTTGAAGATTTGGTGATGAATGATTCTCCTCTTGTTGTCGATCCAACTTCCTAAGAGTTTTTGTAATGCCTCCCCGTGTGAACCCCAAAGGACAACCAAACACCACACAATTTTTTTTTGAAAGGGAAACTTTGCATAAGATTAATTTGTACATTCATTGCATGAAAATAAATTATACATTTACAAAGTCATTCACATCCTCTGGGGTACATGAAATGGTCATTACGATTCATAAACTTTTGTCAAACGAAAGCGATTAAACAACAAATATTACATAATGATAACATCCAATCATCCATAAACAATAGAGAGGAAAATTGTACATCATTCTATTACAATTCAACTCATAGATCAATAGTACAATTGTGGAGCATATTTCCACAGATACAACACATTATGGATACAATAGTACAATTACAAAATAATTTCCATATATCGATGGGAAAGGTACATCAGGTACAAGAATAATTCATCATTGAAGATTATGGTACAAAACGAAGATCAGTCTTCCACCAAGAGAAGCTCTCGTAACTCTGTGTCCACTTTCGCAACATGGACACAAACTGGGGACCTAATGGGGTGCATAGCATGTTCCACCCGACCATGTGGACCCCAAGGCCCACCCCCCGTGCTAGGAGATGACAAGAAAGGATCCACATCCAAACAAGGCCAAGAAGAAAAGGCTAACTCAACAATGACATAAACAACATCAAACAAGTACAACAACGCTTGTTTAGGAAACTCTTCCAAATAGTTATGAAACAAAACTTGCAACAACAAGGGTGTACCAATCATAAAAGCGACAAAACGAGTACACATGCAAGGCATGAACCATCTCGCTCACAGTCATAACTAAGGAAAAACAAATCATAGAACATAGTACACTCGTGAGAACTTAAAATAGGAATACGATCAATGGAAACACAAGGGTTTAAACATGGGAAAATTTAACACCAAAACATGTTTCCCATCGCCTCTGGAAACCTAACAACATACCACTCATGACTATCCAACATAAAGTATCCTAACATTCAGATTCCCATCATTTCTGGATCATGTCTAAACATAAAATTACCTCAAAAGAGAAATAAAACAAGAGGAAAATATGATCATCATAGATTTACTAGTATGCACAAAGAATCAATTCCAAAGAGTATTCGAGATGAATAAATAACTATCTACGTGATCAAGATAAACTATAAATTTCTATTGACATAAACGTAGACCCAATCTCTGCTAAAGATATTGTAGAGAAAAATTAAATAATTAACTATAATTAAATGTATTTCCACCATAAAATCTTTAAATTAAATAAGCACTAGGAAACCCTACAGTAGGTAACCTTTAGATTTCCCTTATTCTAAGATTCCTAACTTATTCCTTAATTTACTTCAAATATAATTAACATTAAAATAAATCATATATAATTATTATTTCATAATAATAAATTTAAATAAAATGTAACATTTTGATTTACTTCAGATAAATAATTTTAATTAAAAAAAAGTAATATGTACATTTGTTTACTTTTAAATTTGATAGATTTAATTAAAATCTAACATTTGACTTCTCCTTAACTAAATCTAATTTAAATCCAATCAAAGGCTATTATATGCAATTCACAAACTAATGGCAAAGAATTTGTAAATAAATTTAACTTTAATTAACTTGTAATTAAAACAAATTTTAAATGCACTTTGAAAATAAACTAATTTTGAATACGTTCGAAAATAAATCTAATTTTAATAAATCATGATAATAAAATAATACAAATTAAATAATCATACATAAATATTATGTGTACAATTAGAAAATTAAGTTTCTTATTTATTCATTTTATATAATATAAAGATGTTGGATCAAAATCCACAACTTTAGTTAAATCTATTTTCTTTTTAATATTTATTGAATAAAGTAATTCTTTACTTTCTAGGTTCTCATGAATAAAATATTTCATTACTTACTTTATTTTAAAGCTACACTTTTTCAAAAGATCATAAAAAAAGAAAGCATTTACTTCAGCCACGTATGATTTAAAAGACTAAGGGAAAAAAAAAAGATATATATATTTAAATTGAGACTAAAGAAAGTAGTCTCAAATGCATGTCTTATTTGTTTGAAAATGAATAATTCTAACTATCATGATTCATTTTATATAATATAAAGATGTTGGATCAAAATCCACAACTTTAGTTAAATCTATTTTCTTTTTAATATTTATTGAATAAAGTAATTCTTTACTTTCTAGGTTCTCATGAATAAAATATTTCATTACTTACTTTATTTTAAAGCTACACTTTTTCAAAATATCATAAAAAAAGAAAGCCTTTACTTCAGCCACGTATGATTTAAAAGACTAAGGGAAAAAAAAAAAGATATATATATTTAAATTGAGACTAAAGAAAGTAGTCTCAAATGCATGTCTTATTTGTTTGAAAATGAATAATTCTAACTATCATGATTCAATTAGAGATAGAAACGAAATATAAGTAAAGACTAAATCAGTGGAGAAACGGGAGACCCACTTCGCAGCGAATTACAACTAGAGTTAAAATGAGTTTAACTTCTTAGTAAACAAAGGATAAGTGTTTGAAGGCAAGTAATTATTGTGATGCAAGTCAGAGAACCAAAAGCAGTGAATAATTTTTGTAGCAGACTATCTGATAATCAGAAAAGATTTTTCTTTAGTGAAAACTTTAGGCAGAAATAAATTAAATAAACCAGTCGCAAAATGATCTACAGAAGACCAAAGTAACACAAAGAATAATGTAAAATAAGGGAACGACAGTCCCGTCATCAAATTTTATCGAAGAAACTAGCCCCTGCCAGGAACAATTGATAAACCAACAGCTACAACCCCTGCCAGGAACAATTGATAAACCAACAGCTACAACCGTCTCTACATCCGGTAATGCTGCTTTGATGGTCATGGATTAACATACATCAGATTGTTTAGAAAAGCATCAGGAAAAACATCAGTGGGTCATAGCAACGCAAGAAAATACACTTTCTAAGCCTAAATCCTTTAACTGTGATAGGTTGCGAATGGTGTGAAAGGTATTTTAAAAATTTATGCACCCTCCCAAGTCTAGACACTGTAGCAGCGATAAACTGCCAAAAGAAACAGGGAAGATATTTAAACTTTTAAACTTCTTGTTATGCTCAAGTGCGGTGGCTGAGACAGGTTGATAATGAAATCAAAGAGAATATTTAAACCTCTACAACATTCTATTTTCAAGTACTGCAGATGGGACGGGTTGCAAAATGGGCACAAAATGGATTTTTGCGAGAAAGGTCTCAAAATCTCTAAATTAATGAGGCACTCTGAATTCCCAACCTAACATTGGAAGCTTTGCTTGTGTCCTGGGTGTACGTAGTCATGCAGGTGTAGTGGATGAGGGCTGCACAAACTCCACACATCCGCAACCCTTTTGCAACTGCCCTGGTAAACATGCATGCACAATAAAGCAACAAAGAAAAAGCACGTGAATTGGTTGACAGAATGCCTCAAAGCATGAGGTCGCATGGCCCTATAGTGATTGCAGGATATGCACAAAACGGATTTGATGAGAAGGCTTAAGAAACTTTCAAGCGAATGCAATTAGCAGGTGAAAAGCAGCAGGTTGTTTAAACCTTTAAACTTCCTATTGTGTTCAAGTGCCGCAGCTGAGACAGGCTGGCAAAGGAACCAGAAGATTATTTTATACCTCTACAATATCTAATTTCCAGTAATGCAGACGTGACAGGTTGCAAAAAGAATTAGGAGGGCTATTTACGCCTCGACAGTCTGCTGTGTTCTAGTGTTGCTGTTGAGACAGGTTGCGAATGGTCTCAGGGAGATTATTTGCAGTTGCAGACTGGTAACCCCAAAACACAGAATTATTTGTCGCTCCCTGCTAACACTGTGATTGTTAAGGATAAAGGCCTGATACTGCAACTGGGGTTAGCTCCAAAGTATACACTGATGTTGCATACTCATTTAGTGGTTGAGACAGGTTCAAATGAAGCTAGGAGATCTTAAGAGTTCTCCCTCTAATTTGAAAAGGTTCAGGAGGTCCACCCTAAGAACTGTGAAAGCTTAAAAGCTGAAGGCCATATATATGCCAGCAAGGGCAGGCAGAGAAGGATTTTTGGAAATTTTAAGAAAGGCCATCTCATGGAACAGTTGGCTGAGATAGTTCTAGTTTCAACTGACTGCCTTCTCATGAAATCTCATTCATATTACAATCTTGCACGACCTTATCATAGTATAAGTGATTATGACACTGCGGGATGCTACTACATGGCATTAGTCAAGAAAAGCCAGAGGCCGCAGGATTTTGTGTTACCATTCTGGGGCTGGGACAGGTTAGGAATGGCGTCAGGGACTTTATTTAAATTTAAACACCCTCCATCGTCTATACACTGCAGCAGTGATAGGTTGCCCAAGGAATGAAGGCGACGAATGCAGAATATGCACATAATGGAGTTTACAAGGAAGCTCTCAAAATCTTTCATTCGATGAAGCACTCTGAAACATGGCAAGGCAAGCAACTGCTTGACTGATTACCTCAAGGAAATGTGATCTCATGGGACGCAATGATCGCAGGAGATACACTAAACGGATTGGTGGGAGGAGTTTTAAATATTGTCAAGCAATGCAATGGTAGGAGTGAGACCTGATTCCCACCTTAGCCAGCATCCTAACTACCTGCGCCAATATCAAGGCTTGGAATAGGTTATGGCATCGACCAGGCAAGGGGGTAGGCAAGATTTAATCATAAGATGTGGGAAAGGTGTGAGCTTTGGCAAGGCACAAAATCTTCTAACAACCGAAATGGAAGCAGAGACAACTAGAGAATTTAGGAAAACTATCAATAGCCAATGCAATCTAAGGAGAGCTCTTACCCGTTGTGTAAACTTATTTATCTTTGTTAGACTGTTACCTCCTTCCTTTCTCCTTCCAATCCTTCCCAACGTGTCCTCTCCTCTCTTTGCATGCCCCAAAAAATGCAGGAGCCTAAAAGGAATGTCTATTCTGTTTGACCGAATGCCTACTCAGAAGAGTAAAACTTAGGAACTATCCTCCAGCCCCGGTAGACTGGTATGCAGAAAGAAAAAGAACAATCCTCGGGCACCTCCCTTCCATCCAATCCACCCAGCGCAACGTGCAAAACATTTGTTCCCCCACGCACCATGTACAGGGCATGCAAGAAAAGTGAAAGCCAAAACCAAGCACGTGGAAAGCAGAGAGAAAGCATGCAACCAGGTGGAGATAAAAGCAAGGATAGGAGGAAGCTATTCTAAATTGTTTCTCATCAAAATTGAGTAATAGAGTCCTTAATAATAAACAAAATAAATATAATTCATTCAAATTGATTAATGATATAATTAATAAACTAAAGACAATTATCATAATCATTGAATCATTTACATCTTAGAACTAATTTTAACAATAAATGTTAGCACCTTACTGTCCTATTTTTTTTAATTTTAATTTTAATTTTTTTTTGCTAATAATTTATTAGCTTTAATAATGTAATTATTAATAATTTGGAGGGCTCACTTGAATGTTTAATCTCACAATTTTAATTTAATAAATAATACTCAATATCACCATACAACACCTTTTCAAAACATATTATATTTAAATATTAGTTTAAATTACTATGTAGATCAATTTTAGCTTAATTAAATCGATTAAATGAGGTTAATAAAAATATCAGTGTTATCACATAATCCAACAACACACGTCACAAGGAAACCATGAATAACGACTTACTCAAATATTCGACAAGGCCACAATGAAGGGGCACTACAGTTTCCACATGAAGAACTTATGACAAGTAACTAAGAATACCTCTTTGGTATGCATGTGATTATTAATGATGAGCTCTATAATATACCTACTCATGATGGGCTCATTGAAGGAAAAAATGATAGAGTTTTCCAAACAGCTGGCATTGATGAATTTTTACTTCATTACAGTGTTGGTGACATGGGTGGTATTGGGTTTGATTATCAAACTAAGCCCTTAGAGAGAGTTACTTATGAAGATATAGTTTTAGTGAGTTTGGAGGTGACCTATTCAAAGAGTCAATACCCTAAGGATGACACCTAAGGATCTAGGTGTGAAGGCACCTAAGGATGACAAGGAACCTATGTTGGATGAATTTCTCTTTGACCCTGATGATGTTCAAAATTCATATTACAATGCAAGCTATGAGATGAAAATTGGAGGAGATGTCTTTGATGAAGAAGCTTGCTTGGAAAATCTCCATAATGATCCCTTTGAGATGTTTGTAGCCACTAAGGAGGAGTATGTTTCTACTGAAACTTTCAGAACAATGATCAATAATGACTCATTGATCAAGTTGGGGTCTGCCTTAACCTTTGATCAAGGAGACAGTAAGGAGGATGTAGAGCTAGAAGAGCATATGGCTCTTGATGATGAGAAGTTTAAAGAGGTTCTCAAACACAAATCTAATTTACCAATTCATAAAGTTGATTGTAAGCAAAGGCTCAAATAATTTGTAGAGTATGATCCTCTTCGTGATATTGATCATTTTCATCCAGTTGGCGATGAAATACAAGAGTTTTGGAGCAGCTATGAGGGCAAAAAAGACAAGAAACAAAGTTTTTATTTTGAAAACCAACCTATCAACATTTCACCATCCTTGCATACTTATGAGTGGGAAGGTCAATTCATGGTATCCATTGAAGATGAAGTGTAAGCTCTATCCAAATTTGATTGCACACATAGTTTCATTGAAGAACCCTTATGGAAGCTTAGATTGAAGAGAGACGGGAAGGAGTTAGTGATGAAGTGAATCTCCCTAAGTTGCAACTTGTTAAAGATTCTTTGGAGACTATGAAATCAGAATATTTACACTTGATTAGAGATCAAGATTATGCCTTCAAAATTGTAAAGAAGACCATTGGTGCATTCCAAGGAAGTGAGAGAAAGGTCGATGAGCTTACTCTTGAGCTTGAATCAACAAAATATATGTTAGAAGATACTCAAATGACACTAAAGGAGGTAGAAGATCAGTTTGTTGATTATAACAACAAGGAGTGAATATTTTAGACTTATTACTCATGAAGTATGGGAGAAAGAAGGATCAAAACATGGTGATTACATGCTTAACAATCCATCGCTTGGGTTGAGTGATTATTTAGCTCATACTAGTCCATTTTTGGAGTTGGATTTGAAGACAACAATTGTTCCATACTCCATTGTTCTTGAAGCTTTCATGGTTAGGCTTTAGGGGTTCACTAGAGAAGACACCAATTTCTTGAGTATGCACTTGGTTCTGACTAGCACTTGGGGATGTGTTGCGTATTCTTTTTGGTGTGTTGGTGATCACTCTTAGTTGGATATCCATGCTTGGGATCCTCAACATGGTTTGATGGAGCTTATTGCATATGGAAAGAAGGATCTTTGGAGGGATGAGGATCAAATCATCAGATTTTTTGATGTTTTCCCCTTCTTTACCAGTCATTCGATGGTTCCTTTTGCTCATCAACTAGTGGATTGGAGAAATATTTTGAGGAAATGATGGTTCTATGTGGTGTTAGGGTCAATAGAGAATATGTTTCCATCCTTGGACATGAGTAGATGTGTTATTTTGGATGATGATTTCTAGTGTTGTAGTAGTTGTTCATCTTCTTGGATGTTGATTTTCCTTAAATCAGATCTTAAGTCAACCATTTCAGACTTGGTGGGTAGTTGGTGTACTCATTTTCAAACTTCATAGTATCCTAAAAGGAATGGTTTATGGTCTCAGATGGCAGGTATGTTGAGTTGGGAAAATCAGTATCCATGTTTGGGAAGTGTTCAAGCTCTAACTAGTGGCTATTCATCTATATTCTCTTGTACTTATGATTGGGACAACGAACCATTGCTTGCTTTAGTTCATCATTCTAAGACTCTTGGAGTTAGAACTATAAGAGTTTTCAGAAGTCTTCATGGTTGTATCAAAATAATTCAGAGGCATAGTAGATCCATGTGGAGTTATGAGGATGAGTTTGTTGAGCTCTTGCAAAGGATTGCTTTACTCTTTTCAAGAAGACTTGGAGAAGTCACATATGTAGTTGTGGATTTTCTTGACATCTTAAGGAGATATGTTGAGGATTACAATTGTGAATTGAGAAGACTTTACTTCCTATTTCCCAAGATTGAGATAGATAGTGGAATTGTAGATATGGACTTCTCAAAGTCATTTGCTTTCCTTTAAGTCATCCTATTTGGGAAATATTTCCATTTTATAAAGTTTATTACTTGCAAAGTGAAGTTGGCACCCAAGTCAAAAGTGGAGTCAAAATAAAAATTGAAATGAATGTCTAATCCTCATTTGGGTGTCCCTTTGGAGGGAAAAGGTGTTTGAATTTTGGGGCTGAGAAAGTTTTAAATACAATGCCTTTCTCATTTCATTATGCATTACTTATCATAATGAAGTGCTGCCAAAATTGTTGCAAAACCCTCTCTTCGAGGAATGCATACTTCCTAGCCTTCTTCAATTTTGTACTTGAGAGATATTATCTAGCTAAAACGAGACTACTTCTTCATTTAGAGGTTGCAGAAAAAGATTATTTTGGGATGGATTCATATGCCATCTTTTGAGTTTGGTTTGGTGACTTGTTATTTTTAGTTCCAGCTCTTTTTGGAGTGTTTTTCATCATTTTTGGAGTTGTTGGTTTGTGCTTGGATGAAGCATGTTTTGGTTCATAACTCTCTAAGTGATTTTTCTATCATTCTGGGTATTGACTCTATGGATTCACATGTCTTGGTCACCCCATTGCCCAAATTTTCATATTTTTTAGTGAAGTTTTTGATTTTAAGGCTAGGTCACCCAGTTCAAGGAGGTCATACCATTTCAAGGTGTGCATTAGGAAACATGCTAAATCATACATAGCTATTTGGAGGTGTTTATCAAAATTTTATTGGTTTCCTAGCTCTTAGGCATCATTAGATTCTAGTTTGAGGTTGATCAGAGGTGATTTGATGAAGTTATGAGCATCTAGGTGATTTCACTGTATTTTAATATCAGACTTGGTATTTTCCTCCATTTTGTTATATTTCTCATGTTAGATATCTTGTACTTTCTTGGAGATTGTTCCCTAACAATTTGGTGATCATTGGATATGTATATATCATCGTAGTGCAATTGAAGATTCATATTGTAACACTAAATCAATAGTACTGATTAGCCTTCTTTATATTTATGTAGTTTACATTTTAGTTCTACCTACTAAAAAGTGGAAGAGGTCAGCTTTCTGCCTAGACATTTCCTTTCATGTACTTTTCTTTCTATTATACCCATTGAAAAGTGGAAGAGGTCAGATTTCTGCCTAAACATTTACTTTCCATTGTAGCCCACTGAAAAGTAGAATAGGTCGGCTAGATGCCTAAGTACTTTCATTTTGTAGTTGGTCAGCTAAGTCATCAACACTTTATAATTCCAATTTTCAGTATTTTAGTTAACAATATCCCCTTTCCACCGTATATTCTCACCTTTCCCACACTGGGATCTAGGTGATCAAAAATTGAAGGGTTGCATTTTAGTATTGTTATCTTTCCTAAATTTCTAACGTTAACAGGTGAAATTTCTTGTGTTAAAATTGGAAAATAGTAAGGGGGATATTGCATGTCTCTTTAAATTTTCCAATTTCATCTTTTATCATATCTTCACCTTTCTTTACCAAATGTACCATCCAACTCTCAAATGCATTCATCTTATGCTGCAGCCCTTCAATGGCATCTACTTGTTCCTTGGACATCAACACTAGATTTGATGACAACTCTATCAATGACTAACTCAGTTGAGCTATGGCTTTGATAAAATTCTACAAATGAGCAATGCACTCCTTTAACTCTCTTTTCTTCTAATTTTCTTTTCTCATATAGGTGGCAGTTGCTTCTAAGTTCATCCTAATCTCTTCTAATTCCTTCTCCCAAGAAGAGTTTCTTCGGTTGATAGTAGTAACTTGATAATCCTTAGCTTTTACTTCATGCTTACTCTTTTCACCAATAGGTGTGGCTATTTAGAGAACTCTCTCTCCATCTGAATCTCACCTAACTAAGTGTCTGACCCTTGCTTTGGTCCTTGGCATAGGATTTTCCATTTCTTGCATTATGCTTTTGAAATCTATAGGAACCAATTCTACCTGCAATGGAGGGGCTAATTGTCAAACCAATCAGTTAGGTATATCTTCAATTTTCTTAGCCTCTTCTTACCTCTGTTCCTACCCACTTGAATGTTCAAGAAAATCCTCTTAGTACATGGCTATCATCTTTCACCATTTCTAAATCATCTGTCACACCACCTCCAGGTGGAAAATATTCTAAGTTCACCCAGTCCTTCTCTCTCTTTTCTTCTTTCTGGAATCTTGTATTGTCTTCCCTTTTCTTCTTTTCCTCTGCATTACCTTCCAGATGCAATGATTTATGTTGCTCTTTTTGGTGACCTACATTCAAGATTTCACTACCTTCTTGTTCTTCATTCAGGGTTTGGGAAGACTTGGTATTTCTACTTGTATTTGGACCTTCTATGTGACCCTGAGGATGTTTATTGACAATCTCTTCCTCTTTTTCCTTTTGTTGATATTGATCCTTAACTACATTCATATCAAGTGCTTCTTCATTCACATCCTCTTCTTATATTATTGAAATGGGTGCCTAAGGTGTAGTACCCACTTGCTCATCCCGAGGTGGAACCTCTTCTATTGTGGTAGTTTCTCCTTCTAAATTCCCCATTTCTTAAGTGAGTTGATCCACTATGATTATGTATCCTTTTTAGCATCCATACCCATTTCTAATTCAGGCCCTTTCTCAGTTATAGGTGGATTCATAGAGACTTCCCTAGGTTTTTTTTTCCTTTCAATTGTTGTATCAGAGTAGAACATTTCTCAACTTTCCTTTGGGTCTGATCCATGGTTATTGTAGGTTCTTCCTCTAATACTGAATATACTTTTGCCAAGGTTTTCTTCATTATTGTTGTACTCATAGATGGTGGAGAATTAAACACAATAGCTACCTATTGGAATGCTGACCTTGTTCGAGTGTACACTTGTGATTTTAATGTTGCTTCTTCTGGGGTCAAGAGCTATAACCTATGAATTATTGTAGAATAAGATTCCATGTTTGGTGTTCTCAAAATGCCTAGAGGAATAGCCAAAGTTTCCTTGTTCATATCACCTTCCTGAGAAGCCATTGAAACTCCTTGACTTGAAATTTTAGGGATTTCTTCTCTATATTTCTCAATAGCTTTGGCCTCTATGATTCTTCTCTTCTTATCCAAAAATCATCATACCCTAACTCACTTATCATCTTATGTTTCCTTTTTCTTCCCTATGATTATGTGGGTGTCAGTCGAACTTCTTTTATCAACTTAATATACCCATCTATCCAGGATTGAGTGAATTCAATTACCTACCTAGAGATGCCATCTATAGTCACTATCCCTGGCTATCTCCAATCTATATTTGAAAGGGTTTCATTATAAACCTTTTCTATTTATATGCGAGATTAACAACATCACCGCCATATACATCCAATTCCTTGGGAACATCATGTGTTCCAAAGGTTTTCATCTAGGCAATTGTCAGCCTCCAATAGGACCATTTTTTGTCATCATGCTCATCTTCTTAATCACCCCATAAATCCTCTAGGTGAGTGACATGAGTATATCTCCTGTTAATTTGTTTGGATAATCTCTTAGTTGGATCATAGTTTCTCCTTTTGAATATGAACAACTCTATCCCATATGAATTTAATTCAATATAACACAACTTAGCACTCTTAACCGAAGCACATTTTTAATTCCCTATAGCCATAGGAAATTTTAAGGTTCCCTTTTGTGAGCTTGCTAAAATATTTCATGAGATGTTATCACCTATCTTGCAAATTACAGTAACATTATCTTATCTATAGGGTATTTGGGTAACATGTAACGATAGCATGTAAATCCCTCTATCCTTATGTAAGTGAATGTGGGAAACTAGATAAACCAACACCTGATAGAATGGATAGCATCCTGTACTTTGAGATATATCCTCTTTGCCTTATCTCCCTCCATTAACCTAACAACCTCATTGAAAAGGCATCATTTACCCTACGTAATGATTTTTACACTAACTGGTAGTGATATGAGGAAAATTTTGGTGAACCAAATTGTTCCATGGTTCTCTACCCCACACTCCTACTCTGTTCAATCCCTAAATATTGTCCCTTTGATCATATGAATATACAATGTATGATGACATGGTGAACCATTCTGAAGTCGGGAACAACTAAATGTGCTTGTGTATTTTTTCATTGATAAAGCTTACCTAGTGAATTTGAACAAGACTATCCCTCATTCTTTTGATAACTATGTACATGCATGGTTTGAATTTACTAGCATCTTTATAGCCTACCATCTAGCTAAGTAGGCTTATCATATCTTGTATTTCTTAGATAGACAATAATATCAATATATTCTTTGGCATCCTAGCAGCCTTTTCTTGAAACTAGGTTGACACTATGGCCTTCTTATTATGATCTTCCATACCAACATATGCCTTATTTGCATCCTAAATATTCAATGTATTCATCTTTGGGAACATTAGGATTTCAAATGTATAAGCAATACCATCTATAGATAGGTCAACATAAACTCTTCCTTCTTTGAAGACCGCCCTCCTGTTTGTATCATACCATTTCATGCATTCCAAGACTAACTCTAGGGCTTCCATCGCTAATGGGAACCTTGATACAAAATGTATCCTAGTGGAAGTCATATTTTTAGTACATAGGGTATCATCCAATTGTTGAGTCCTCTTCATAAATTCATATTTATTAAAACTTCCCAAATGGGTATCCATCACCAATCTATGAGTAGGGACTGCTTGTGATATGGGAAACTTGAACTCCTCCTTAGGTTGTTTCTTTCATGAGGTTCCCATGCCATCCCAAATTTCCTACATGATTAGGGTATTGATAATTTGCATACGAATTAGGGTAAATCCTAACAATGCACTTTCTAGAACTTGTATTCACAAAATTCCATTGCCCATTACCATTCATTCATCAAATTTAGGTTAATTCAATCAAATTACATATCCATTTATTTAGGAATTAGCCAAAAATAATACCATTCCACTAGAGCCAAGCACATGTAAGAATAATTTTTGGAGTTCAATTAAAAGAAGAGTACATGGTTTCATTAATGGTGAGCTCAAGCCAATGCAAAATTAAATTCTGGCATATTGATGCCTCAATCTCTGAGTAGGTTTTATAGACGTCTTATTTCATGCACTATTGTGTGTTGCAGAATTAAGAAAATGCTAGAAATGGTGACAAGTACATGCTTTCACCACCTTCTTCAATCCTTTCAATAATTTCACATTAATTATATTAAGAAAGGTACAATCATGGCAGTTGAAGGTTCATAGAATAAATTCTTGGGTACCATGCCCTGGTTCAATTCGTAAAGGTGACATGAAAGCTAGCACGAAACACTTGCAAATTTATTTTTTCCACATCAAACAATGATGGCTTAGGTGGTAACTTGTGCCTAGGTGGGAAAAGATTGTTAATATTTAGATTTGAGAAGTTTGACAAACTTGTTTTTGAAAGTGACGTCAAGTTTTTCTTATCGGGTGTTCAAAGGTCAAGAAAACATCCAATGCATGCAAGAGGACACCCAAGTGCAGGTATAAGATTTAATTAGTACAATGTAGGTATTCTTTTACAATATGATGACTAAACGTTAATACATGCAGACTCGAGAAAATACCTTCCTCAGGAAAATACCATGTTGGTAAACTACTTAGTAGGTGATACTATTCATCAAGAAAACTACTCATTAGATAAACTTTTTAGCTTGCAAAACTTTTATTTACTTTTCTTAGCAAAACCCAATGGATGAGAACCCAGAAACCCCAAAAATTGAAAAGAGATAGGATTCCCCAAATACTACATTTAAACCAAATCCAAAGCATTCTAACTCATGATAACCACTAATTCAACCAAAAACCAAGCATTTAAGATATATGATGCTCCATTTTACCATTACTACCCCAAAACTAGGAGAAAGCAAGCCAAAAGTACAAAGGGGAAAAAAAGGGGTTCCACATTTTTCTAGGGGCAAAATGGGGCTTGTTGTGAGACCACACAACACATACTTGTTCTTGACCTTTTGGAAGCTTTGGTTTCCTACAAATAGAGCAGAGTTTTGTAAATTTCCCCTTGTGCTAAATAAATGTGTAGTAGAATGACCACTTAAAGTGAATTGTGACATTTATGAAGGAAATGTATGTAAATATTGAGCTATCATCCATCATTTCTATCATTACTCTTTCATGTGAGAGAAGCTCATCCAACTATCTGTTTATTGTTGTGTGTTCTCACAACACACCCCAAGACTATAATACTTGGGGACCCCAAGTGAAAACTAATGCTTATGGCAGGAGCTGGCTAGTTGGAAAGATCACAGAAAGTGAAAAGCAAAGAGAAATATTTTTTTTTGAAAAAAAAGAGTACTTCGCAATTCAAGTGTTTCGAGTACCGTGTACTAGGAACTGGGAAAGCCAAAAATGTAAAAGGTAAAGCAAAGTGTTGAGCAAATAATTTTGGTCTAGGAGCCAAGGTCCGATAAATATGGAAGTTTCGATAAAAGCCAAGGTCTGGGAAAATTATGGGTAAAGTTGAACACCGGATATCGGGTACCAAGTAACACTGCAAAATAAAGTTTTAAATTTTTTAATGTTATCCAAGAGATCCGATGGTCCGATAATCTAGTCTAAAAAGATAATTATGTGAGAATATATGATTTTCTTGAAAGTGTTCTATTTACGATGGATTTATAATGATAATGAATTAATAATGGTTTTATTTACATGAGATTTTTATAAATGTTTTAAATGGGATTTAATAGGTGGAATTTGTGATTGCAGAAGAAACAGATTGCGATGCAAAGTTCGAGTATGGACAATCAAGCAAATTTGGATGACAGATAGAATCATATCCAAATCAGGCTATACATTTTGAGAAATTGTGCAAAGGAGGGGCTTGAGTCATCGGAATACTGGGGATCCTAGTATTATACATATGGCAAAGGAAAGAACCAACCTTCGAGGAAGCCCATTCCCAAGAGTAGAAAGCTCGAGGAAAAAATGAAGTGTAGGAACATTATGATAAAGCAATCATTCCGAATATATGGGAAAGTTCCTACATACTATCCAGATTCAAGTTATTATCCTAGCGATAATAAGAAGACGAAACACCCGAAGGGTATCAATGTGCAGAGAAAGGTTGACCTTCATTGACTTTGTTTGCAATTCTCTTGTCAATCACCACATTCCACATGTCTTGATGTGATTTGTCCCTTGGATTTCATTTGTCTTATCCTACCCGTGTCTTGCTTCTATAAAAGGCTCGGGGATACTTCTTTTTAAGTTAAGTTCAAAATTTGTGGATGTCAAAAGAGTCAAAACTTCTCTAAGTTTTATTATTTTTTCCTATTTTCTAAACCATTTTGTATTAAAAACTTGTATGCACATAGAAATTAATTAATATCGAAGCCAATTTGATGGCTACCTATCTCATGTATCTTTTGTATCTGGTTTGTTAGTGTAGTCGAACAAGACCGTGTGTTGCGCCATTTAAGGGTGCATACAGAACCTACCTAGTGTCCAAACTAAACCCCCTTTAAAAGCTTGCACCATTTTATGCCTAGCTATAAAGCAATTTGGTGAAGTATAAAGAGGTTTTCTTTGATTTGATTAAATCTTGGGGCATGCATGGAGAATACCCGGGAGTAATTTTATTTTTCAGTATTTTAATGTTTTATTTTATATTAGATGTTTCATTTCATAAAATGTTCCAAAAAAGAGATGATTGAAAGGAAATATTATTGAAAATCTTTCGTTTCTATGAAATTGTTGAATGCTTAAAGCTAAATCTACTTAAGTGATAGCAATTTTTTTTTATGTTTATGAAATATTATTGCAAATCTGTTGATTTCATGAGATTATTTTATGATCAAACTAAAAATATTTTATCTGATGCTTTTGATTCTTAAAGAAACCAGAGATAACCATAGACCCCTTGAGATTAATAGCAATATCACATCATACCCTGAAGCGAACCTAGTATGGTCAAGACTTGACTACCGGAGCCTTGGGATTAAGCTAACTCAATCTTTTCCTTTTTACTCAGACCCTTAAGTTTCCTTGGTTTAGTCTTTCAAGTAAAGATAGGTTCTTCACGGTCTGCGTGTGAGGATTTTATCTGCATTGTTGTTGCGAGTAACATCATCATCAATAGGAATTGTGCTAGAAGGAAGAGGGCTCACTTTTTGTATATATATCTTTCCCTTCAGGTTTTGTTTAGGAATTTGTATTAGTTTCAGGTTTAAAAGCAGCTTGTAAGATGAAAGTCTATGCAAGCCAATATTTCAAAAATGGAAGTTGAAAAACTCCAAAAAATTCTTAACTAGAGATTATATCCATTGATTTTATTCACCTTTGATAGGGTCATTGAGTGTAGAATTCATGATACAACTGATCACAGTGAACTCGATTGTGAAATATTTTTAACTAAGGTAAGTTTGGCTATGTATAAGGTGGTTTTTTTAATGGAAGAAGTTTTAACTACTAGAAGAAAGGAACCATTAACGAGAAATATTTTGAATTATAAAAAAGAGTATAATCCTATTGAAAATAAAAATGTTAAAAAATTAACTGATATATCAAAACGGTTTGTTAACTGCAATTGTTATGAAGAAAATATTAAGATTTTGTAGGAAGACATGTGAGAATGTCAAGACTCAGAAATATGGCACCAAAAATGAGGAAACAACATTGATGAGTCATCATTATCTTCACATGTGGAAAATTTTAGTGAAGATAAAGAGTGGGAAAATCAAGCAAGGGATGCATGTTTTTCGTTCCAAATTGAAAATTTACAAGCTAAAAGGGGAAATTTTCTTGATTCCATGCAAGATACAGAGTATCAAGTTTTTACTTTTTCTCTCTATGATAACCATATAAATTGTGATATCGCTTGGTCTAACAAAGTTCAAAGTGAAGATAGGGCCAAAGACACAAAAATTTTTGGAGGAGAAGAAAATCAAGAAATGGACATAGTCATTCATGGAATTGAATAGAGTAAAGAAGAAAACCATGAACCGGGATTGAAAGAAGGTAGAGTATTGACGAATCAATGAAAGTGTGTACAATCAACCTTTAATGAGGTCATTTTCATACATATGAGCCAATTTATTGGTAAGTACGCCTTTGAATTTACGTTTATTAAACACAGAAAATCTAAAGAAATTTATTGTTACAATAAGACATTTGAAATTTATTCTAGTGAATTTGAGGATATACCTATTGTAATTCATACCAAAACAACAATGAAAATAGTTATTGAGTTTAAAATAAATTGCTTTGTTAGGGTTAGTCATTTGTTAGGGTAAATTTTTCTTAGTTAGGGTTAGTTTGCTTTTGTAGGGTTTGTTTTCATTTTTGTTTTTGAGTTCATTTTCCTTATTTTTCTTTTTTTGTTTGGCCCTTTGCATTAGAAAATTATTCTTAACTTATCATACACATAAGATTTAATTCGATTATTTTGTAACATTGTGTTGTGAAATGTAAAAAAAAAAAACCATACATAGTAAATACATGCTTTTAAAATGTATGATAAAAATACATATATGTGTGTGTGCGTATCATGTATATACATGGAAGTACCAAAATTATTTCTGTAAGAGGATATAAAAGAAAAAAGAAAAAAGAGGGAGCTGAGCTACAAAGAAGAGTGGCCATTCAGGAAATCTAGGATGCCTCGTCCATCAAGGCTAAATACCCTACGTAGGAAATTTCCCAGTGAACTTCAAATTCAAGGGTATGGAGGTTAGTTAGGAATGGCCAGAGTGGAACTACTTCCATGTGTTCCAAGAACTGAGGAATATCATCCATAGAAGGGATTCCTATGGTCGGGTATGCAACAACCAGAATAGTATCCAAATTCCCCAAATATTTAGGCCACACTATCATATTCTCAGCCGAGCAAACATCCTCAACAGAGAGACCAATGTCTAGGAGCGATGCTACAAAGCGATAAGCCAAGTTAGTATATAACTAGTAGTAAGCTCTAGATTCCACATATTATTGCCCAAGGACTAAGCACAAGTTTGGCATTGTGAAACTAGTAATCTGAATAAAGAAAACATTGTGAAGCCTTTGATTCGTGATGTGACCCATGAAAACATTCTGGCGGTGAGAGCAGGTCAAGAAAATTGGAGTATCCATGACCTGGAAGCAAGCAAGCACTAGCAGAGCAAAAATGCGAAATGATAATTAAAAGAAAGTAAAGGTGTGAAGAATTCGAGAGAAGTGTGGAATTTATAGAAAACTGTGAGGAAATTGTGGTACATAGTTGCCTGGATCAAAGTCTTGGAAATCATAAGTGAGGTGGCAACTAGATGAGTTTCTTCAAAGAAGAATGTTAAATCCAATTAATTCTTACACAATTGGTGACAATTTGCTTCAAATTTGGCCAATACGAAAAATTGTGAATCAAGCAAGTTAAAGAATTCAAAATTAATGGTGGTTCATTTCATTGTATTTTTATTAAGCTGTATTAATCATGAAGGTTCCCATGTGTGCAAAGCAGAAAGGAAAATGCAGTCGGTAAGGCAGCACACGTCATCGCCTAGGAAATTTGAAAGAAATGATACGTGTGTATTGAGGCATGTGAATTTAATATAGAATAGAGTGATCATGTTTAAGTGTCATCATGACATTTTTGATCCATTAATGGGGTGGAGCGTTGTCAAGTCAGAATCGCTAGTTAAGTATTTAGTAGTTTCCATAAAATTCAATTGGAAGGGTGGTAACTAATGGTTCTAAATTTAGATTTAAATTTGGTGATTAAGTTGTTTATTGCTAAATTTTAATTTATGCATATCTTCTAACATATAGCGAGTTGTAGTTAGCTAGGATTTGGTATAAAAGTGGTAAAGTTTATCCAGGAATACACACCAACAGGGAATTATTAAATGAGTTTCTGGGAAGTAGTGAAAAGATGAAGGGATTTGCATTGAATGAAAAATAAAAAGGTAACCTTCACTACCACTGTAATTCCCAACCTAATAGCAAACTTCATTGCTTGCAAGTTGAAATGAGCTATCAATGAAATATCAAAAGAAAAATGAGCTATCCATGAAATATAAAAAGAGATATACCAAAAAAAAAAAACTCTTTAGGCTATCCAAATATCTCTATTGGGGCTATAGATGCTTGGCTGGCAGTAGAGCTATGTTTGGGGGAATTATAGGGATAACCTTGTCGCGGCTATGGACGCTTGAATGGCAGCAAGGCTCTATCCATGGTTGGCTTTAGAGGATTACTAAATTATGTAGTTCATTGTCAATGAACTAATTTTTTTCACTAAGTTCCATAAATTGGAATTAATCAGAGCACACATGGATATTTTCAAAGAAAATTTATTATTTTTATGTCAGAATCTAGGTAAAGGTAAAGAGCTATTATTTTAGAATATGTATAAATTATAATTTACGACTAATGATTTAATCCCAAATTTTGGTTTAAATTTGGTTTTATTGGTTACAAGTTGTTGTGTGTTCTCACAACACGCCCCAAGACTGTAAGACTTGGGGACCCCAAGTGAAAACTAATGCTTATGGAAGGTGTTGGCTAGTTGGAAAGATCACCGGAAGTGAAAAGCAAAGAGAATTTTTCTTTTAAAAAAAGAGCACTTTGTAATTCAAGTGTTTCGGGTACCGGGTATCGAGAACAGAGAAATCCAAGAATATAAAAGGTAAAGAAAAGTGTTGAGAAAAGCATTCTAGTCTAGGAGCCAATGCCCGATAAATATGGAAGTTCCGATAAAAGAAAAGGTCTAGGAAAATTATGGGTAAAGTTGAACACCGGGTATCGGGTAACACTGCAAAGTAAAGTTTTAAAAATTTTAAGGTTACCCAAGAGGTCTGATGGTCCAGTAATCTAGTCTAAAAAGATAATTACATGAGAATATATGATTTTCTTTAAAGTGTGCTAGTTATGATGGATTTATAATGATAATGAATTAATAATGTTTTTATTTACATGATATTTTAATAAATGTTTTAAATGGGATTTAATAGGTGGAATTTGTGATTGTAGGAGAAACATATTATGACACAAAGTTCGGCTATGGGCAGTCAAGAAAATTTGGATCACGGATAAAATCATATCTAGATTGGGCTATACATTCTAGGAAATTATGCAAAGGAGGAGCTTGAGTCGTTGGAATACTAGGGATCTCGGTATTACACATATGGCGAAGGAAAGCGCCAACCTTCAGGGAAGCCCATTCCCAAGAGTAGAAATCCTGATACAAAATTGAAGTGTAGGAATATGATAATAAAGCAATCATTCTAAATATATGGGAAAGTCCCTACATACTATCTGGATTCAAGTTATTACTTAGCGATAATAAGAAGATGAAACACCCAAAGGGTATCAACGTGCAGACGAAGGTTGAGCTTCGTTGACTTCGTTTGCAATTCTCTTACTAGTCACCACATTCCACATGCCTTGATGTGATTTTTCCCTTGGATTTCCTCTCATGTATTTGTCTTATCCTACCTATGTATTTCTTCTATAAAAGGCTAGGGGATACTTATTTTTAAGTTAAGTTCAAAATTTGGGGATGTTAGAAGAGCCTTCTTTTTTCCTATTTTTTGAATCATTCCAGATTAAAAACTTGTATGCACATAGAACTTAATCAATATTGAAGCCAATTTGATAGCTACCTATCTCATGTATCTTTTTTTTATCTAGTTTGTTAGTTCAGCTGAACAAGACTGTGTGTTGTGCCATTTAAGGGTGCATACAGAACCTACTCAATGTCCAAACTAAACCCCCTTCTTTAAAAGCTTACATTGTTTTATGCCTAGCTGTGAAGCAATCTAGTGAAGTATAAAGTGGTTTGCTTTGATTTGATTAAATCTTGGGGCATGCATGGAGAATACCCGAGAGCAATTTTATTTTTTAGTATTTTAATGCTTTATTTTAGATTAGAAGTTAAATTTCATAAAATGTTCCAAAAAAGAGATGAATGAAAGGAAATATTATTGAAAGTATTTTGTTTCTATGAAATTGTTGAATGCTTAAAGCTAAATCTACTTAAGTGATAGCAATTTAATTGTTTGATGTTCATGAAATGTTATTGCACATCTGTTGATTTCATGAGATTATTTTATGATCGAACTAAAAATATTTTATTTGATCCTTATGATTCTTAAAGAAACCGAGATAACCATAGACCCCTTGAGATTAACAACAATATCACACCATACCCTGAAGCAAGCCTAGTCTGGTCAAGACCTTACTACTGGAGCCTTGGGATTAAGCTAACTCATCCTTTTCCTTTTTACTTGGACCCTTAGGTTGCCCTGGTTCAGTCTTTTAAGTAAAGATAGGTTCTTCACGGTTTTCCTGTGAGGATTTTATCTGCACTGTTGCTATGAGTAACATCATCATCAACATTTATCAAGTTTGAATGTGAACTGTTCATCTAGTGATGGAAGTATAAGATCAATAATGAGTAATGACTCGATCTATCTAAAGAATATATTGACAAATCTCTAGCCAACAAGATTAATCCACATAGGACCACTATCATGTGACACTTTTCCCTAGTTTTCTATCATAAAAAAATATGTGCCTTGATGGGCCTATGAAATCCTTTAACCACCTACCATGTGCCATCATTTTATGACAATTATACACAACCTTCCTTGAAATGCTTAGAAAATCCTTGAATTATTTAGAAACATGACACTTGTACCTCTTCTATGGTTCCATGGACCATCATCTCCTTAGCAAAATACTTTATGTAAAAGTACAGAAAGGGTATAATGAATGGTGGGGACCACTTACTAAGTGCAGATGACTTAAGTGATTTTACTATAGCATGTGCAAGATTTATCTCTTAATTGAGCATTAGGGAGTAGGAAAAAAGGGACAAAAAGTTAGTTATATAGAGGTACATAGACTTGGGACCTTAATACTTAATTAATACCTAACTAAATTGGTAACCTAGCAGATGAGGTCGGTGAATGCCTAAAGGTCATAACTCAAGCAAGGGGCCACTCTGGTAATCGATAAATAGGGGAATACAAGAAAGTGCAAAGGTTTTAGATATTTGTTAGGGTTATAGACAGGATTTGGTGTTTTTGGATCCCTAATACATGATTTTAATGACTTCTTATACTTAATTAAGGATTTTTTCAAAATTTCAAAAGGCCAATACCATAAGGGAAGTAGAATTTTTAAAGTTCTACTAGTGGATCTAGTTGGCGATTCTTGTTCTGCAAGAACAAAGAGAGGATCTAAAAACTTTGGGAAAGTAGATTAGAAAAAAAAACCAAAAAAAAAATCCTAGGTGAAAACTATACAACTTTACACTAAAAGTAGGGTTTAAGGAATTGTCCATGCACTAGTGATTCCATAACCTCTTTTTTCATATTTTGAAAAAATATGAATTCTCACCATGCTTATCAAGGATAACATAAGGACCTATCCATATGGCTTCAAACTTGACATATTTACCCTCGTCCTCAATTTGAGCATCATGGCATCATTGATATCCTCATCATACTCCTGGATGAATTTGTATACAAACAATAAATTGTTAATTTTTAATCTAGCATCCAATACATACACCAATTCATAAGGAGACTTCTCAATGGATTTCTTGACTATATTCTAGTCATCTCATAATTCCAACTTTAATTTAAAATCCCATGACCTTTTATTTTTTCCTCACTCTTTTCATGATCCTCATCAGACTCTTATTTTTGGACTCATCTTGTCCATTTCCTTGGGGATGGTAAGGGAAAGAGTATGATGTGGAAATCCCATAATTATGATAGAAATCTCTAAATTCCTCTAATCTAAATCACATATAATTATCCATAATTAGTTTTGTAGGAGTTCCAGACCATATGATAATATTTTCCATGATAAAATCAGTGACAACCTTAATAGCTGCTTTACTGGTCGGGATAGCTTCTACCCACTTCATGAAGTAATCTATAGCCACTAAAATCCATCTGTGACCACCACTACATTTTTCATTAAACTCACCAATAAAATATATGCCCCATTTCTAAAAAGGAGCTTCAACATTCAGTGTCCTTAGAGACAAAGCACCAAAGAACTTCATCTTACCAATTTTTTTGGAAAGCATCATATTTTCTTGCCATTTTATGCATGCCAATGAATAGATAAGGCCACAAATATCCAAATTTTAGGATCTTGTGAGCATTTTTCTTGGCCATATAGTGTCCTCCAGAGAATCCACTATGCATTTCATCAAAAATTCTTGCAATTTGTTCTTCATCAACACACTTGAGTAAGAAAACCACTTTGTCTCTCCAATATAAAAAACCCTAAATTATAACATACTTTATGGCTTACAATTTTAGAGTCTTTTTTTATTATTAGTCATGTGGTATGGGAAAAACATATTTTTAAAGTAATACAAAATATCCTTATACCAAGGACAATATTACACATCACATTCTTATATAAGTGTGTCTCCTTGTACTTGGTTGACTTGACTAGCCTCAAGGTTAGATTCGATCATTAACCTGGCTAGGCCCTATCCTCTGACAAGCTTGGTGAACTTGATATCTATGTTAAAATATTGGATCTTGTTGATCCATCTACACCTTCTTCCAGTGACTTCTTGTTGAGTAAAAATATCCTTAACTGCAACACTAGAAACATACGCCATAATTTTTGCACTTGCCAAATAAGACCTAAAAAAATTTATAGCTTTGACAAGAGCATAGGCCTCGTTTTCCATGATATTATACTTTAATTCAATAGTCTACAAGGATTTTCTAAAGAAAGATATTGGCTATTCCAACCCTTCATCAGTTTTTTGCTATAAGACTACAACAATAATAAGGAATGAGGCAAAGGAAAAGAGTAGGAAAGGCTTTGATGAATCTAAGGATTTCAAAATAGGAGCATTTTTTATTTCATCTTTTATTCTCTAGAATGCCATATTTGGCTCTTCACTCCATGGTATAGATTCCCATTTCTTTAGCATCATTGAGATGGATCTTGTTAATTTAGCAAAATTAGCCTTAAATATTCTTACAAAATTTACTTGCCCAAAAAAGGATTGGATACCTTTGGTGGTCTTAGTCTAAGGAATCCTTTCAATTGGTTCATCTCTCTCTGGATCAATCCTTATGAATTCTTTAGAAATAATGTGGGCCTAGAATTTTTCCCTCTATTACCACAAAATCACATTTCTTAGGTTTGAGAGAGATACCAAACTCTAGAGCCCTAGCAAAAAAAATCCAGGTGCATATAATGATCATCATCTTTCTTGGAATATGTAGTTAAATCATCTAGATAAACTGCCATAAAAATGTCTATGAAGTCAGAGAATACAACGTCCATATCTCTCTAAAATGTTGCTCCTATTTTGGTCAACCAAATGGAATCCTTACATAAACATATGTTTCATATGGTGTCATGAAAGCAGATTTGTACTTCTCTAATTCTTTTACTTTTACTTGGTTGTAGCTGAAGAATCCATCCATCATTGATAATAGCTCATAGCCAATAACCTTTTGCAATACTGTCTCCATGTTAGGCAATGGGTAATTATATTTTAATGAAGATATGTAATATGTTCATATTTTAGAAATATACACGGTCTTATATCTCCATTCTTTTTTCTGACTATTACAAATTTTGAGACCCATGTAGAATTTTTGATAGGCTTGATGATCACACCATCTTTAAGTTTCATCTACTCTTGTTGCATCTTAGGTGCCAGTGTAGGGTTTTCATGTCTCTACTTCTGCCTAAAATGTTTATCATATGACTTAAGAGGGATTTCATACTAGAAAAATCTTTTCTATAGGATTTGAGGTCATCATATGACCAAGAAAATACATGCTTATATTTCTTGAGTGGGGAAATAAGCATTATTGTAATGTTTGGGTTTAATTTTTCCCAATATACACCTTCTTAGGTGTATTTTTTGTTCCTAAGTTCACCTCTTCCAAGTCCTACTCATGTGAAAGAGTGGGCTTGAAGTTACACTTATTAGTATTATCAAAAACCCTCTCCAAAGCCACCAATCCCTTGGAAAGATTATTTATTTTTTGCTGAATTATCTCATTCCCAATGATAGTATCTCTTCCATCAATATTTTCTACAAAACCTTGGAAATCAATCTCCTGGATATGGTATTCATCAACATAGTGTAGGAACTGAACAACAGATTTGAATCATTATTGAATACCTACCAATTCTAAATATTGTCTAGAATGTATGGTCTCATTTGGACGTCAACCTTGGATATACCAGTAAAAGTAATATGATCTTGTCTTAAGGTAATATTTTCAATAAGGTTAGCCATTGCATTCTTGGCTCTTTCCACCGAGTTCATTGAAAATGTATCAAACATCACAATAAAATCCCATACAATAGATTTATTATTTCAATCTTTTATGCTTTAACAAATATTTTGCTTTGATTTGGGATACAACTAGCTCAAAGTCTCACAAAACTCTAAGCTTCTTGATTCTATGTTTGACAACCATGTTAAGGCCTAATAGCAAAGCCTCATATTGCTACATTATTAGTACACTCAAACTTTAAAGAAAATGAGTATTTATAGGACTTACTTGTTGGTGAGATGAGAATAACCCCTGCACCTGATCCTTCATTTGAACACACTCTGTCAAAATTCATAGTCCAATTGTCATCATCTTGAGCTTGCTCCTTCACTTCCTCAGCTATAGGTGCAATTCCACTCTTTGAAGGTTCTGACTTTACAACTTTGAATTTTTCCATGTCTACATCAACAAAATATACATGTTCATTTGTCTTCAAGTCTTCAATCAAATTGGAAGATATATTTTCTCTATTTAATTTGACATCCCTACCATTAATATGGATTAAGGCATAAGAGAATTCCAACTGCATTCTTCTACCAATTGTTTCTGCCCATTTTCTTGACAAAAGCATCCCATACTAGGGCAGGATGTCAACAATAGTTACATTCATCATAGAATCCCTTTCACAAAATTCAATTATCTTGAAATACATATATTTCATTATTCCAATAACTTGAACTTCCCTAGAATCCATTACAAAAAAATTTCCAATCATCTCATTCAATTGCAATCTAAGTTCCCTCATAATTGCTAAAGGCATAACATTGGTGGATGCCCCTAAGTCAATTACACAATTTATAACTAATTTGGTGTTGACTTGCATAGTCACATAGAATGGTTCAACCGGATTTGGGAAAGCAGTTAAATTACCAAAGGATACCTTTGGTGTTTCAGTATTTGTACCCTCAGGTTCCACCCTTCTTGATTTTTCTATACCTTTTTCAAGTAGGGTAATCACCTTTTTTTCAATAAAGGCTAAAGTTGTACCATTGATAAGGGAAATTTCCTTCTCTCTGTGTTCCTCTATCCTCATCACTTCTAATAGAGGAACTAATACCTTAATCTGAGATAAAATTTGTGTTATATCCATTGGGATGTATTTTATAATATAGCTAAGCTAATCAATAGATATGATCTGATCACTAGTTCCCTTTAGTTTATCCCCTAGGACATTTTTTGTTGATCACTAGTATCCTCATTCTTCTTATTTGTTATTACCTTGTGATAATTGGCCCTCTATGATAGGATAAACAACTTGGTTTTTATGTTGTTTAATGACTTTTCCTTTAATCTATAGCTAATTAATATGAAATTTAGCCTTTGTCTTTGTTGCAAGTATGAAAAAGCTTAGTGGTGTTGTCATTAATGTTGTCATTGATGTCAACATAGTTTAAAATGTTGCAAATTGTGCACGTATAGTTTAGATGCTATCAATATGTTGTGAGTACATGAAGCTATCCTTATGATTTGCAGATGTGCTGAAATGATGAGTTACCAAGTGCTTTTGAGAAAATTAATAAAGAGTGAAGTTAGAAGTATGTATGTGTTTAGAATGTTCTCCGGTATGCGCTCTGCATTTCTTCTATGTTGATCCTATGCTTGTGTGGGTCTGAAGGGTTGTTATTAGGGATTTTTTGGTGCCATCTCCTGATTTGTAGCTTCTGGTTTGATGGAGTGTGAAAGTTGTGTTCATCAGTGTGTGAACTGCTTTGAAAAAGTTTCTTGTTTGTGGACTAGGAAAAATGTTTCTTCTCTATAGTCCTCTACTAATTTTTTTTAGGTCTTGTAATAATGTTCTTTGGGTTTTGGAAAATATTTTGTGGTTTGGTGTTTCAGAAGATGAGCTTTAGAGTTGTTGTATGTGTTTGCATAGTTCGAATGGATTGATGGAAGATGTTTTGTGTTCAAAGGTTGTTGCACTTGTTGCAGATGTATCTAAAGGTATCTAAGATGTTTTTTTGTGCATGATAAATCATGTTACATCATCTGCGTGTTATCTTCTTGTTGGGAAGAGTGTACTTCAATGTTCATTTGTGTTTTCATTAGGTTTGGCTGACCTGGTGTTTACACTTCATATGAAGAATTAAAAATTTAATTAAGGAAGCATGTGGTTGATCTGAGGAATTTCTTTTAGTCTTGATTAAGTGTTTAAATGGTCCACTCTCATTCCTTTCCACTGCGGGAATGTTGAGTTTCCGACCTAATTTGAATTCATGAAATGAAGTGTATGTGGCCGACCTTGGAGAAAGTTTCTAAGGTTGAAGATGGTATAAATGCAAGTCGAGTTGTGAAAGATTAAAATATAAAAAGAAATGAAGTAAGCCACAAGTGAAGAGTAGAGTTGTCTGAAAGTGAGTTGAGGTAGCAGTACTTCATTGTGTTAGATTCCTAAAAGTAGTGAGCTGAAGGTTTCTGCAATCTTCTAATCTAGGCTATGAATGTGTGTAAATTTTTGTGGTGGATCTTTTTGTTATCTTTTGTATCTGTAGGCAGTGAGCCTCCCTATTGGACAGTGACTCCTTTTTGTAGGAAGTGATCCTTTGTATTCATGCAGTGAGCCTCTTCTATTCGATTTTGCTCTCTTTATATTGTGAGATAACCCTCACTGTGGTTTTTCCCTTATTGGTTTTTCCACGTAAAATTTGGTGCTCATTTTGTTGACTTTGCTTTCTGTTATTTGCATTTCATGTTCATACTTAATAACAAAATAGTGTGGTTGTGAAGTTGATAAGTGTTTGAATTTGGTGACAACTAATTCACCCCCCTCTCAGTTTTCCTATACCTTTTAACAATTGGTATCAGAGCTTTGGCTTCTTGGTGTAGAGCTTAACCACTTAAGGTAGATCTAATGGTGCATAAGTTGGTGATCCATATGTTCGATGGATCTGATTATAGTGACTAGAAAGTGTAGATGAGAGGATATATTATATCTCTTGGTTACAAGACCTAGAAGGTTATTGAGATGAAGTATGTTGCTCCGGCGAGTGGTCCTACTACTGCATATGAGGTTTTTGCTTATGAAGAGAATGAAAAAGTGAGGTATGCTATTTACAGTGCTTTATCCAAGACTAAGTGAACAAAATTTATTTCTTTGGGCACTCTGTATGAAGTTTGGAAGAAGTTGGAAGATCTTTATGAAGGAAATGATAGAGTGAAATTGACAAAGAAGATGATGGCAAAACGTAGATATGAGAATATGAAAATGGAAGAAGGAGAAGATGTTGCAAGATATTTTTAGAGGATTGATCTGGCAGAAAATGAATTTAGAAATCAAGGGGGTACTCTGACAGCTGAAGATATAATTGAGAAGATTCTAATGACCCTACTAGAGTTTTATAGTGACAAGGTTTCAATTATTGAGGAAACATATGATCCTAAAAAATATACTAAAGAAGAGATATTTGGCACCTTGATTGCATTTGAGATGAGAAAGTTTAGAAAGAAAGAGGAAAATACAAAAACAAAATTTAAAGCAAAAAAGATTGAAGATGATCTGAATAGTGATGGTTCAAATGAGTTGGAAGCGAACTTTACAAGGAAGTTGAAGAAAGGTACTAGTAAGTATAAAAGTATATTTCCCTTTAAATGTTTCAGTTGTGGTAATATTGGTCATTATGCTTCAAGATGTCCGAATAGAGCTATACATAAGAAGAACAAAGATCATAAAGATAGAGAGGATAAGAAATACAAAAAAATGTACTATGTTAGAGAAGAAGCTGGAATCTCTAAATATGAATTTCATTATGAGGGTGATGTTAGTGAATGCTTGTTCATAGCTTTGGAGAGTAAATCTGTATTTGCTAACTCTGGAAAATGTGCAAGAAAAAGTGATTCAGAGAACAAGGAGGATAAGATGGAAGGTACTTTGTTCATTTCCTTTCATGCTAGATAGGATGAAGACTATTGGGTGATTGACAGTGGATGTTCTAATCACATTACCAGAGATAAAAGTAAGTTCACTAAACTTGAAAAGTATGATGTTGTTTGATCATGTTTGGTGATGGTTCTGGAGGAAAGATTGTTGGGAAAGGTACAATTAGTTTTGATGGAATTCACAACATTGATGATGTATATTATGTAAAGGGCCTAAGGCATAACCTTTTGAGTGTTGGACAGATGTGTAGCAAAGGTTTCAAACTTTTGTTTTAGGATAATACCTATGAGATCAAAAAAGGATCTAGAGCTATGGTTGTTGCAGGAAGGAGAACTCATGGAAACATCTATCAACTTAAGGGTGTTGATGGTCAGTGCCTTGTATCTCAAGTTAATGAAAGTTGGATATGGAACTGAAGAATGGGACATGCAAACTTTGATAATCTGGTTAGGATCAGTTCAAGAGATGTTGTTTGAGGTTTTCCTAAAATCATAAATCTTGCTAATACTGTTTGCAGAAGTTGTCAATTAGGGAAATAGACAAGATGCTGTTTCAAAGGAAAAAGAGAAACTACTATCAGAATGCTAGAATTAATTCATACAAACCTATGTGGTCCTACTAGAATAGGAAGCCTAAATGGTGACATGTATTTCATGCTACTTATTGATGATTATTCTCAAATGACATGGGTTGCTTTTCTTAGTGAAAAGACTCAGGTTTTGGATAGGTTTAAAGTGTTCAAAGAAAGAGTAGAAAATGAAGTGAACCTAAGAATAAAATGTTTGATATCTGATAGAGGTGGAGAATTCACTTCTAGTGAATTTAATGCATTTTGTGAAGAGCATGGCATAAAGAGACACTTTTTTGCTCCAAGAACCCCTCAACAGAATGGAGTGGTTGAGAGAAAGAACCAAACTGTACAAGAAGCTGCAAGAACCATGATGAAAGAAGCAAATGTACCTAATGTGTATTGGAGAGAGGCAATACACACTTCTATTTATGTTCTTAACAAAGTTCAGATCAGAGGCAACAACACAAAGACTCCTTATGAGTTATGGGTTGAGAAGGATGCTACTGTGAAATACTTTAAGGTGTTTGGAAGTAGATGTTACATTAAAAGAGATAATGAAAATCTTGGGAAGTTTGATGCTAGATGTGATGAAGGTATTTTTCTTGGATATTCAACTACTAGCAAATCATATGCTTTAATAAAATATTGAGGAAGGTTGTTGGGAGTGCTAATGTGAAGGTTGATGAGGATATGCATAGACCTATTGAGATAAGTGGAGTTGAACTTGATGATCCTATTTGCACACTAGTACCTAAAGAGAATAAGGAAGAGGAGGAAGAAGAATAGACCAAAGAAGAAGAAAATGAATAGGAACAAATAATTTGAGATAAGAGTGAAGGTGTGAAGATAAGAAGTAAAGTAGCAGTTGAGGTAAATTTGTGTTTACTTTCTAAAATAGAACCAAAGTATGTGTGTGAAGCATGTGAAGATGAAAGTTGGGTTAGAGCTATGAAAGAAGAGTTGCAACAAATAGGGAAGAATCAAACATGGGAACTAATTCCTAGACCTGTGAATAAGAATGTAATTACATCCAGAAGAATCATCTAGAGGAACAGATAATTTGAGATAAGAGTGAAGGTGTGAAGATAAGAAGAATTATTTGTTCCTAAGACTCCTAAGTACATCTAGAAGAATCATCTAGAGGAACAAATAATTTGAGATAAGAGTGAAGGTGTGAAGATAAGAAGTAAAGTAGCAGCTGAGGTAAATTTGTGTTTACTTTCTAAAATAGAACCAAAGTATGTGTGTGAAGCATGTGAAGATGAAAGTTGGGTTAGAGCTATGAAAGAAGAGTTGCAACAAATAGGGAAGAATCAAACATGGGAACTAGTTCCTAGACCTATGAATAAGAATGTAATTAGTTCAAAATGGGTGTTCAGGAATAATTTGAATGAAAATGGTGAAGTTATAAGAAACAAAGCAAGACTTGTATGCAAGGGATACTCACAAGTTGAAGGCATATATTTTGAAGAGACATTTGCACCGATGGCAAGAATGGAAGCTATTAGGATTTTTTTGGCATTTTCTACCCACAAGGACTTCATAGTATATTAGATGGATGTCAAGTATGCATTTTTGAATGGCGAACTAGAAGAAGTATACATGGAACAACCTGAAGGATTTCAGTTATCAGACAAACCAAATATGTTTTGTAAGTTGAAGAAGGCATTGTATGGACTGAAACAAGCTCCCAGAGCATGGTATGCAATATTGGATAGATACCTGACACAACAATGATTCAAAAAAGGCTCTGTTGACAACAATCTTTACTTCAAAGTGTAAGGTAACAAAATGTTGATAGTGGTAGTATATGTTGATGATATCATTTTTGGAGGAAATGAAAGTATGTGTAAGAGATTTGTAAAGGAAATGCAAAAAGAATTTGAAATGTCCATGATTGGTGAGTTGAATTTCTTTCTTGGTCTTCAAGTAAATCAAACTAATAAGGGGATATTCATTTCACAATCAAAATATGTGAAAGATTTGTTAAAGAAGTTTGGAATGGATGACTCCAAACTGGTTAGTACTCCTATGGTGACTAGATGTAAGCTAAGTAAAGATGATGAATATGCTAAAGCTGGTAAGAGAAAATACAAATCTATGATTGGTGGACTATTGTATCTTACTGCTACCAGACCAAATATCATGTATGCAGTATGTCTAGTAGCCAGATTTCAAGCAGATCCTAAAGAAGCACATGTTACATCTGTAAAGAGGATATTCAAATATCTTAAAGGCACACTAGATTATGGCTTATCGTATCCTAAGGATACTGATTTTACTCTATGTGCTTATACCGATGTAGATTGGGCTAGTTGTGTGGATGACCAGAAGAGTACTAGTGGAGGTGCATTCTTTCTTGGTGAAAGATTGGTTGCATGGTTAAGTAACAAACAAGACTCAGTTTCCTTATCCACTATAGAAGTAGAGTATATTGTTGCAGCATCTTGTTGCACATAGGTTTTGTGGATGAAGCAAACTTTGAAGGATATTGGAGTGATATGTGATGAACCTATTCCTATTTTATGTGACAATACAAGTGCTATAAACATTTCAAAGAATTTGGTAATGCATTCAAGAACAAAACATATATCTATCAGATATCATTTCCTGAGAGAGAAGGTGTTGGAGGATAAAGTTAGGCTGGAGTATGTGTCTATGAAGGAACAAATTGCAGATATATTTACTAAGGCTCTTCTGAAGGATACTTTTGAGTATCTCAGGGAGAAGTTGAGGGTCATTGTCCCTCTGAACTAGGTGCACATGGATGTACATCAATCTAGTGGATCCAAAAATTCTTGATTTATCTGGACTGATGAATGGGTCTACTCCGCAGGGGCAATAGAAAGTTTTCATTGTTGCAGTATGAGTTGCATGGGTGCACTCCTAAGGGGGTGTGATTAGTGCTTTTTGATCTTTTCCATTCATGTCAAAGGGGGAGAGAATGTCATGTAAAAAATAGTAGAAGAGGAAGAGAAGGAGAGAGTTGCCTTTGATGGTTTTTCACATAATGTGTTGCCATCAATGACAAAGGGGGAGATTGTTGCAAGTATGAGAAAGTTTGGTGATGTTGTCATTAATGTTGTCATTGATGTGAACACAATTCAAAATGTTGTAGATTGTGCATGTATATTTGAGATGCTGCCGAGATGTTGTGAGTACATGGAGCTATCCTTATGATGTTGCAAATGTGCTGAAATGGTGAGTTACAAAGTGCTTTTGAGAAAATTAATAAAGAGTGAAGTCAGAAGTATGTATGTGTTCAAAATGTGCTTTGGTATGTGCTCTACATTTCTTCTGTGTTGATCCTATACTTGTATGGATCTGAAGGGTTGTTGTTAGGGATCTATTGGTGTCATCTCTTGATTTGTAGCTTCTGGTTTTATGGAGTGTGAAAGTTGTGTTCACCGATGTGTGAACTGGTTTGATAGAGTTGCTTGTTTGTGGACTGGGAGAATTGTTTCTACTCCACAGTCCTCCACTGATTTTTTTTAGGTCTTATGGATCTAGAATGTCTTGTAATAATTTTCTCTGGGTTCTGGCAGAGATGTTCATGGTTTGGTGTTTCAGAAGATGAGTTTTAGAGTTGTATGTGTTTGCATAGTTTGGATGGACTGATGGAAGATGTTCTGTGTTCGAAGGTTGTTGTACTTGTTGCAGATGTATCTGAAGGTATCTGAGATGTTTTCTTATGCATGATAAAGCATGTTACATCATCCGCATGTTATCTTCTTGCTGGGAAGAGTGTACTTCAATGTTCGTTTGTGTTTTCATTAGGTTTGGTTGACTGGGTGTTTACACTTCATATGAAGAATTAAAAATTTAATTAAGGAAGTGTGTGGTTGATCTAAGACATTGCTTTTGGTCTTGGTTAAGTGTTTAATTGGTCCACTCTTATTCCTTTCCACTACAAGAATGTCGAGTTTCCGACCTAATTTGAATTCATGAAATGAAGCATATGTGGCCGACCTTGGAGAAAGTTTCTAAGGTTGAAGATGGTATAAATGCAAGTCGAGTTACAAAATATTAAAATATAAAAAGAAACAAAGTAAGCCAAAAGTGAAGAGAAGAGTTGTGTGAAAGTGAGTTGAGGCAGTAGTACTTCATTGCGTTAGATTCCTGAAAGTAGTGAGCTGAAGGTTTCTACAATCTTCTAATCCAGGCTATGGATGTGTGTAAATTATTGTGGTGGATCTTTCTATTATCTTTTGTATCTGTAGGCAATGAGCCTCCCTACTAGACAATGAATCCTTTATGTAGGTAGTGAGCCTTTGTATTCAAGCAATGAGCCCTTAGTAGTGAGCCTCTTGTATTTGGTTTTGTTATCTCTTTATATTGTGAGTTAACCCTCACCGTGGTTTTTGCCTTATTGGGTTTTCCATATAAAATTTGGTGTTCATTGTGTTGACTTTTCTTTTTGTTATCTGCATTTCATGTTCATACTTAATAAAAGAATAGTGTGGTTGTGAAGTTGATAATTTTTTGAATTTTTGTGTTTGAATTTAGTGACAACTGTTTCACCCCCCTCTCAGTTGTCCTACGCCTTTTAACAGTCTCATATTTACCTTCTTTTATGAAGATACTACCTAGCTTTCCCTAATCATTATTCACTACTCTATTTCTCAATTTATAATTGTTTTTTACATGGGCAATAATTGTAGCAGTTAATGCTTTGATTTCTTCATTTGAAGGCCTCCTTAATTTGATATTAGGTTTAGATTCAACATTGTGCACATTTTCAACATGTTCTTCTTCATCATTAGAAAATATTTGTTAATGGTAACTATAACTTTGATCAATTATCATAGATATCTAACTATAAACATCCTTCATCTAAAGAGTAATCATCATTTTCTGAATTAAGCCTTATTATCAACATTTTCACATCACTTTCACTTTGTATATTATCACATTCATCATATGAAACATGATGTTCCTCAATATATTGGGCAACCATACATTGTTTAGAGGAGTGAGTTAATTGGCAAGGTGCACTCCAAAGAACATCTTTTGCAAAATTAGCATTATTCCTCTTTAGAGGGTCAAGATTCTCCTTTTTTGGAATTATCCTCTATTTATTTTGACTAGGCTTACCATTATGCCAATTTGTATTATAGGGTTGGTTTGACAACTTAGGAATTCTCTCGTACCTCTAATAATTAGGTTTATCCTGAGATAAACCCTTATCATTTTTTTTACCTTATAACTTAAATATTTTAACGCACTCATTACCTTATCAAGTTTATCCTTGGGGATGTAGTTTTACTTTAATGTCCCTTAGGGTTTTTCATTATTTTCACATCATCCCTTTTGTTCACTTTATTGAAGCCTTTCTATTATTTTTAATATGAGTTGAAATCCTAAATGAATCCCTCAATGATTGATGATTCTTGTCCCTTAACTCATAACCCATCTTTGTTTCATAGGCATTGCAATAAAGAACTAGACACATGGACTCATTAGGTCTCATATATGGTGGTATTTTATTGAACACCTTGTTAAATCTTTCTTTGAACTTGGAGATCGATTCATACAACCCTTTTCTTATGCTTTTGAACTCATTGATCATGAATCTTGGGTTGGTCTTGTTCTCATACTACTCTTTGAACACCCTTTTAATATCATCCCAAGATCCAATACTTGCATCTAGTAGGTTCCTATACCAATCTATCGCTTCACAAATAAAAAATTGAATAAAAAATTTCATCACGACATCCTCATTCTCTAATTCAAAATTATCCAATAGATCAAAAAAACTACTAAGACAATCCTCAACGGTTACTACATCATTTCCAAAAAATCTAGCTTGGTATGACATTACCTCATTTGGAACTTGATTGGGGTATCCAAGAATACCACTAAAATAAAGTTGTTGTATCTATCCATTTGTAGAGGTTTTCTTCCCAGAGGATTTCCCATTCCTAGGTTTTGTTGGGCATTCTAATTCATAGGGACATTTTTTTATATATGTTGATGCTGAAATATAGGGATATAGTGACCACTTCTATTTAGTGGAGCATTGTATTGCATTTGGGAACCCATTTGATTATATCCTTTATTATTTGGCACATAATTTCGTGGTACCAAGTTTTTCCCCACATATTTTTGTTGGGATACTCCACCCATACTAGTACCTTGTTGTTGAGCATTATGTTGAAGTTGAGAAATTTTGAGGGTGGTTTATTTGAGGACCTACTGAAACACCAAAATTTATAGACATGAAATTTTCACCAAGATTATGTTGTGAGGTAGAAGGGATTGCATTTCCTTGATAGACACTTTCCATATTAGTTGTATTAGGCACAATTTGTGATGTAACATTAGGCTAAGGGTTACTCCAGGTATTCATATGAGAATTATTGATAGAAATATTTATTTGAGTTTTGCATCTAGCCTGATTTTGAGACATTGAGATGGAAGTGCCACTATTATGGTAGGAATATCTCATATTTTTAATTTTCTTTTTCATTTCATCCCCTTTTCTCATAGCCTCCCTAATTCTTTCTTTCTCTAGTTTGTTTGATTCTAATTGCAAGTCATTCATTTCTTTTAACAACTCATCCTCAATTTGAAGTGTGTTTTGAGGAATAAGGGCTTGTGAGGAAACTTAAAAAGCACTAATATTTATATTTTGGGGCATATCAATTGTAAATTGAGGCTCACTAGTCACAACAAGGTTTTCATAGGAAAAATGATGACCTTTTTCGGTTGCAGGATTTTCATTTTTTTTTGTATTAGAGAGTTTATAAAAAGAGCATTAGGTTCCAAAATATTATTTCTGAGATTATACTCTCTTTTCATTTTCTCTCTTTCTTGTTCAATTCTTTCAAGAAAAGTTTATTGTTGTTCAAGTCTTGCATCTCTTATTGGTAAATAATAAGAAATATCATTACCACTTGCATAAACAAAATTATTTCCAAAGGTAGGGCTAGACTTACTTGCATCCCTTATTTTCCACATCTACTTCTTGTTGGGATCTTGGTTTCAAGACTCTTTATAGGGTTACCTTTGTACAGAGATATCCTATTGTCCATGATGATGATCTTCTTTTGAAATATTCCTTTTTATTTTCAACTAGTTTCTTTTGATATGTATCATAGTATCAGAGCCACCACCCAAATTAATGGGGATAGTAATTTATTTTGGGTATTTTGACAAGATCACAAACTTGACATCTTTTTTAAAACTTCTTTCAAGAAAATGATTTTTAAATAAAACTTTTAACCCAATTATCCTAGGTGTAGACTACTAGATAGAATGATTTGTCCCCATCAGAGTTCCCAATCTATGGGAATGAATCAAATGGGGTAATTCAACTCTTACAATAATAGATATAACTAGAGGTTCTTTATTTTTCCCAACTAAGTCACCAATCTATTGGTGTTTCCAACAAATTAACTAGGATTTTCTAAATATTAGTGTAATGGAATATTGAATTTGTGTGTTCCCTAAGAAAATTCCACATTTACGCTACCCCTACTTTAGAAAATTATGTTCAATAATGCAATTCATATTTTTTCCACCTTTGCCTATCCACTTGGAAGTTGTTTTATGTGTCAGTGGGGGATATTCTGTCGAGGACGCTAGAAGAATGTACATATGTCTACATGGTGTGCTGCCATCCTAAAAAGATTCTTTCCTTTGAAATCTATAGAAGCATTACACTCCTCCATTTGGACGTGAAGTGTAATGTCTCCTACCCTTTGGACTGACTTCAAATGGCTCCTTTTCCTTCATTTTTCTTTCAAATTGCTATCTCCTCCATTCAAATCATCTTCTTCGCATTCTTCTTGATCATTCTTATCATTTGCACACTTCTACACTCACTTTTAGCTCCTTCAAGCTCCACCACCTCCATTGAAGTTGCAAGTTAGTGTTTTGTTAGTTCACTGTCTTCATTGTTGTGAAAATTTTGGTCTTTGAAGGCTTGCACTCTCGCTCCTTCCTCCATTTTACTTGAGAGAGCTTGGTTGAGAAGGTGACATCCTTTTGTTTACTATTCAATTTGCATTATCATATTGATATTGTAGCATAGTGTTTTTTCTTATTGCTTGGTATCTCTATTTCTACGTACTTTCTTTATCATACTTCTTCAATTGTTGCTATTTGGCTATCCATAGAGGTGGAAACACCAAAGCAGTGGAATGACTAAGGGAGTCCTCTAAACACAACCCCAACATTTTTTCATCTTATGTGTGTAGGTTCTCCTTGAAGTGAAGATATTGAAGATATCAACTCATGGGTATGAAGGTACTCTTTCCTCACCTTTTTTTGTCAATTCATAGAATAGGTTAAGTTAAAGTATTCTTCTTGTTATTTTGTCATTTGATCACTTTCCATCTCCATTACTACAGTAAAATTCATCAGTTAGGTTGTTAATAGGTTTTCTATCATTTTAGGTTGTACCTTGCACTTTCTATCTATACAGAATCCAACACACCATTGAGACACTAGTGTGCCGCATTGGAGTCCATTTCCTATGCTATAGTCCTTTGGTGATAAGTTGCCTAAGTTGCAGTCCAAAATCCAAAAATTTTCTTACCTAACTGCCTAAAAAATTCAAGCTTGTAGAAGGATAGAAACAACCAGCTTGCTCTTCCCTTTTCATCCTTTAATCTTTCAACTCTCCTGAAACATTTTGGTAGCTTGAGGCAGATTAGGCCAGCCTATTGTTCTAGACTCTCCTGTGACCTAGAGTCTTGAGTAGTCAGTCCCCCTCTACATTTTGGTGAACTTGACACGAACTATTTTGGTTTTGTTTCATAGTGTTGAAGGAATCTTCTCTCATGTTGTAGGTATGTGTGATGTAGGGTGCATAGCCTTGCAACCCTACCTATGACTCCTAGCAGCATAGTTAGAAGGATCCCTAAACATTGTGAAGTGAATTCTGGAATACGTCACTATCTAATTGTCAAACCTTTGGGGTATCCTAAGGAATTCCTTCTCATAGTATGTAAAGATGGCCTCTTTTATGAATCTTCCCATCACTCCTAAGTATCCTATGAATGAAACTCTTTCTATAACCTTTACATCACAAGACTTACCTATGAATGCGAATAGAGAACCCTGCCCTCTATACATTCCTACTCGTATCAATGGGAACATTGTGTCTGGCATTCTTGTTGATCCTATGTGTTGAGTTAATGTTATTATAGAGGAGATTATGCTAATAAAATTTCTACATAAGGATGGGTATGATGAGTCTAAGAGCATAATATGTACGCATGATGGGATTTTCGTCCCTCCCACTGGCTCTATCACCCTCTCAGTCTTGGTAGGACCCAGGACTATAAATGCCCTTTTTGATATCATCTTGGAGTCTAACTTGTTCAAAGTGAAGCTAGGAATCCCATGGCTAGTTTCCATGAATGCAGTCCCTTCGGTGATCCATAAATGTTTGAAGTTATCTTGTGAGAGCTATGTGCATATTGTGCATGACACTGGGTATAAACCCCTGATATTTTATGGGCCCTATTCATTAAATCACTTATGGCCTACCCCTATTGGTCTGCTTCCTCCAAGGATGAACCTATTGTATGGAACTTATGTTAAATATAAGAATGGTGGTATAACATCAAAGGAAACCTATCCTCCTTCCCCCTATGTTATTTTGGTTAAGTCTTCTATGATAACACAACAATAGGATGCCTCTTCCTCCTCTCAAAAGGGGAAGGGGAAGTTTTCTCACACCCAAGAGCCTTCCTCTTCTTTTTCTATTTCATCTGCTTCCACCTCCCACCCTTCTATGGTGCCTTTGGCCTCCACTCCTATGCCTCGCTCAAAAAATCCATAGATAAATTTCTTGGGAAGCCCAATGACACTTGCTAGGCGGAAGGATAAGTGTTAGGTGTTCGACCTTCCCATCTTACCCACGGTGCCTCGGTCCATTTTCTATGGTAAGGGAAGGGTCCCTATGGAGTTGCCTCTATTTCTTGACTGTTGTAGCCTCCTACTACTCCTACCCCTAGCATGTAAAATGGGAAGAGGCTTGTCACCAAGGTGCTTGAGTTTGCTTCTCCACTGGTTGTTTCTTTTTTTCTTGCATCTCTTCCTCCTATTTCTATCTATGATTCACTCCCTCCACCAACAACAGTTCTGATAGACACTCCCATGGAAGAACAGGATCCTTTTGCTCCTTCTTATGCCATAACTTCCAACTCTTAGAGCTGAAGAAATCACATTGCACGTGAGTGTAAGTGCTAAAGAAAGGCTCTGGCTACTGAGCAGGCTGCCTTGCAGAAGATGAAAGAGGTGCTAAAAACTCCTATTTAAACATCTCTTACTATGCCCCCTCTTCTACCCCTTCTACTTCAGTTCCTATTGCCTCGATCTTCCTTTTGGCTCCCCCTATGAGAATGGATGACCCTCACCCTAAAAGGGTGTAACATCACCCCCTCAATTGAACCTCCTCTCTTGATGTCTCTTCCATATATCTCAACTTTTTCTAAGCCCGTCGATATGCAAAATACCTCAGTGGTGTCCACTGTGGTTTTGTTCTCATCCTCCTCACCTTTTTCTTCTTCTATGGGGATCTTACATCTTTCGATGAAGTGTAAGTTGGAGGAAAAACTTGCTTATAATGGGGGTCAAAATAAGGGATCACCTTCTTTGGGAGAAGGCTCTTCTTTGTCTTATGTCATCCTAGTGATGGAGGCAGCTCTAATATCCCCTGAGTTTTTCAGTTCCCTTGAGTCTTTCAGTGAGGTTGGTAGTGGATCTCAAGCGCCTCCTTATTTTCCCATTCGATTAACACATGGCACTCATATCAAGTGCATGTTCAACTCAATGGATGATGTCCCGGTTCTATCGGTGATATTTGCAAGATCAATTATGTTTACCTCATAGGAATTGAGCAAAGAAGACTTTGAGGGCCCCTCATCCTTGGCTCTTGTTTGTAGGAGAGTTTGAGAGTGCTCCCTTTGCTATCTCACCCTTGTAGGCTCATCTATCCTCTCGCTATAATGATCTATATTGGGAGAATGACGACCTATTGGTTGATGAGGATTGAGAGAGCACCTCTTCTTTATCCATAGATTAGATTTGTGTGTGTGGTGTTTCCCCTATGCTTGTTTTATGTGTTCCTAGAGGACCCTTGTCACCCTCGTAGGTGCTTGGATACAAGAGTGTATTGTGTCATAAACTTCTCCTATATGTTCCATCATTCTTCTATTTGTTGTACCTTGATTTTCGATAATTGGGGATGATGCAAAGTGTTGGGGGCATTTAGGCTTCCCTTCCATGTTGACCCAATTTTTTATTTTTATTTTGTTTTCATGTACCCTTCTTCATGATCTGATATAATAGGAAATTGATGGTAGTTCATATGTATATTATATTATATTTCTTTTTCTATATCTATGAGTAGTTCTGACCCCAAATTATCAGATCCCCTAGTCTCTTGATTTCTTCATCTTTGCTTCTCCTTTCTTTTTTATCTTTCTCTCTTTTTTTTTTTCCTTGATGTTGTGGTGCCTATGTGTTGTCCCTCGTGTGTGCAACAACATTTCCATGTATACATCTTTCCATGTATCATGGGCCACAACATGTCTGCATGTTCTTCCTTTCCTTAGGATGCCATGTGCTCCTTCAGTTTGCACATATCATCCTAAGGGGGGCCCCTACCTCCCTGATTTTCAATGTCTATTCGGTGGCCAATGAATCCCTTGCTAAAAATCTTTGCATTTTTCAAAAATTGCATCCTTCACTAAGGATCCCCTTAGCAAGATTTTCTTTTGAAATCAAATTCATAGAAAAAAAAATTAATTTTTCTTCGAGGAGGCCATTCTTCTTTTTTCGGATTCCTTGATGAAAGAGAATCTTTCAAAAGGATTCCTTGATGACAAGATCATTTTCAAAAAAAAATCTTTTCAAATAGTGTGTCCCTTGAGTGGACCCCTCTTTTTTTTTAATGGTCCTTGAGGGATCCCTTGGAAAGCTTCTCCTTTAATTGCTTGTTTTGAGAGATGATTGTTTGTCTGTCTATGTGACTTTTTGCTTGCCTAACATGTTTTGTTTGTGGATTATCATGTGTCCTTGCAGGATCGAGCACCTATGAGGGTCATTTAGACTCTATGGAGCCTTTCACATCTGGCCTCCCTTAGGACCGAGCACCTGTGAATCATTTTCATTTTCTAGGACCGAGCACCTGTAGAGCCCTTTTTTCATCTTTTGTGAGACCGAGCACCTACAAAACCTTTTGTTCATATTTTGTGGGATCAAGCACCCATGGAACCAATTCTCTAGGAATGATCACCTACGGAGCCTTTTGTTCACCCTCTGCAAGACCAAGCACTTGTGGCACTTTTGTTCAAATCTCCATAGGGCTGAGTACTTGTGGAGCCATCTCTATCTCCTACACCTGAGTTTTACAGATTGCAATCTTCTTCCTTGATGGTTTAGGTATATATTCCTTAAATTTTACTCTACTTTACCATGCATTCATTGAAACTTATGCTCGCTAAAGTGGGGGGAAAATGTAATGGTGTGAATTTGCACCCCTAAGTGAATTCCACATTTACGCTACTTGCTACCTTAGAAAATTAAGTTTGATAATGTAATTCATATTTTTTCCACCTTTCCCTATCCACTTGGTAGCTATTTTATGTGTTGGTGGGGGATATTCTATCAGGGATGCTAGCATGACATGCTGACGTCTACATGGCACGCTTCCATCTCGACAACATTCCCGCCTTTGGAATTTGTAGAATCATTACACTCCTCCATTGGACGCAAAGTGTAACATCTCCTACCATTTAGACCGACATTGAATGGATCCTTTTCCTCAATTTTTATTTCAAATTTCTATCTCCTCCATTCAATTAATCTTCTTCACATTCTTCTTGATCATTCTTACCATCTACACACTTCTACACTCACTTTCAACTCCTTCAAGCTCGACCAACTCCATTTGAAGCTACAAGTTAGTGTTTTGTTGGTTCACTCTCTTCATTGTTGTGGCAATATTGGCCTTTAAAGGCTTGCACACTCGCTCCTTCCTTCATTTTTCTTGACAACACTTGGTTGAGAAGGTAATATCCTTTTGTTTCCTATTCACTTTGTATTATCGTATTGATATTGTAGCATATTGTGTTTGCTTATTGCTTGGTATCTCTATTTCTATGTACTTTCTTTATCATACTTCTTCAATCATTGCTATCTGATTGTCCATAGAGGTGGAAACACCATAGTGGGGGATTGACTGAAAAAGTCCTCTAAACACAACCCCAACATTTTCTCATCTTTTGTGTGTAGGTTCTCCTTGAAGTGAAGATCTTCAAGATATCGACTCATGGGTAGGAAGGTGCACTTTCCTGACCTTTCTTTTTCAATTCATAGAATAGTTTAAGTTAAAGTATTCTTCTTGTTATTATGTTATTTTGTCACTTTCCATTTTTGTTACTACAATAAACTTCATCAGTTAGGTTGTTAATAGGTTTTCTTGTATTTTAGACTGTACCTTGCACTTTTTGTTTGTACGGACTCCAACACACCACCGAGATGCCAACATGTCGTGTTGTAGTCTATTTCTTGTGTTATAGTCCTTTGGTAGTAAGTTTCCTAATTTGCAGTCTGGACTCTAAGAATTTCCTCACCTAACTTCTTGAAACATTTAGGCTTGTAGAAGGACAACAACAACCATGTTGCTCTTCCCTTTTTAGCCTTTAAAATTTCAATTCTCCTAAAATATTTTATTAGCTTGAGGTAGATTAGGGCAGCTTGTTGTTCTAGAATCTTCGATGAACTAGAGTCCTAAGCAGTCAGTCCCCCTCCTCTATAATTAGCTAATAGTTATGATAAAAAACCTTAGGTTAGTGGCCAACAAATAGGAGATAGATCTTATACTTTTCTCCTGTACACTTTAGGCTCTACAATACCAAGGTGGGTTACCCTATAACATCATTTAAAATGTAGTAGTTCTTAGAATGATGATTTTAAAATATATTCTTCTTACTAATTTGATAAAAGGTGAGGCAGATTGGCTAAATCATCTTCTAAACCCTCTATTTTCTCTATATTTCTTAATAGTGTGGATTGAACATAAAATAGTAGAACTCTCCTACAATAAATTAAACCTATTGATTTTTATAGCCTCATCGGATTACAATGAGAAACCAACAAAGAGATAATATGATTGATCTACTTACAAATCCTTACCATAATAACACAATATTTAATGAATAATTTGAAAAAAAAAATCATTCATTCCTTGAATAGAAGCTAAAAATTCAAACATTCATAATAGAAATGTGATATGAGAATCATGAACAACCTTTTATTATATTGATTCAAAAGAGGATTTATTATAATATGGAGACAATAATAGATTTCCATTCAAACTTGAGAAAACACGATGAGTGTTTGAGTCATCTATTGTTATTATAGAGAAAAATTACAACATTTCCTCTCTAAACTTTAGAGTACTACACTATACAAAACCCTAATTCTATACAAAGACTACAAGACTAAGGATTCAAGAATGATAAATCATAATTTTATAATGTTTCTTTGAAATTCTCTTTTATAAATACAAAGGAAGCAACAAGAAAAAAACCTCATTCCACCACTTAAGTCACAAAAGACAAAACTTAGCTGGTGACACTCTACAAAAGAATAAAAGAATTTACAATTTGTAGAGAGATCGCTAAAAAAGTTGTTGAAGGTCTTTGGGTTAGTTATTTTGGTGTGTGGATCTTATTTCTCTCCAAAATACTCTCTACAGGTGATAGGACTTCTCTAGCATTCCTTCCCTAACATACCCATGTAGCAATTATGTCTAGTTGGTGAGATTTGATTGAAACCCAAATCAAAATCTCCACACTGTCCCTTTCTTTATCACCATCACTATTGTGTTGATTTTTCATAGTATAATACCAATTAATTTGAGTACTTTATTTTAACTATACTATTAAAAATTATAAAATTTCCTCTATGACTTTAAATTTGACAACTTAAGATAAAATTGTTATCAACAAAATTGGATACAAAAAGTATTTATAATACTGGAAAATAATTATACTTTTTGTCCTATGTCTGGTATGACCTTTTTTGTGGCCATTGGAATGTAAGAAGTAAATTAATATTATACATATATCAGGTATATCTAGACAAAATTGAATAGGTCTCCTTTTCAAAAGCATCTCAAAGATGGTCTTTATCAATCAACTTGTTGATACAAGATTTTAAGAGCTTAATGTCAACCTTATTATAACCACAAATAAAAATGACGAAGTGGGGGTTGATTCCTTGAACTGAGACTTCCAGTGAATGAATTGCTTCATCTCCCCATTCTCATTTCTAATATAAGGCATAATTTTAATTTCTATATTCTCAAAAAAATTTATCCTTGTTTTAGCCTTTTTAGTCAATTGATCCATATATGCCTACATTTCTCCTACCAATTTGGTCATATTATATGAAAGTAAAATATACAGGGTTGGGTTGAATTCATTTGTAGATCCCTTATATAGTCCCTGTAAAGTTATTATTCTAGGGATCCATTTATTCATAATATCCCTAGTACTCATCTTATCTTTAGTCACCCTAGAAATTACTTTTACAAGGTTGGAATAATCCCTATAAACTCTTTCCAACCTTTTCAAAATTTTGGACATTAAATGTCCCAAAGTTTTAGACACAACATAAACATTCCTTCATGTTGGTCTTTTTGAACATTATTTAATTTTTCCTTCTACATTTAAACCTTTTCTTCTAACTTTTCATTTTCCCTTACCAAATCCTCTGAAGGGGCTACTAAAGAAGAAGCTATTTCCTAGGTGTCACTTGGGGGAGGTGTTTCCTGAGCGCCTTTTGTTTTTAACTTATTATACTCTATAGTAAGTGCTAGATGATATTTCAAAAATTTATCATAGCAAATTTACAATATTTTAGTTGTGGCTTCAGTAAACTTGGAAATATCTACCATTAATGAGGTAGCTTCAAGGGTAGATGTATCTAATACCATCTTTACTATTAACCTCCTTTACATCCTATGATGCCTCTACAACTTGAAGTTTATTTGTATTAGGGGTCAAAGCCCATATTGTAGGGATTTCACATTTTGGGTTGAACCCTAATCCTGAGAGTGCTAACTCGGCTTGTTCTATTATCCTCTTATTTTCCTAAAAAATATTACCAAATTAATGTCCCACTCAATAAGCAATAACCAAAACCACTCTCTCTAAAAATATTCTTCCCTCTTCAGGGGTGATATTCCTTGCATGAAAATTTATCTCTGTCATCATCTCCTCATATTTTTAGAAGGTACACACCTTTCCTCGATCAAGTCTCTTATGAAATTATTCTCTTCTTGATCTCAAGAAAAAATCTTTGAATTCCTTTGGCCACAAATTCATCATCTGAGATGATTTGTGTATATACCAATTCTCTGATGTCATTGGCCTCATATCTCTCCATTATCACATATATCCCAAATATTCTTTCAATAATTCCAACAGTTCTTTCCCATAAGGGAGAAGGAATTTGTTGATGCACTTATTTTGTATTTACTTAAAAATATTCCTCCTCATCAAGACCCAGTGGATAGTCAACCAATGATGGTTTCTCTGTTCTCCACTTCTTTTGGGGTTGTTCCCTTGAAAGAGAATCTACATGAATCACATGAGGAGATACTAGCATATGAGGGGGAGAAGGGGGTGCAACATGTGGTGGGATTAGTGGAGCGTCTTCCTTGATGATAGGACCTTTAGACCTTTGGGTAAAAGAATAGATAAAAGGATATGTCTTGGGTTGGTATGTTGACCTCTCTTCCAAGATCGAGGCCTTTCCAATTATTCTATCAAAATTTTCTAGGATAATTTGTATCCTAACAATTGGATCTCTTATCTCATAAAATAACCAATGATAATCTTTATTCTTATTTTTCCTAGCATCCTCTTATTTGGTGAATGCCACCCATTTTATCTTTCTATCAGTGACCTCCTACTCATCTTTGTAATTACTTAAAACATCCTCACTAAAGTGAAGCTGATGTTGGAATGATGATCTCTTGATGCTTGTCCTAACATGGTTGATGAACCCTTCAAGATCACAAGCTCTTATCTTCTCTTGAGGAATCTTGTACACCTAGAGTATCAGGAAAAGTTGCTCCAATCCTTCTCTAGTAACAGTGAAGTAAGAAAACATGATAAAGAACGAGAAAATTATCCCCACTTTTTCCCTTTGAGACGAGCCTTGTATTCTTCACTCATTTGCCACATAACCTCCAAAAACACCAACCTAAATGGAAATAATCTTAGTAGCACATGAGGACCCACAAAGAATCCATATACCCTAATGAATATGGAGTTAGTGTGGAGATAGTAATCTACCCAATTATGTTGAACCCCTAGCTCTGGTCTTGATGTGAGAGAATCAAGTGGTGTAAGGGAAATCTTGCATCAACTAGTATTTTCATTTTTTTTAGTTTCCTTATTGTTTTGGGGCCTATGGAAACTCATGCAGTTTTTCAAATAGTTAGAAGTTTGAAACAACCAAAAATAGTCACCTGTTGTTTTTAGTAAGTGATCCTATTTGGGTTCCTATGGACCCAAAAATTGACCCCAAGGAGTGAAGTTAGAAAATAATATTTTTCATGAAAGAATCATTTTAAAATCATGTACCGTTTGGAAGATATTAAATTTTTATCTTGAAGAATTTCTCTAATGAATTTTTAAATGAAAATTGAGGCCCTTCGAAGCCCCAAAATAGGGTGCAAAATCTATGATGTTTTAGATTTGGTAGAAGATAGTTGTACATCTCTTCACAAGCTTTTCAATGATATATTACAATTGAAAATATAACAATCGAATTGAAAGTTATGACCCCAAGAAGTAAATATATAAACACAAAATAAAAATAAAAAATCTTCTAGAGCGAGAAATAGATGGTGGAATTTTTGGTGCCAAAGTAAACCTTCCATAATATTCTAAGGCAGTTACACTTCTTGGCTAAAGAGGGAGAACATGGTTTACAAAGGGGAGCTTCGGTAGTGTAGATCGTGGTTTTTGGCTTGAAGATTTTTTTAATGAGAAAGCCCATGTAGCTATAGTATGTTATTTTTTGAGTATTTTAATTTCACTTCATCAAGATAATAGAAAACAAGTGTTTCTTTCTACATTTTCTATTTATCTCTCTTTTTTGGTTATGTGTGTTTGGTCCTGTAAGGGGAGTACCCTCATCAAGTGGTATTAGAGTAGGAATTCCTGATTTTGTAGACAAAACGCCAAGGAATTGTGGTTTTGTGTTTGTGAGAAAGATGCCTCCAAGAAGAAATCGTGGTGGGAGAAATGCTCGAGTAACAAAAGAGGGTTTTAGAGCCCTCCAGAGATAAGTTCAAGCACTACAAGAGGAGTTGCATAGAGGAGGTGAAGTTGGAAGAAGAGATGAGAGTGAAGATGAGCCTAAAAATGAAGAGCCATTTGAAGAAGACGCACAATATGTAATATATCCTGAAGAAGTCAAACTAATTACAGCTATTTCCAAGATTAGAAAGAGGTCGAAGATAGAAGTTCCTAATTTTTCTAGAAACCTGAATCCAAAGGAATTTATCAATTGGGTCAATGAAATGGAAGAGTATTTTGAGTATGAGGAAATAGAAGATCTGCACAGGGTCAAATTTGCAAAGGCCAAGTTGAAAGGCCATGCTAGCATATGGTGGAAAAAATTCCAGTTGGAGAGAAATAAAAGAGGTAAAGAGAAGATAACTAGATAGGATCGAATGGTGGAGAAAATAAAGAGGTAGTTTATTCATGTAGATTATGAATTATATTTTCTAAAGAAGATGCAAGGATTGAAGCAAGTAGGGAGGTCTATCAAAGATTACACAGAAGAATCTACAAGGTTTTGATTAGAATAGGCCATTTTGTGGCCAATAAGGAGAAGGTTTCTCATTACATTAATGGGTTGAAACTAAGCATCCAAGAGGATTTGAGTTTGGTAAGGATGTCTACCATTGAAGATGCATATCAATTTGCTTTGAAGGTAGAAGAAAAGTTGAGTAGAATGCTTGAAAGCAAGCAAAGGGGTGGAGGTCGTGGTGGAAATGCTATTGGATGGTCATATGGAGGTCAAAGAAAAGATCAAAAGAAGACTGAAGGATCCAGTATTAGTCAAAACTAGAAGGGAGAAAATACCTACCATCCTCAAGATCAAAATAATGGAGACCAAAGAGGAAGAGGAAGATCTAGAAAATGATTAGGAAGAGGAGACTTCCATGGAACCTATTTTCAATGCGAATAAAAAGGACATAGAGCCTACGAGTGTCTTCAACATCGAGGGAGGAAAAATAGAAGGATTGAAGGAAATGCACGAGTTGCACATGTAGATGATGATGTTGAGTCTTCACATTTTGAAGACGTTGAAAGAGGAGAGACCCTTGTTGTCAGAAGAGCCTTTTTGAATGAGGAAAAGGAATGAGATCAAAGAAAGAAGTTGTTCCACACTCAATGTAATTATGAAGGTAAAATTTGTAATGTTATGATTAACGAAGGTAGCAATGATAATCTTGTTTCAAATAAATGGTTACTAAGTTATAGCTGGAGAGGATAAGAAATCCAAATCCATATCAAATTGCATGGTTGCAAAGGGACCATAGGGCTTTGGTCAATGAGCAATGTTTGGTAAAGTTTAAGATTGGTAACTATCAGGAAGAGGTTTTGTGTGATATTATACCTATGGATGTTGTTCACATGTTGATAGGTAGACTATGGTAGTTTGATCAGTGAGCGATGCATGATGGACATGCACCACTTATTCCTTGACAAAGGATGGTGCTCATCATAAGTGGAAACCCCTGAAGGAGGGAGAAGAAAATGTATGCAATAATGAAAGGATTTGTTTGGTTCTTGGAAGAAAGTTCCTAGAAGGTATGAGACATTAGCATATATGTTTCACATTGATCCATAGAATTGATAAAGAAGATACTAATGAGGTGCCTATTACAAATTTTTGGCTACTAGCTAAATTAGTAAAGTTTTATCAAGCAGTTATTAAACTGGGGTGAGAAAAAAATTTGACATTTGAGCAAATCAGATAAGAAAACCAGACATTCAAAGATTTATCAGGTATAGGTACATGTTTTAGAGCTAGTTCATCATGTTCAACATTTTAGCATGTGGTGTAAAATGGGCTCCCACAAGGGTTGAGCCCAACATGATGCCCTCTCAGATTCAAAAAATGCAACGAATAGTGGTCGCATGTTTCAATCATATCTCAAAAAATACAATTTGGATTTTCGTGATTTTTGGATATAAATTATAAAACAATGAGGAAAAATAACCCTTTAAATTTCTCACCGACCTAGTTCATATTTTTTGAGAAATATTCACTAGTTCTAAGGAAAAAAATAGATCCACCTTTTTAGGAGGATTGTGAGGCTCAAAGGGCAGTTCTACATTAGTTTTGAGGTCCCACATGGGTTGACCATAACTCAAGGGGAGTTTTGGACACTTAATCACTCGGTTTTCTATAGTTGTGAGGCCTTTTTTTTCATGTTTTTCAAACTTGCACGACCAAAGATGATTCGTCATGCATATTGGTGGAGTTGAGAGTTAAGTCTCAATATTATCATTTAATTTTAAAGTGAAAAACACTTAGCTTGTATATTTTGCATGATTTTAAATAAGACAAAATATGTAATTAAATATTAAAGGTAATATTTTATTACCTTAATATTTACCATGCAATGTAAAACAAAAAAAGAGAGCTCGCATGATAAATATTAAAATAATCATATTGATTATCTTTAATATTTAATCTTCCCTTTTTCTCAAAATCATGCAAAGAAAAAATGGAGCAAATGGTGAGACATAACTGTAGTTTCACATCAGCTTTGGAGCTTAGATATTTTGACTTCAGTTATCTCCTCTTAGTTTTTTCAAGCCCTTTATTGTATATAGGAAAAGAACTTAGTCTTTTTTCCTTAGTTCTTGATGATTTTACCTTTGCATTTCTACAAAGAAGAGATTGATTTTGTAACTCATATTTTTCACAGTATTTTATACAACAACTTTTCAGGTTACTTAGTATTGTTATTTGTAGAAGTTCCTTAAAAATATTCATTTGAATTCAGTGTTCACCTCTTCAATTTCTGGTGTTTTGTTTCTTCTAAATGATTTGATGCAAATTTATTGTGTTTTAAATCTAAAACCTTTAAATTTATATCTCATTTCCTGGATGCATGTACACAAACAGAAATTTCTTCACAGGTCATAGATTGTGTTAAGTTTATCTCTTCTCTTAGGTTTTGAAACTCAGTTTTCCTTCATAAGGAAAGATTAAACAAACCTTTTTGTGAAATATTTATGTGATAAAGGTGCTCAAATTGAACTATGTCAACATACTTCTGAGAGTATTAGTTGTGAAACAACTTGCATGGTAGTCATCATTAAGTGCATCACCACAGTTTAAAGTTCAATTTATGCATTTAATTCAAGCCTTCTTCCCTTTTCCTTCAAAATTACAGTCAATCATTAGAAAATCATAAAGGAATCCGACTTATAATCCGGAGGTTACCTTTCAACATAGGGTACCCACAACTTGAAAGTTTTCCCATGTTACATAGGATTGCAAAGCATCTTTGCTTTCACATTTGGGTGCACTTCTGTTGATAATAGTAACAATTTTTGGCATGCCTGGTGGGACTCTGAAGACCACTTCAGAGAAATAATTTGAAACTTTCAAGCTCTTTTTTTCAGAATTACAACTTTTTACCTATCAGAGGTTATCATATTTTATTTGGCTCTATTTTACTTGGTTTTAATTGTAGATTCAGTAGCACATGAGTAGAATTCAGACAAGAGGAAGTGTCAATCTGTTTGAATATCTGCAACTATCTTCACCAAAGAGGAAAGACAAAACAACAAGAAGGAGATTGAGTAGATCAAGATCATGATAAAATATTAGATCTCATTCTACACCTCCCAGTCTCAAGCCTTCAAGTTATGTACCTATTTTTTCAGTTGTACATCTTGTACTACAAGTACCAAATCTGAGAGTTCAAGCAACTTTGATTGCTAGAGCACATGAATTTGTACCATTTAATGGGGGAAACCCATTGAATTTGGCTTAGCATGATGACATACCGGTAGCTACGCTTAAAAGTTTGCCTAGTTTTACTGGTGAAGATCAGACTATGACGATTGAACACATAAGAGACGTAGCTTCACTTTGTGGAGTTCATCATGTCACAGAAGAGAATGTGGCATTGAGGCTTTTAGTAGCTTCATTTAAAGGAAAGGCACTTCAATGGTTCAGAGGCTTACTGGTCAATTTTTTTGCGTCATGGGATGAATTAGGAGACATGTTACGAAAACATTTTTTTGACAAATCTAATCATCTATCTCTAGTTGAGTAAATGATGACTATTAAGAGAGCCTCACAAGAAAAGATGACAAATTTCAACTTCTGATTCCAAAGAACTTGGAATAGAATCCTAGCCACAATAAGGCCTACACCAGATCATATTTTTTTGTATTATCTTAGAGCAATTAACAGTGATATTGCACTTTTGATCCAATCTATGGGAGGAGTAACTCTACCAACAGCCTATGAGATAGCTATTAGAGCTAAGAATAACTTAATACAAGCTGGTAAGATTGCACCTAGTCCTCCTATGCTTTTTTGCCCAGATATTCAACCATTGATACCCATTCAAGTACCCCCTATAGCCCCATTACCTGTTGTTCCAGCCTTAGGCTTTCAAACTACTGCTCAAAATAGTGTTGTATCAACAAATTCAGACTTGCAAGAGCTTAGAGGTACCCAACAACAAATGGATAAATTGCTACAAACAGTAAGCAATGACTTAGTGAGCCTAAAAAAATAGCACAATCAGAATTACAGACCTTATCAAGCACCCTTTCAGCCAAATAGACCACCTTATCAGGTTGACTACCAAGCAAAAAAAAGAAATTTCAATGCTAACCTAATTAGCCATATAATCAGATTATTGTCAGCTCTCCTAAAGAGCTTGTACTTTTGCAGAATAACTTGGCATAGTATTATGTGTGGTGCTATCCCTATAATCAACCTCATATCTAGGCTACTTGTATGAACGGGGTGATTATTCAAGCCCTCATGGTATAGAGTAGTTTTGTTGCTTATGAGAAAACATCAAAGGAGAACAATTATCAACAAGATGATCAAATGCAACAGAATGATCTTGACGTTGCCATGATGAACTGGCAAGGTAGTGAATTTTGTGCAATTAATCATCTACAAGATCAAAATCAATCGACTACTTCTATTCCAGCCAATACGAGGTCCAAGAAAAGGGTGGTTGAACTGAGACAACAAGTTGTTTCTGGCGAACAACAAGCAGAAAAAGATAAACAAGTTGTTCAACAGAAAAATCAAGCTTCTACAACCCAACAGGGGCAAGTTCAACCTTTTACAACTCAGAATGTTCAAATTTTACCAAGACAACAAGTTGTGCCAACAAAGGAACAACCAAAGGTTCAATCTCATCCTCAAACAACACAAAAAAAGGTTGTTCCAAAAGTGCAGCCAAAGGTTAGTGGTATTGCTTTTAATATTGTTGAGCATATGAGAAAAGCTACAATTACTATGACCATGTTAGATGCTTTACATCTTCCTAGGTAGAAAGGAAGTTTGCAAGAGGCTTTAGCCAAAATATCAATTTTTGATGAATCCACAAAGGAGCAGCCTAGAATTCTTGCAAATAGTGCAAAAGTGAAGGAAATACAACCAATACAAGAGGTAAAACCACCACCGTTTTATGTCAGTTTGATTATTGATGATAGCATAGTGCATAACTATATGATAGATTCAGGAGCAAGCAGCTCCACTATGCCCAAACAACTGGTAGATAAGTTAGGACTAGAATATGAGCCATTGTCAAAAGGCATAGTTCAATTAGATGGAACAGTCGTTAAGTCTATTGGAGTTATCAAAATTCTACCTCTTACCTGGCACACTTGTCCCAACTTTTCAATACCACAAGATACATACGTCATTGATCTCCCACCATTATTTTCCATTTTCCTTTCTAGAGATTTTATAGCAAAGTTAGGTGGATATTTGTCATCAGATTGGTCACATATGTGTTTCAGGACCAGATATGGTACTAGAGTGATTGTCAAATCAGAACCATAGGCTAAAGGCCATATTGAGCCTTATGTTGCAAATCCTATAAATGTAAACCTAGCCATCCATGAGTATGACGATCAATCCATGACCCTTGACCCCAGTGTACCCATAAAAGGCCAACATAAATTTAGATGAGTGGGCAACCGAGAATCATGAGGTTGATCCATTCAACCACATGGACGAGGTAGGTTTGGGAATTTACATGATTCGGGAGCCTGATGTGATTATTCCAAATCTGGTCAAAGAGGAAATACAACCAAAACAACAAATCGAGCAACTTTGGAAGTTGTATTATGATGGTTCAAGGAGAAAAGTAGGTGCTAGTGGAGGAGCTATGCTTATTTTACCTAATGGAGAGAGGTATTTTCAACACTTTTCTTTGCTTTTAGGTATTCTAACAATACAACTGAGTATGAGGCATTAATTCATGGCTTAGAATGGGCCAGAAAGAAAGGTATCAAATGTCTCCAAGTATTCGGTGATTCAGAGTTGATAGCGAATTAGGTAAGAAACCTAAACATAACTAAAAATGATTTGTTGAAGTTATACAAGCACAAAACTTGGGATTTAATGGAGGAATTTGATGCTTTTAACTTGCTTTCTATTCCTAGAAATCTAAATAAAGAGGCAAATAGGCTTGCTACCATACGATCACAATATGACATACCAACTGATATACACAATGTTGAGGTACAACAATATGTAAAGGTGGTAGTAAGACCATATGTACCTGATAATAACATTAATTGGCAAGTTTTTGATAGTGATGAGTAAATAATCAGTTTTCTGATAGAAGAAGTAGAGTTTTCTGTTGGAAACCAACAAAAGCTTGAGCAACAATATGAGAATTAGATTTTGCAACTGACGTCTAATAAGCTGCCCAAGGGATTGGTGACCCTTGAATCAATTTCCAACATTGATGATCAGGTTAGAAAGGATAGGTATAGCATCACAGTGAAAGAAGAACACTATGAGCCAATTGAAATATTCAAGGATAAGCCTCTTAAGCTTGGAAAAGTCTTTACCAAAGAAGAACAACAAGAATTTGTCTTGCTTTGCCAAGAATTCAGTGACATATTTGTGACATATTTGCTTGGAAGTATGGAGACCTGAAGGGTTTTAACCCTGAGTTGGCTCAACATACAATTGAGTTAGAACCTAACGCAAAACCAGTGAGACAGAAGCAAAGGCCACTGAATCCCAAGCTGGAACACCTTATGAAAATAGAGTTAAACAAGCTGGTTGAAGGTAGTATTATCTTTCCAATAAAGCATACCTCTTGGGTTTCCAACTTAGTTCCTGTTAGGAAGAAGAACGAAGAGATAAGGTTGTGTGTATTTTCGTGATCAAAACAAAGCTTCACTCAAAGATCACTATCCACTACCTTCAATGGAGCAGATATTGCAGGTTGTTTCAGGTTCATAAAGATTTTCATTGCTGGATGGTTATTCAGGGTATAACCAAATTTTGGTTAAAGAAGAAGATCAATATAAAATAGTCTTTACCACTAAATGGGGTACTATGGCTTACAAAAAGATGCCCTTCGGATTATCTAATGCAGGGGAAACATTTCAAAGAGCAATGGATATGGCCTTTCGAGGTCTTATTAACAGGTTTTTTCTGGTATATTTAGATGATATTACTGTGTTTTCAAAGAAATATGATGAACACTTTGTGCATTTAAGGTAGATCTTTGAAAGATGCAGAGAGTACAAGGTGTCACTAAACCCCAAAAAGAGCATTTTTGCAGTCCATGAAGGGAAGCTTCTGAGTCATATTATTTCAAAGCACGGTATTACCATTGACCCAAAAAGAATCACTACAATTTTAGCTTTACCCCTTCCTACAAATAAGAAAGGTTTGCGGAGTTTTCTAGGCAGGACTAACTTCATTAGGAGATTCATTCCTAACATTGTAGCTTTATTGCAGCCACTTACAGCCATGCTGAAGAAAAACATTCAATTCAGCTGGACGAAGGAAGGTAATAAATTTTTTGAACAAATTAAAGAGGCATTTGCAACAGCCCCAACACTTATAAATCCAAATTTTGATAAAGATTTCATATTATATGTGTTTGGAAGTGTTGATACAATTTCAACCATGCTCTATCACCAAAATGAAGAACTAGAGCAACTCATAGCTTTCTTTAGTCAAATTCTACATGATTATGAAGCTAGATATTCATTTGTAGAGAGGCATGCATTAGTTGTAGTAAGAAGCCTTAAAAAGTTTAGGCATATGCTGTCAAATAATAAAATACAACTGTTGGTCGCTCATCCAATAGTCAAATATTTTCTGCTTAACAAAGACATTAATGATAAGAGAGCAGGCTGGATCACAAAAGTGATGGAGTACGACATTGAAATTAAAGTCACAAAGTTGGTTAGAGGCAAAGGCCTATGTGAACAACTTGGTGTTAATGAAGAAAACAACTAAATAGTTGATCAACAAGTTGAAACAATGCTTAATAATGAGGAATCAGTTGTTGTTCCAATTACAACAACAAATTAGATTCAACATATGGTACATTATCTGCATACAGGTGACTATCCTGAAGGTTTGGACAAGTCCAAACGAAGGTATTACAAGCTTCAAGCCATTCCATATGTTGTAATTGATGGAGTTTTATACAAGAAGGATTATAATAATGTTTTTCTTAGATGTGTAGAACCAGAATAGATTGAAAATTTTCTACAGGAGTTTCATGATGGGCCTTTTGGAGGCCACTTTTCACCAAGAACAATAGCTCTGAAGATAATGAGAGTTGGGTATTATTGGCCTAAATTATTTAAAGATGCCCATGCTTGGGTCATAAAATGTAACATTTGTGCAATGTTTGCAAGAACACATAAGCTTGCAGCTCTGCCTTTACATCCAATTGAAGTGGAACAACCCTTTGTCAAGTGGGGACTTGAATTTATTAGTCCCATAAATCCACCTTCAAGTGTTGGGAATAAGTGGATATTAACAACTACAAACTACTTCACAAAGTGGATTGAAGTAGTTGCACTGAAGGATGCAAATGAGACATCTGTCTCAAATTTTTATCAAGACTTAGTTTCCAGGTTTGGTACACCAGATTCAATTATTTTTTATAATGCTTTAGCATTCATAGGCTTGAAAGTTTCAGATTGGTCAGTAAAGCATAACATTTTTTTGAATACTTCCTCAAATTATTACCCTCAGGGTAATGGAAAAGAAGAGACCACTAATAAGAACTTGATTAAGATCATAAAGAAGACAATTCAAGATAATTAGAGGACTTGGCATGATAAGTTGAAGCTATCCCTTTGGGCTGATAGGGTTACACCTAAGAGAGCAACATGTAACTCACTTTACGTTCTAACTTATGGTAAAGAGGCCAAAATACCCAGGTTGAGCTACCTACATTGAGTATGATCAGGGAACTGGAATTGCTTGATGAAGAACCTATGCAAATTAGGTTTTCACAGCTAATGGAGCTAGAGGAAATCAGGAAAGAAGCATTAAGGAATTTGGAGGTGCATCAGGCTCAGATGAAAAGGAATTTTGATAGAAAGGCGACTTCCCAAGGATATTCAAAGAGGGAGATCTGGTTTTTAAATGGGATGAGCTCAAGAGTAGACCTGGTAAACACACAAAATTTGATGGCATGTGGGATGGTCCATATATCATAATAGAATGCAAACAACATAATGCATTTCAACTCTCAAAGCTGGATGGCAAGGTGTTGCCAATCCCTGTCAATGGGATTCACCTCAAGCAGTGCTATTAAACAACAAAGTTTGCAGATGTACATAGTAGAGTATTTTCAATTTTAGTTTTCTTTCAATAAGTTCCCTATGGCACATTTCATTTCAGTACTATTTGCTTTCAATAAGTGCAAATGTTGCACTTGCTTTCTGACTTTGTCTTAAATAGTCATGATTAGTTTTTTTTTCAGTTTTGTTGTATAGTTTCACCATCTGAGTCACAATTTTTTCTAAGTCAAAAGAGGAAAAAATGGACTCCACGCCCAATGGATAAGCTACATAACTAGTCTATGGTGCTTAGTAGGAAAACACTCTACAGAGGTCACCAAATTGTTACCTAATTTTTGCTACAACTCAAAACAGGTAGAGCTGAATTGCATTCATCATTAAAAGGTACAAAAGTAATTTCAAAGTTTTTTGCTAAGTATTCATTGCTGTACAAATTTGATTACTTTTGAATTTTCAGTATTATTATGCAAATGTTTGTAATAGAAAAACTCATAAATTTGCATAAGAAATGTTTTATTCATATTGTAAAAACCAAATTCCCACACAATCCATGGGAGTAGCTTGATTTGATTACTTAATCAAATACTGAATACAAGAAATAAATGTATATCACACAACTAAAGATAATATAAGAACAAGGAGAGAAGGTGATTTTTCATTGCTTGGAATGATGAATCGTTGTTATAGTTGTGTTGATCTTGGTTCAGCTCCAACTCTAGGTCCAACTCCAACTCCAAGGTTTACCTGCAAGATTGTTGAAAGGTGGTGTTAGAGCAATGAAAAATCATATTCTACCTTATCCCTATATTACCAATAGAAATGCAATCTGCATCCTATCAAGCATTCATCAGATGATTAAGTCATCAAAAAAGCAGATGTTCAGGGAGCACAAAGTTCAATGGAAGCTTTTAGCTTCAATTATTTTGCTAATATGTTTGTTTAGTGTGCAGGTATAGGTATAATTAGATCATTTCAACCAACAAATATTGTTATGAGTGGTGAGAAATGTGGCTCCCATGAGGGTTGAGCCCAACTCATGAAAATAACAAATGAAAAGCATGCAAAATAGATGTAAAAAAAAGGAAATATAAAGGTAATGAGATTGCTACCACAAAGATAATAAAGACATAATCATGCTAGAACTGTTGGAATCAAGCAACACTGAGAGGGGGGTGAATCAGTGTTGTGCAATTTTTAACTTCATTAATCTGGTCATTAAAGTGTTGATAACATTCAACCAAAATAAAAATGCATGCACATAAGACAAATAACCACAACACCATAACACATGGACTTTTTACGTGGAAACCCTGTTAGGGGAAAAACCATGATGGAGGTTAATCCACAATATTGTTCTGAGTATACTCAAAAGAAAAGATTACAAGATGAGAATGCACTTGCATTTAGGCACACTACCTAGAGCTCACTGCTCAAAAAATGAAAGGCTTACTTTCTTACAAAAGTTTGGAATACTTCCAAAGAGTTTGAACTGATAAAGTAGCATCTACCAATGCCTGATTACAATTCCGGTGAGGCTCAACAATTGAATTCAAGACCTTCTGATTGATTCTGCTCTTCTGCTCTATTCTGCTTCAATTCGCAACAAAATTCCTTAATGCACAAGTGAAATTGTGCATAATCGCTCTACTGACCTTCTAAAATTTGCAACATATATCAACTCACATCGAACACACACCAAAATGATATAATTGATCACTTATATATATTTTCCACCAAGAATTCAATCGCTACATGTCAGCTTCAACAAAATAAGAAAATATTCACAAACAGTCAGCTCAAATCATCCATAATATTCAATGCGTATCCATAAGAGTCGGCCATAACATAGGCCCAAACCAAAATGTTCAAACAAAAAAATACTTAAACAATAACTCCTCAAATATCCATGACACACCATATTCACCAAGTTGACCTCCAAATACTAATGAATAGAAAATTAGTTCACCGGAGCTTCTAACTTCCACACAAATTGATACGAGGCACCAAGATTTACAGATAACACATATTATCTATCAAAAAATACTCCCTGAGATCCACAACATAAAATAATAATAGAAAATCTACATATGAATCAAAGAACACAAAGTTATTGAATGCTTTGTTCTAACTAAACATATAACTATTGATCTTCAATCTGTTTGCTGGTATGAGCAAATTGCAATGCGCGGATCGACTAGCTGACAAGGGTTGCCATCAATGACAACACCAAAAAAAATGTGTAGTGTCTCTTGCCAACAATATCCCCCTTTGGCATTGATGGCAACACTTAGTGAAAAATGACTAAGTATCGGATCAGTACCAAAAAATACACTACCACCCAAAACTCCAAAAAGATCTTCATCCACATCTCAAAACTACAACTTCCCCTTAGATGAATATACATTTTTCACTGTTCTATTCTAACCCTTTCAAATCAATGGAAAATATGGGGAATCCACATACAAAACTCCTATAAACAAACAAAAACTTCAAACTTCATATGTATAAACTTTGTTTCAAACAACTTACACAAACTTGAAGATATCTGCAAAATTTGTCTTTAAAAAGTTCAAGCTTATGTCCCAACACTTCTTGAGAATTTCCAAAATAGTTATGTGACCACAGAGTAAGTAAGATTGAACTTTTGCAGCTTCAAGGCTCACTATTTCACTAACCGCCATAGCATCTTGTGCTTCTTTCAAAGCATTCAACATGGTTTCCATCTTTGGACCAATTAGCCCTCTAAGTTCACTGGCTCTTTCCACAACTCTATCATTATCATGCTTCAGACTCTTTGTTTATTCAAGTAAGGATATAACTTGACCTTCTTGTTCTCCAACAGGAATAGTTAAAGGATCAAAAGCATCAAAAATAGCAGCCAACTCTTTCTCACGATCCTTAACCTTCTTCTCATTTTCCTCAGTAAGTTTTGACAAAGACAAACATGACTTATAAATCCTTCCACCTTCTGACAATGCACTTTGAACATTTTTCACACAGGTAGCTAATAGAGATTTTTCATTGACTATCAATCCTTTCAACCTACTAATCTTCCTAGCATCAAATTCCTTCTGAACTTTGACCAAAGCTGACTTCTCAAGTGACTCAAAATGAGTACTTACTGAATTTATAAGTTTCTTCAGCTCACTGGAGGAAGAACTGGATGGATCCTTAACATAAGTAGGCAGGATCCTTTCCAAAATGCTAGATGCTAGATTCAATAACTCACTATCCTCAATGTGAGACTTCAGAATTTCTTCCCTAGCCTTAGCTTGTGCAAATGATGTGACTTTCATTTTCTGAATTGGGGACAAGGTAGACAAATGAATAGGAGCATCTCCCGACTCAAGATCAAATTCTTCCTTTTTCTCTTCTAGAAACTTCTTCACTTCCTTTGCAGTGTCTCTTTCTTCCACCAGAACTCCCTTGACTTCAACCTTCTTTTCCTCAACTACTGTTTCCACAGCCACATATTTTTTCTTGTCATTTGGAGCTTCAATTTCTTCAACTGATATCTCCTTTTCTTCAACTCACACAATTTTGGGAGCTTCAATCTCCATAGGTTCTTTTGTATTATGTACATCAGGAGGATTTTAAGTGTCCTCAATTGTAACCTCTTCATTTACGTGACCAAATGAGATATCTTCCACATGCTCTTTTTCAGAAACAACATCAATTTTGTTCTTTAATAGAATTTTCTTTAGAATGCTTTATGTTTCTTTTTCTACCTCTTCAGTTTTACCCAACATAAGCTTGTTTATTCTTGTTTTGCTTTTGAACTCTCTTTTTGCTTCTTTTAGAATTTCTTTCATTTCTTCAATAGACATTACCGGACTTAAATTTTCAAGAACCCATTCTCTCAGTTGCTCTTCTTCAATTCTAGCATTAACTCTCCTCATCTCCAAAATTTCATACAATTCCTTAGGCAATTGTGCCATTATCTCAACAAGAGTCATATTGAAATTGTTCAAATATTTTATTGTAGCCTCCTCAAGGAATCTTTGACTAATAGTATCAAAGGTACCATACACTTCACATAGGGGTTAAAATTTCCATCCTTAATTATACCTCTTTCAACTTCCTCTACTGGCATACCTGGTTTTTCAGGCTTCATCTTCTTCTTTGCTTTCTCCTCTTCATCAGAGGGATTGACTGTTGTTGTTGCAGGGGTGTTCATATGCTTTATTTCTCTAACTTATTCATTAGATTGTCTCTTCATCATCTAAAATAGCTTTATACACTCTTGTTCTCTTATCCTTCTTCCTTTTACCAGATACCTTAACCCGAGCTTTTGTAGGGGATGACTTCTTTGCATGACCGGATAGGGATGTTGAGCTCCTTGTTGATCTAATTCAAGTAGAGGATGTTGTCGGACTAGTAGATTCAGTTTTAGCAGGCTCTTTTCCTTTTTCACTTTCAGCTTGTTCTCTTTTCCTTCTTGCTTCTCTTATAGCTTATGTAGGTATGCCCATGCTCTCTGCGAAGACTTCCACTTCTTTCCTCACTCTTTGGACTATCATTGGTTTCTTCAATTGCTCATGGATTTGCATATTTTTCTTTGCATATGTTCCAAACCTTTCTTCAGATGAATCCATAGGCTTACTCAACATATGTTATGTGTATAGCTCCAAGATTCTCTCCTCAACTTCATAACCCATAGGCATAATCCAGACAGTTCTAGGTTCTGCTGCTTCAATCAAGCATTGATCAATATCTACCATACAAAAAATTGTATCCTTATACTTCTCCACAATAGAAGTGGGAATTATTTCCCTTGCTTTTATTTCATTTTGAAATTTTTTGAGATATCCCCAGATTGCAATTTTCCTGGCTTGCAAATCACCAAGGCTGAATAACATGTTTCTAATCTAAATAGCAATAGGCTTATTGCTTTTCCAATGCACCTTCCCTACTCTTGGAACTTCACCCATGAAATAAAAGAACAAACATAGCAATAGATTGTAGTATTTAAAGGAATTTTTCTTGCCTTTCTTAATCTTACCAATATTTTCCATAAGCTGACTTCAAAGAAATTCACACAAATCATACTCTGCAATGTCCTTTACCATTTGATAGGCTGCATATATGGTTGTATTAGATACAAAATTTTCTTGACTAGAGTGATATATCTTATAACCAATGACCATCGAGGAAAATTTCACACCCACATCAATGATGTTATCAATTGGCATTGCTCTTCTATCAAATACAGAACCAGTTGCATCAGTGGCTGTTTGATTTTTCATAGACTTCAAAATCGGCAATCCATCAGAGGAATTTAAACCTATAACAACACTTATAGCCTCTTTCGTAATCTTGAAGGGTTGATTCAACCACATGAATTTAGCATGAACTCGACTTAAAATGTACTAGACCCATTCATTTTCATCAAACACAGAAAATTTCACAATCTGCATGAATTTCTTTTCCTCTAGGGTTTTGAATTCGGGCTTAACACATAATTCCTCTCCAAAAATGTGTTTGGAATATAGATTTAGCAACTGTGAGCTTCCTAACTCCTCAATATTGGCATGAATGTATACCCTAATATCTTCAATGTGCAAAACATCATACGAAACAGACAAAAATACACCTAAGGACTTGATCTCAACAGACTTGAAAGGATTCCATTTAAAATTTAGATGGGGTCTATCCTTGACTTCAACTACCAATGGAGTAGCCATTTTCACAAATTCACAGTTTTACAAGTTTTCCCGAAAAATACCTTTTAGCTAGATTAGGGTTTGAACTTTGAATAGCCTTCACGCTTGAATTCTCTCCAAATTTTGCCAAAGTTTTCTTTAGAGCTCTTCAAACTTCTTCTCAAAATGCAAAGTGAAAAATGAAGGATAGAAATAACCTTTTATCATTCTCACACCTAACCTTTTTGACGCAATAAATGCTTTTTCCCTAACACATCTGGATACCCTGTTTCCATATACTATAAAAGATAACTCTTATGTGGACCTTCAATTCTGCATAAATTTGTTCAATAGCATCTGTAGATCATCAATATAATCACTGAACTCATCCACATCCTGATGTCAATTTCCTACAGGGGGTTTGAAATATTTTCTTGACAAGTCCCCCTAGGCCAGAGGCCTTAACCTAATTCCTGGAGGAACTACTAGAAGTTGATTCTAGTGTTGGATCATTTCCTGCAATAGAGGGACTCTTCTTTACCCATGTATTCTTCATCTGATTCCTAATCTAATATGTAGTGACTTTCCCTTTCCCTTTTTCATCCTTCTGCATGTTTCTTCTATGATTTACCAGACCTCTTATGTAGAATCTAGCAATATGACCAATTTTGTTGCAATTGTAGCACACCATATTTCTTTGTCTAGACCAGTTGTTCCACTTTCTTTCTCTTGATCTGAACTAGTTATCAATATGGCCAAATATATTGCATGTATAACATCTAACATTCCTATAAAAGTTGTTCATCACATTTCTGAATTCATTTGACTTATGACCATACTTGTTACAATTAAAGCACTGACCGGAGAATGATGGACCATTTGAATTCATTCTACTTCTGCATTGAGCTGCCATATGACCAAATTTATTACAAACATAACATATACCATTAAACCTTTGAGCACTAGGTTGTCTTACCTGATACCTTCTAGTGTTGTTCATCTGATTTCCTTGTCTCAACCTCCTTTTTCCAGATTTCCTTTGTCCTTATCCAGATCTAGAACTTTCTCCTTATTCATATCCAAGACCTCGCTTGTCACCATCAGTCCTCTGACTTTTAATTAGTTCATCAAGCTTGGCTGAGCTAATCTTGAAATTCTCCTCAAATTCATTTTTTGTATCAAGTTCATCTCTGAGATCAACAATGTGCTTTTCAAGCTCTTCCTCATTATGTTTGGATTGTTCTAACTCAAGTTCCAATTGAATGAATCCATCAGTAATTCGACTACAATCTTCAAATTTCTCTTTCAGGGATTGGGCAAAATTTTCTTCATTTTTCTTCCTTTCTTCAATTTCCTTAGTCATCCTCAACATAATAGATTCCATCTCATGCTTTTGAACTGCATTATCCCTGGCAATCTTTTCACATTCTTCTCTCTTTTCCTTTAGGGTTTGACTTAGCTATTCATCTACAATGCGTTTACTATCTTCATGATTGATTTGATCACAAAGTTCCCTTCTCTTCTCTCTGGAATTATTGATTTTTTCTTTCAATGACTCAATGAATCTCTCAGCATTCATGAGATTTTCTTGTAATTCCCAGAATTCAGATTTTTCCTAATCAAGATCATCTAGGACCACCATAAGTTATTGTTGAAGACTGCTTGAATCCATTGAAACACTTTCCAAGATCTTCCCCAATATTTTAAGCTTCTTCCAAGGAACTGAGCTCTGATACCAATTGTTGGAATCAAGCAACATTGAGAGGGGGGGTGAATCAGTGTTGTGCAATTTTTAACTTTATTAATCTGATCATTAAAGTGTTGATAACATTCAACCAAAATAAAAATACATGCACGTAATACAAATAACCACAACACCATAACATAGGGATTTTTTATGTGGAAACCTTGTTAGGGGAAAAACCACGGTGGAGGTTAATCCACAATATTGTTCTGAGTATACTCAAAAGAAAATATTACAAGATGAGAATGCACTTGCATTCAAGCACACTTCCTAGAGCTCATTGCTCAAAAAATGAAAGGCTTATTTCCTTACAAAAGTTTGGAATACTTCCAAAGAGTTTGAACTGATAAAGTAACATCTACCAATGTCTGATTACAGTTTCGATTAGGTTCAACAATCGAATTCAGGACCTTCTATATGATTCTTCTCTTTTGCTCTATTTTTCTTCAATTCACACCAAAAATCCTTAATGCATAATCGCTCTACTGAACTTCTGACATTCACAACATACATCAACTCACATCGAACACACACCAAAATGATATAATGGGTCACTTATATATATCTGCTACCAAGAATTCAATTGCTACATGTCGGCTTCAACAAAATAAGAAAATATTAAAAAATATTCAGCTCAAATCATCCATAATATTCAATGTGTATCCACAAGAGTTGGCCACAACATAGTGAGGACCCGAACCAAAATGTTCAAACACAAAAATACTTAAACAATAAATCCTCAAATATATGCGACACACCATATTCACCAAGTTAGCCTCCAAATACTGATGAACAAAAAATTAGTTCACCGGAGCCTCTAACTTCCACCCAAATTGATACGAGGCACCAATATTTACAGATAACACATATTATCCATTGAAAAATACTCCTTGAGATCCACAACATAAAATAATAATAGAAATTTTGCATATGAATCAAAGAACATGAAGTTACCGGATGCTCTATTCTAACTAAACAGATAACTACTGATCTTCAATCGGTCTACCTGTATGAGCAAATTGCAATGCGCAGATCAAATAGCTGACAAGGGTTGCCATCAATGACAACACCAAAAAACATGTGCAATGTCTCTTGCCAACAAGAACAACTAGTAAAGCAACAAACTTGCAAATTTCAGTGGGACAAGTATGTTTTCATTGTCACATGAATTCATGTGGAAGATACAACAGTCATTTGTTTATATCTATAGGAGTCTTTCGCTTGCATTTTGGCATAATGGTAAACCAAAGTTCATAATGCAAGCAAAAGTACATGTACATTGAATGACAAGGACAACCACACTACAATCTGAATAGTGGTAGCCTACTGAATAGTCATGGGACTCTGAAATGAGCAAGAGTTTATCATAAACAGGACATATTGTCATAGTTTCTCTCAAGGAGGTCTTCATATTATAAACTATCATAATACTTGAAGCAAAGCCTCGTCATAAGAAAGTGAATAATCAAGAAGAAATTTACAATTTATTTTTGAAAAATCATAAAAGGAGCAATTCATAAGCATGGAAAGTTTTTTGAGGGAAAGAAATTGCATTCATAAGTTCATTGCTTCAATAATTGCATTACATCTTTTATCATATGCAAGGCATGGTAACGAGATATCTGAAGAATAAATAAATGTTCATTAACAATTTGATGAATCAACATAGTGAATCTATCATTAAAATAGCACAGAGAGCCAAAGAGAAGATAAATCAAGGAGTGATAATCATGTTCTCGTAACTCTACAAACATTCACTATGCAATGGAAATCAAGGAGTAGCTTTGAAAATTCCTTACATATGGAAAAAGGAGTTCAAAATATTTACAGATCTCGAGAAATAATGACAACATTAATAGGAGCTTGCTAGAAGAAGGAAACCATGGCGGGTTCTACAGGAAAATTAGATATCTTCATTATTTTTGTCACAAACTAAGAATATACGATCACTTCTTTCACAAAAAGTATTGAAATATCAGCATCTCCATGCCATCAAAACCCACTTGGGGTTTGCAAGAAATAACAAACACAGAAAGAAGATAGAAGGATTCGAGCATGTGCAAACTTGGAAGCACTCAGAAATAAGTGAAAATGCAAGAGATTCGAATAATGGAGCTTACCATCATTGCTATTGTGGAGAAATACATGAAGATCTGCGGGCTTTCCTCAGATTTTCCCTCTCAAAATCCAAGTCAAAGACTCTCTAATGGTGGCCTAAGAGAAGAGTATCCATAGAAAAGTAAAAAAACACAATAAATGAATTAGATAAGCCACAAAGGCCGTGGCATATGTGTCTGAAAACATTTGTAAGATGGAGAAAAACTAAAGAATAATCTCCAGATTTGTGCCTGAAAAAGCTTACTTGGCATTTTCCCTGTAGAAATCTTCAGAAAATGCAACATGAAGGAAAGAAATGGTGAAGAAAACTCCAAACCCTATCTGGTAGTGGCGGAAAAATCAGAGTTGCTTTCAAAATGCTAAGTGAAAATGAGCTTGGGATTAGGGTTTGAATGGATTTTACTCAAAAGCCTATTTCAAATACTTAGCATTTTTACTTGTTTTTTAACAAAATCATTTCGAATTATCATTACCATGGTCTTGACTTGTCAATCAACCTAATAATGTATATGGAGCTCATGTGTCTTAAAGGTGAACTTGTAAATCAAGTTCAAGTAATCATTTGGAGTTAAAATAGGAACACTTCACTTGTTTCTTTTGCATGGAGCTTAATAAGATAACAATACAATTAAATATTAAAAATAACATTAATTTAATATTTAATATGTAATTGGAGAGAAAAGAACTACACATTAAATATTAAAATAATCATTTTGATTATCTTTAATATTTAATTATATAGTTACCTCATGCAAAAGACACGATGGAGATAATGGTGGAGTTTCCTATCACTTTGCTTCAGTTTCACATCAATTTTTGGGTGCTTTTGATCATGCACATTAAGGGGAGGAGTTTTCAACATTTTGAGTTCAGTTTGTTTCAGTGGTGGGCCCTCTTTCTGAGGCTTTTCTTCTTTTCTCATGAGGAAGATATTTTTACTTTTAGATCACTTTCAGTGCCACCTCCATGCATTCAGGATCCATTTTAAGATGCAGTTCAGTTATATACATTGTGACTCGAGTTTTGAGTTGTTTAAGCTCAGTTTACACCATTGGTGGGTCTGATTTTCATGCAGTTTTGCTTTTTCTCATGGATGGCTTCACAGTTCAGATATTTTGACTTCAATTATCTCTTCTTGGATTTTTGAAGCCCTTTATTGTATATAAGGAAAATACTTAGTCTTTTTTCCTTGGTTCTTGAATTTTTTCCTTTGCACTTTGCAGAGAGATCTTGTAACTCAATTATTTTTACACAGTTTAATATGCAACAATAGGTTTTACAAGTTATTTTTCTATTATTTCATTGTACTTTCTCCTTTTGTTGGCTTAAGGATACATGTTTTACCTTCTTATAACTGATTTTATGCAATAAATGATTGATTTGATGAAAGTTTAATGTGTTTTATTAATCAAAACCTTTAAATTTTGTCTCTTTCATTATTACAAATTCTTGGATGCAATCAAGTTTTAGGTCTTAGGTTGTGCATGCAATTATCAATTTCAGGTTATGAAGCATCCGTTTCCTTCTTGAAAAGGTTAATTAGCCTTCCTTTGAATCATTTTTGTCATAAGATTGCAATTAGTGAGTTGTGTGAAGTTTTCCCTGAAGTTTACAATTGTGAAATAATTTTCCCTTTAGATCATTATATTTGGTGCAATCACCTCCTAGAATTAGTTTAGTTTCCTTTTTCAGTCAATATTTCTCAGCCTTTTCCTTCCAATTCAGTAGTTTCTAGGAGAATCAAAACGAGAGCCAACCCATAATCTGGAGGTCTAGTTTCACATAGGGTACCCACAACCTGAAAGTTTTCACATGTTACATAGGATTGCAAAGCATCTTTGATTTCACATTCAGGTGCACTCCTGTTGATATCAACTATCACTTTCAATCCAATTATCTCTTGTCTCAACTGCTCACTCACTTCTATGTTTCTTTCCTTGAATTTCTTTAATTTTTCTTTTAGCTTTCAGACACATTCATTTGCTTCATCCAGATTCTCCTTCAGATCTATGTTTTCATTTTCAACTCTGTCAGGATCCTTAAGTGTAGTATGGAGTTCTTCTTTATTATCCATCTGATCAACCATCAGGATCCCCCTTAAGTGGTTAAGCTCTTCACCAAGGAACCAAAGCTCTGATACCAATTGTTAAACAAGCGCATGAAAACTGAGAGGGGGGAGGTGAATTAGTTGTCACAAAAATTCAAACTTAAAACTCAACACTTATTAATTCCACAACCATATTGTTTTGTTATTAAGTAAGAGCATGAAACACAAATAACATAAAGTAAATCAACACAATGAACACCAAATTTTTACGTGGAAAACCCAAGGAGGGAAAAACCATGGTGAGGATTAACTCACAATATAAAGTAGTTTCAAACTAAAAAATAAAAGGATCACTGCCCTGAAAGGACTCACTGCCCAAATACAAAAGCTCACTGCTTACAAGAGAGGCTCATTTCCTACAAAAATATTGACAAAGAAAAATTAGGCTTTACAACCAAAATGAACTGAGAATAGTGCACCTAACAAGTGTTGATGCAATTTCGGTGATGCTCAATAGATTGATTCAACACACTTCATCCTTTTTTCTCATTTCCAACTGCTTTATTAATTTTCCATACACACACTTCTATTCTTTTGTCTCTATCTCACTTCACTTTTCAAAATTGTCCAAGATATGCATTTATATACCTGATATTTCCCGCAAGCATCAATTAGGTTAGCCTAATTAGATGCATTTCATATTTACCAAAAATACCATCTATCGGCTTCAATCATTCACAAAATATTTCAAGAAGATAATTCAATCCTTCATCATGCTACATTATGTCAGCAAGGACCTAAAATAGGTTGCACATATATCCACATAGGAAAATTAATTTATCATAACATAATTACCCCAACAAGTCAGCCAGGAATAAACTTTAATGCAAAAAGAAATAAATATTTTGTACGAGCATCAGAGCATGTAATATTCTGATCATGCATGCCTTCGACGACCATAAACAATTTCTCAAAACTGCAAGCATCAACTACTAATTACAGAGAAATGCGAACTAGAATACTAGAGAGTGTAGCTCGAATACCGGTTCAGATACCAGACCAAAATACCAAATCAAGCATTGTCTAAACCTTGTAGGTACAACAACATGGTGACATCAATGACAACACAAAACTATAGAGATAGTCAATCTTCTTCGTTTCTCCAACATTAGTCTCCTTAGTTTCAGTTTTCACTTAGAATAAGGTTTTTAGTTACATCACAATTTTTATATGGAAGGAGGGTTTTGTTTTTTGCAGCAACAAATCTATGGGAATGCATGTTGGCATCTACAAGTTTTTTCTTATTTTGTATCACTAGTAGAGAGTAGAAGGTTTTATGTTAAGATAGTAGATAATTGCAAACTCTTCTAGCAATTTTGCCTATTTTCTACATATACAGATGTAATACTTTATTATATAATATAGAATATATAGGCTTTCAAGCCTTTTATTTTAAAAAAAAGAAGAGGAAATGGGAGAAGAGCATTAAATAATTAATTTGAGTTAATTATTTAATAAAAGAGAGACATTGGGGAGATAATTAAATAATTTTGACAATTATTTAAACATAGAAGAATTGAAAGATAAGTGAATACTTAAATAATTAATACTAATTAATAATAATTATTTGACTATAGATGAATAATGCTAAGAAAATAATTAAATAAATAATCATTTATTTAATTATTGAAGAAAAGGGGGAAGTAGTGACACAATTAATTTATTTAATTGATCAAGAAAGAATAAAGGCAAGAAGTGAATTAATTAAATGATTAAAAAATATTTAATTAATAGAGAAATATGATCAAGAATAATTAAATAATTAAGATTATTTAATTATGTAGAGACAGAGACCAAGAAAAATGATGCTCGCAGACTAAGAAATTTTTCAGTGTATACAAGCACATATAATCCCAATCATCCATATCAACCCCCCATTTCACAAATCTCATCACTTACCATTGTAAAACAAGCTTCCACAACCAACACCCAAAACATTCAACATACCCAAAACTTACAACATCCCACATTCTTCACCAACTATCACATCTAACATATCTACAAACACAAGCATCCCCGAACAATAATTAACCTCACAACTACAATCTCAATCCATTCCATTCACTATCCCAACACAAGTGCATGTCCCTCAAACTCAAAACTATTCATATAACATCCCTCAAAAAAACCCCAACAACAATTCATTCTACAAAATAAAACCCACCATACACTTCATACAACATTCCAAATAGAAAACACACCTCAACAACAAAGCACTCCCCAACATCAAAACATCAAATACAACTCATATAACATCCCTCAAAACATTCCACAAAATCAAAATCTATCATACAATTCTTCATTTATCCCCCAACATCAAATGTACGCCCCATCTATCCAACCACAAAATAACCGAAATGATGACTTGGAATTGTAAATTCGAATCTTAAACCAAAATATTACATACATGCAACTTGGAAAAATGAAGAAAATCTATACTCTTGAAGACATTTTCCCATATCCATTTGGTAAAAATATAGCTATGATACCCTTCCCTCAAAACTTTGAAATACCTAAAATTGACAAATAAAAGGGAAAGGGTGATCCATGAGAATAAATAAAAGAATTTTGCATAGCATGTATAGAGGTTGCATACAATGAAACATACTTAATGTGCCTCTTTCCTATAATTTTAGGAGAACAATGGAGCTTAGCAAGGTTGATGTGTAAGGTATTTTATTTGTAGGTTTGTTGTATTTTTATGTTATGCAATTTCCTTATGCTCTATTCATGTGGTTTTGAGATTAATTTGTGAATTGAGTATTTGTTGTTTTCTTTTTATTTATCATGGTCAATTTTCAAGTCCTACATTATGGAACACCTAGTGGGACCCTCAAGTCCCTAATTTTTAATGAATTTTATTCACTTTCTAGAAGTTATAAGTCAAAATGGTGCATCTAATCGAGATTCGATGTAGTTGAATCACTATAGTAGCTTAGCTGATCCTTGAAATGGAACATCTAACTTTTTAAAATTGTTCATAATTTTTCTAGGCCTTTCAATGCATTTGAACAAACTTTTTCACACATTTGTTGACCATTCGATGCATTTCATCAACCATTTGATGCATTTGATTGACCATTTGGCACAATCAATTCACCATTTGGTGTATTTGATCTATGTTTTATTTTTTGCAAGTCAAATTTACCAAAATTATGCATTTGACATTAGAATTGCACAATTGTTTCCAAAAATTTCGTGTAATTGTTTCTAGAGTTGCATAATTGTTTTTAGACTAGAATTGCACATTAGACGCCAAAATGGTGCAACTAGTTGGGGAAACAACACAATTGATTAAAGAAATTATGTAATTGATTGAAGAAACTATGCAATTTATTGGGGAAATGATGCAAATGATTAGGTAAATGAAATAATTGATCAAGTATCTGTTTCTACAACTCTATTTTTTTGATCAATTTTTCTTTGGTTTTGTATAATTAATTTATTTTTGTCATGCATTTGAATCAAGTTGTTGCATAATTAATCCATTTTTTTGTCTAATTGATCTGTGTATTTGGATGTGGTTTTATTGTTTATTGACTTAATCTATGCAGTTGTGTTTTCCATTAGAAAAAAACAAAACTTTTAAACTACTGACGTATTTGATCTAGGGTCTTGCATCTTAATTTTTCTAGATTAATGCACATTTCAATTTATTAAGGGAAAAAAATTGTTTTTCATGTCTAGTGGAGTCCTTGGTATGTATGCTCTCCCCTTATTCCTAGTGAAAGGATAGGGATCAAAAATACCTTTGAGCCCACATCGTTGTTCTTTTACCCAAGGAAGTGTTATTTGTGTATTCTCTCCCTTGCACCTAGTGTGAGCCCGAGAATAGAAAAAATTAACATTTTCCCTTTTTTTTTAACTTAGTAAGAGGCCTACTTGGGGATTTCATCGCCCCAAGTGTGACCTCAACCACATTTTCTAGTAGGGTATAGAAAGAGGGGAGAATGAATGTTGTACCCCAAGGTGTGGCTAGTGTCATTTGAGCCAAGCCAAAAGACCCTTGATCCATCATGACTTGTTAGGTGAAGAGAGTGGGGGAGACCCCCCAATCTCAAGAACTACAAATGGACTCACAATTCACAAACACCACTATGAACCTTGTAATTAGAATCCTCATGACCATCGTTCACTATTACTAGTGGGGTGCAGTGTACAAAATCATGCATGAAGTTACCCAACATTTATCATCCTAGGGTGAGATAGAATTTGTTTGAGGGTGTTAAATCATTCAAGGTATGGAGGAAGGTGATAGCTTGTGCCAATGGAGACCTAGCTATCCCACTTTGAGAGTGGAGCATATGCATTTACATGCTCCTACTTTATTTTATTGCTTGGGCCTCTACTAGTAAAACACACCTTATCTAAATAACTAGGTTGCCTATTATGCTTGGTGTATCGTTCATGTGCTTAGACTAGTGACACCATTTTTCCTATTACCTTATAAATATCAAACAACCACTTTATCTTAATTGATTGATTCTTCTTATTCTTCCAAAAAGTCTCAAAAACTGTTAAAATATTTAAAAAATCCATAAAATACCATAAATGACCTATCAAAAACCGTAATTGCTTATCCTTTGTTGCAACTATTTATTTTTTGTTCAATTGACTATACATAGATTCCAAAAACTATTTTTTACTTGAAACTATGCAATTGTTTTATTGTTGTGCAATTGATTTTTAAACTACATAATTGATCATGAAACTACACAATTGATCTTGAAATTATGCAATTGATCATAGAAACTTTGCAACTGATTCCCAAAACTGTGCAATGAATTTGTTACAAATCTAACTATAATATGAAATTGAGAAATTTTCCATAGAATTTTTCAATTTACTCTCTATGTTGTGTAATTTATTTATCCTGTAGCACAATTGATTTGTCAATTGGCATAATTGATTTTGACTATTACCAAAGTATTGTCATAAAATCCTAAAAACTTTAGAAACAAACATGTGCACTAGAACAAACCTAAAATATACCAAAATACATATAGACAAAAGAATTTAAAATCCAATATTTAAATCATTTATCATATCACCTTTTCATCCTTCCATCACATTCACAAAAAAATTCAAAAATTAGGTTCAGACCTACACCAAAAATACAGTCACTTATTCATAACCAGAAACCATTTATCTACCAAAATTGATCCATAGATTATCCAAATCTTACATCCATTTATCTAAAGTTTATCTTTGTTGTTTCTAAGTTTTCCTTCTCAATTAAAAGGACCAATTAGCTTATCATTGTTATACATTAGCATAGAAGTCTATCTGTTTCTAGGTTGATATAGTTCACACCCTTATCCATTAATTTGAACTCATTAGTTTAGTTCAAATTTAACACATCAAATCAAATCCAAAATTATCTAAGATCTAGACACACTTTGGACCTTTCTTGGTCTCATCATTCCACAAATCAAACTCATCAAAGTCATAAAGTCTCAAAAATTTGGTGTATTCTAGTAGAAACAAGGTCTCATACTAAGCAAAATATGTAACTTTAACAAAATCCTAATATGGACCCCATAAGCATTGATCCTTCCCAAGAAATTCAAGGGGAGTAATCAAAATTAATTTTTTCAAGAGGATTTCAAACACCACCAACAAGTCCCAGGACTACACCCAACAATGTTAATGAAATAACACCCAAAGATTTGGTGAAAGCAGAATAGGATGCTAATTCCATGAAACTCATGTATTAGTTATAGCAACAAATCGTGACCAATACTTCCTATCATTAGCATAAAAAAGGTGCCAAATTACCACCCACCTTCAACATGACACTCATTCAAAATATCAAAAATTCCACCTTGGGAGGATTTAACTCAAATATAGTTACACAACCACCTCATTCCTTCATTCAAAAATCTAACAACACTTTTCCACAACAAACTAACTTCATCATGAAAATACATATCAACATTCATAATCAACAACAAACCAACCATTTCACACAACTCTCTAATACCATACCCCAACGAATCTCCACTATCATTCCATAATTCTATCATACCAACAAATTCAACTCAAATATCTATACCTCAAGCAAACACTCAACTACCTCCATATACTTTACGAATCCCAAACCCACTATACTGAAACAACAATCCACATATTAACACCATTTCCATGACTAATAACCAAGGACCTCCATATACATCAAACCTTTCATAGGAACCCTCATCTAATTCTCTCCAAAACTATAACCTCATCCCACCTAATCATAACTCTCCTAATCATAACTACATATCACAACCACAACATGTCGTAACACATACATATACATAGTACATGTCACAAGAAACTCCATCTAACCTCCTTCCAAATTAAAATATCACTCCACAAGATCATAAACCCATATTGCAAAATAAAAATATCATGTCACCTCAACAAAAATTACCTTCATCCAACCCATTTACCACGTCAAACTTATCTACTCACACGTACAATCCACCTAACAAAAACCTAACCCAAAACAATCAAAACATCTACTCACATAATCCATTCCAAAACTCCATGATACCTCCACAACAATTCACCTCACCAAACAAATTCACCACATCAAACTCATTTACCAACACTTACTTGCTACAATATAATGCATACATCCCTCAAAAAAATCAACAAACAAAATTTCCCCAATGTCAACCATCTACGCATCATATCTCCATGTATAATCCTATAAACATATCCACTCTCACACAATCAAACCACTTAGCTCAACACATCTATGATTTTCACCAACAAGTCTCAAATATTCAAATGGGATCAACTAAAAGGAGTTATACACTAGATTACATATGTCCCTATCCTTTTGATAGGAAAATATCAATGCCACCCTACCTGCATAATTTTGAGATGCCAAAATTGGACAAATACACTGGAAGGTGAGATCCATGTGAATGTATCAAAGAATTATATGTAGATTTCTTAGAGGTTTCTTATAAAGACATTTTTCTTATGCACCTCTTCCCATGAATTTTAGGGGGACAAGCTATGGAATTATTTTCTATCCTTCAACATGGCATTAGGGAATTTCTAGAACTAGTTGAGAACTTCATTTCACATTTCTCCTATAACATAGAACACAAAGCCTCCATGACAAATCTATGCACTACCAAACAAAATAATGGAGAAACTTCTTCCTCCTTTCTACAATAGTAGAGGAATTTAGCCTGTAAATATCCATATCATATACCAAAAGAGCAATTGGTCTAGATGTTTATTCAAAATCTGAATACCAAGATTGGATTCCAATTACAAGTGTAATGTTCTAATAATTTTGAAAAAACCATAGAGAAGGGACTTACTATCAAAAATTTCATTATAGCTAAAGGACTCATGAAAATATATAAAGAAAACAAGAATAATGCAAGCTTCTCAAATGACAAACCTTATTTTTGAAATAAAAATAAAAATGTGGTCAATGAAGATGTAGTTAATGCCAAGATGGCCCAACATGCCCAACCCACATTAATCTTACAAGTGCCATCCAATTTTCAAACATCAACAAATGGTCAAGATAAATACAAAGAGGACCTCCTATGCCAAATAACATCCAATGACAAAATATACTCCTTTGGGAGAGCCCGTCAAATTACCACTTTGGAAATTGGTTTAGTCGAACCAGGTAACACTTTCAAAAATTAGACCATACGAACCTCAAGTCAAGACCATGTCATGGAAAGACACATATTTCTATGAATATCATAGGTCTAAAGGGTATAAGAATATTGATTGTATAAAATTGAAAAATCTAATTTAATATTTTATTGACCAAGGTGACATCATTTTTGAAGATAATACCAACAATTCATCTCAAAATAATCACATTAATAATATTTGTAGCTCACATGATGAGAAATTGATCAAAACCATCCATTTGTGTCTACCAATGGTTCATCCCAAAATAATTACATATCTACCTCATTTGACTCCATAATATGTCACCTTGAAGAAGCTTTCCCATAAGAAGCTCCCATCTCTCCTTCCATTCCTCCATCCCAAGAACCTTTACAACATCAATCCACACCATTTTTGTCAAACAAGTCATCCAATAAAAAACACCATTCAATATTTTTCCCAAGGGGTATCCATGATAGATAATCCACTTTTTGATACAAGTACAATTTATGATCAAGAAATCCTAGATCAAATACCATCATGTGTCCCATCACCCATAATGCTCACTCCATATATTCCCATTCAGATTTCATTACAACCACACTAGCATATTGAGGCTATCCAAGAGTTCCTTATTCATACTGAAATTTTTGAATTAGAACTATGTCAAAAACACAATCCAAAGCATAAATAAGTGATTCTTGAAATGAATCAAGATCAAGTTACCAAATTCCTCCAATATCATCCTATCATTGATCAAGATCACATTCCTCTTAACTTTCATGATGAGCACATCATTCATATTCATTTCATCCATGATCCCAAAGATAATGTTGACCCCATCCATATTCCAATAATTTCAACTTTCATATATGAGAAAATTGCTTCCCTTGGACAGATAGATGATCTCCCCATTATCCATCCAAAGCAAATATTTCTCCCTAGACATATTTGAAAATGATGACATTATAGTTGAGTTCACAAGAATCCATGAGGATATCTTATAGAATGACAAAGAAACAAGTATAAGGATGGAGAAAGAACCAATAGTTCCTCACTCACTTTTTTCAAGGCAATATTTCTTCCTAATGAGAAGATAACCACCATTGATGATTCCCAAAGCACAAAGAGGATTTAACATCTTGTTACCAAAACAACACATATACTATTACAAATATAATATTTCAACACATGTAGTATAAACGAAAAGGATTATTCTTACTTGAACCAATTATTCTAGATATGTTGGGAATATGTGTTGTCATTGATGTCAAATGTGTATGATGAAGAATGTGTAATACTCTAGTGAAAGTGGAAGTGTAGTGACATCTATTGATATAGTTAGCAACATTGTATGAGGTAGAATGATGATTTGTCTGATGCCTATGTGTGATGTGGAGGTGGGTACACTTGTTCCTATGTTTTCTACATGCCTAATTGATATCATTCTTGTTTGGTGTACCACACATTAAGATATGTTGCATAAGTTTTATTAAGGCAATCACAATGCATACTCTATAACAGAGTCATGGTATTTTGGTCTACATCCCTCTGTAGAACAAGCTTTTGTCTTATGGTTCAGAATATAAGGTGGTCAATATGTGAAGGTGTTATATCTAAGAATTAAATTCATTACACCTTCCATAGCAAGAGTTATAAGTGACAATTCTTCAATCTATGCTCTAGAAAACTAAAGTGTTGATGAAAGCATGTTGGGATGCTTCATATTCCTCCATAAGTGAAGTGATGACCTTGCAGTTTTGAAGACATGATCAATAATGTTAAATGCACACTAATTTGTAGTATCTGGTGTTTTGGTGGTCCACGAGATCGGTTTTCAAATGATAGTTTCCTATAGTTTGTCTAGAATTCTCTATTCCTATTCAATAGATTTCTCCAGTTGCTCTAGCATATGATGATTAGACACTTCAAGAAAAGGTTGAAGAGATATTGTGCATGTAATACAATGCTTGTATCTTGGTCAACATAATGCTTTTGGTTTCTCCCCGATGGTGCAAAGTTGAACAATTGATAGTTTTGGTAGTGTTATCATTGTTTGGGCCGATAAGATTGTTTCTTTCATCTATGGTTGGTCCTGATTAATTAATATTTCTTTGGAGGATGTTTTGAGATGGTTTTTGGTCCTATTACATGGTGTGTTGATCCAAAACTCTTTTTTTCTTCATAATGTATACGTTTGGGCCGACCTATGTAGTATCATGTGTTTCATCTAAAGTTCATCTTGGAGCGAACCTAATTGGAGTTTTGAATTGTTGGGGAGTATATTTATAGAAGATAAAATCATTTGTGAAGGTATTGTGGAATGATGAATTGAGACTGATTAGTATGTTGAAGATGAAGTGTGTGAAGTTAGTGTGAAGGATTAATTGTGCAGAAAAGGAACTATAACATCAACATTTTTTGGATGTTTCTTTATAGTAATTCATATTCAAATTTATCATTATAATTTTCATGTATCATACTATGATATAGTGAGTCTCATCAGGGCCTTGTATCTTACCCTAAGTTTGTGTTCCTTAATCAGAAAGTCCATAAGAAGTGAACCTTAAACCACATTGTAATTTTGTAAGCAATGAGCTTCACATATTGTGAGTTAACTATCACTGTGGTTTTTCCCTCATTGGGTTTTCCACATAAAAATATCAGTTTCCTTGTGTGGTGAATATTTTAATTTCTATTCCTTTATTTAATGTGATGTGATGTTTTAATCTACCAATGGGAATGGTTAAGTTTTAATATATGTTGATTCAACCCCCACCCTCTTAGCACTACAGTGCTTTCAACAAGATCCAATATAGTTTGTTGACAATCCTAAATATCAAGGACTTGGTTATTCATCAATCAAGAAATATAAGGATGTTAGTGGTACCTCCATGATACTGTGGGCCACGTCATCTAATGAAAACATCAAAATAGGGGCCATGAATAGTTCTTACAATAATATTGTTGCTATCAGTCCTCCAATTCACATAATAGACCATCATTCCCAAATCCTTCAATCCATTAATTGAGACCAACAAAATAAAAAAATTATAAAGAAAAAGATAAAAGTCAAGCTTTTGAAGCTAATAAATCCAAAAATCAAAATGGACACATAAAGTTGAAATAGATCCAAAAGAAAATTAGATCATGTAAGACATCCAATCCACATCCAAATCCAATAGTCAATGAGACTATGGAGCCACCTCAAAAAAGGTCTTCCATCTATCAAAATTGTCCACTTTCTTCAAAAAAGTCTTCAATACCAACACACAAGGTGTATAAAATTGTTGATCCCAAGCACACTCAAGATTTCACATCCACACTCCATCATCCACCATATTGAGTTTGGAAAATAAAAAATCCTACATCCAAACTACCAAATAATTCATCCATATCTTACATACCCCATCAAAATCTAACATCCCAACTCCGTGTCTTGGAAAAAACACTTTATCATAAGGATTCTACTGGCACTCTATCATGATGTGCACATTCAAATAAAGACAAATCTAGTATCAACAAGGCTCACACTAACAACCATGGGCTATATACAAGTTCTCTTATCTTAGAAAAGAAACTCTTCAAGGTAAGACATTATTGGCACATTATGACAACAAAATTTACGTCAACACCACCAATTGGTCCCACATAGTTGATGATCATTCAAAAAAGAATGATTAAAAAAAATAAAGATAAAATATTTTCCTCTAGTGAAAATCATCCTTATGGTGCTTTAGGAAAGTACCATGATGAAAACCCATTCATGGGTGTGATGTGTAAAATTCAATTATTTGTGTGTACCATTCCGGTTGGGAGTATCTTACCTCATACATCATGTTAGTTTATCCTAACACCATTATCCATCCATTGCATTCCATTTTCATCCATCTCTTCCCTATCCACCATGATATTGACAAATACTATCGACACATACTTAAAAATATCCTTTTGGAAAACTCTTCACATGGTCATTTCCTTTCACCATATACTATCACATGTCATACCACTAGCTACATAACACTATCCAAACATTTAGCTTGTGTTAAACATGTTATACTGTTATGAGATATTCCTTGGAAGTAAAATCCCTTATCCTAGATCTATTTTCATAATTCATATCCTCTCCATCCTTTACATATCCATTTCCATCACACTAGTCGATTCATTCACTCACAACGTCTCATACATTGCTATATATTGGGGGTAGGTGATTGCACCCTACTTTGGAATAAATATTGATAGATGCCTTCTAGCTCACTTAGTCATATGTCCTTCCAAAAACTCTAAAAAAATCACATATTTTGAAAATAAAATCAAATATCCTAAAAAAATAAATGAACAAGTTATGAGAATTTTCCACCATTCAATGAATACATTTTTTCCATCAATATCAATCTAGACAGTCCCCATCAATCTCATCTCACCTATGCTCAAACGTGATATGAAACAATCTAAAAAATGTTGTTCCTAGCCTAGCTACAAACCTTGATCCATATTATCCAATCAATCATCATTGAGATGTATCCTTCCCAATCATTGTGTTGTTCTTATTGTCAACAACTTTATCACTATCATCAATCAATCAATTGAATAAATCAACTTTAGCTTGGCTAGAGAAAAGACTAAAAAAGGTATTTTATATCCCTACACATCCATATCTCTTCATCATTCATCATCATCATCATTATCATCACCATAAAAAAAATCTAAAAATATTAAAAAATTCCAAAAATCTAAAAAACCAAAATATTTTAAAATCCAAAAAAAACAACATACACAACATCATCCACCATAGACATAATAAATTTCCATTTCCTTGACATGACACTCAAACAAGATCAAAACTATGCATTACTTATAAACATGAAGCTTTCATAAAAAATCGCAAATGAAAGACTATTGCTAAACTAGCCTACTACCTACCGATCAAGTATCTAACCAACTTTAGCCACCTTTACCAAAACTATCATACCTTAATGGATGCATCCTTCTTACAATAGGAATTATCCAATTTGAATACATATATTTTGGAAATAAAATATAATGGTTGTTGATTTGTTTGGTCAGTGAGTCCTTTTATTGCTTGAATTATCATACTACCCCATTCTTATGATATTCGAGAATATCTTAAATTGATTACAAGAGCATGAATGGGATAGGGTCACGGTTTTCATGTCATGTTTTTGGAATGTTCTCTTTTCATTACTAGGACATGTGCATTCCTTGTGTGTGTTGGAATGGCTCCTAGCATTGACAAACTTCCTTTGCATATAAAGTCATTTACTAGCTTTTTGCACTAGGGATATCATGCTTTAAGATCATTTCCCTCACATATTTTGAAAAGGTCCTATTATGTTTAGTATGAATGAGGATAATCCTTATTTTCATAATCAAGTTCCATGAAAAGGATGATGAGAACACGATTATACTAAGAGGGGGGTGAATCAGTATAATAAAAAAAATTACTTTTCAAACTCAATCAATCACAACAACTACACATATGCGAAATCTAGCAATTAAGAACACAAAGAGAACACAAGATTTACGTGGAAACCCTTGCAGGAGAAAACCACAAAAAAAATTGTTTATATGTATTGATATTCTTCTTCTTCTTCTAATAGGCTCCAACCTACTATTAAAGACTCCAATCTCTACACAAAATAAGCTCCAACTCAACAAGAGGCTTCAACCTCTAATTGATAAGCTTCAACCTATTTGAGACTCCAATCTCTACACAAACTGAGTTCCAACCCAACAAGAGGTTCCAACCTCTATTAGATAGGATTCAACCTATTTAATTCTTCAATGCTAATATGTTAAAATCCTTCACCAAATCTGATTCAAATATAATCACTCTCTTCCTTCTCAAATATGATTATTATTGTGCACCAATCTTTTTCACAAATCTGATTACAAAACATATAATATACTTCTCTCAAATTTGATCGCGGTTCACACAATAAACTTCTCTCACAAATCTGATCACAAATTACAGGTTTCATCCAATTACAAATCCAATCACTATGATACACTCTTTCTTTTCACAAATTTGATCACTATCATGTATTTCTACTTTTCACAAGTCTGATCACTATCATGTACTTCTTTTTGCAAATTTGATCACTATCATATACTTTTTTTCACAAATCTAATCATTATAATGCACTCTTCCTTTTCACAAATTTGATCATAAATATGTCAATATATTCTTCTCTCATAGTCACACATATTCTTTTTCAAAATAAATCATAATTAGACTTCATTTTTCTGCCTTTTCCCTTTTTGTATCTACTCTAATATTCACATGATATTCATTGAATTGTTTATTTTTAACCACACCTTCTTCTACTCTTTATATCTTCATATTTAAATGATGGGATACATCTCTTTGAAAAGATATATCCTTTTAAATGGACATGTCCTTTGTTTACACACTTTCCTTAATTCACAAACCAATCATTGCCTTTTAATTCTTGAGTATTATCTTTATTGATCACTTCTTTTAGAACCATATGTGATTGATGCCTTTTAATGTTAATCACTACATATTATATTGGTCTCATTGACTTTAATAATAATGATTGTTGCTTATATTAATCTCATATAAGTAATGATCATTTCTTCCCTTTGTTAATTATTTGTTTCTCCAATAATCATTGGATTAATGTTTCTTAGGCTATTTCATAAATATATATTCCTTATCTTGGGTGATAAAGGAGGTTAGACATAGTATAAAATCAATGTATTCATATAAGGAACAATATTTGTTTCTACTCATTCATATATTTTTTCGATACATAAGTGAATTCAACCAACAATGAACTTAAGCTTGTCTTGTATATATGCCAATACAAAAGGTGGTCGTTTACCCTTAATACAAATGAATCAAAATCCATTTCATTGCACACAATATCATCATGTTCAAAAATTTTCACATCAGATGTATGCAATAAATTTTAAAACCATGCTTTCTCTACTACACATTTGATTATATATCCACAACTTCACTCTTACCAATGTTTCACTAGTTTATTTTTTCAATGTACTCATATGTATCAACTACTTGTTTTTATATATACCTTGGGATAGAGATCACCCTTTGTCTTCTATATCTATTATATAAATCATAAAATCCATGACCAAGCATGTCATCCAAAGAAACCCATTTATATTGCTACAATAATTTCTCACATCATCTTCAATTTTCATTGTGATATATCCAACTTCATAAGAACTACCATGAGAGGTTATAAGCATTATATCTTTAGGTGTTTGTTTGATGATCAAAATGTGCATGAATATGCTTTATCAAATCCACTTACAAATTATATAACTCTTGAAAGTAGTCACAAGTGTAAGTAATCTTGAAAGGCATTTAATGATTTACTTTATTCCTCTTTTGATATTAATAACAACAATATCTTATACTCTTGTCTATTTAATAATGACCACATTCTTGACATCAATATCAACATTATCCACCTTTGAAATTAATGACAACATTTCCAACAATCTCCCCCTTTGTCATTAATGGAAAAACAAACATAATTTTTTCTTTTTGCATTACTCCTCATTACTTTAACTCCCCCTTTGACATTAATGGTGAAGGGAAACTTAATATACTTATTTTATTTATGATATTATTCTCTCCTTTTTGTGATGCTATCTCTATCTTTAAAGCTACCCCTTTCTTGGGATTTCTCTTGCTCTAATTCTCTACCTTTATCTCTTTTGTCACCTGGGTGATATGCTTCCTCTATAGCTTTCCAAAGAATTTGGATGATATTTTTAACACATCAGGAAGCTTTTTTTATTCATCATTCACTAAACATCTTACAAAATAAAAAATTCCTTCAATTATTCATAAGGAATATCCATCTATCTTCGATTTTTCTCTTTTTCTTCTATGGAGTTGTAACTTTCAATCTTTTTATAATTCTCCCCCTTTTATTAATGATAAAGGGATATTCATTATAATTCCATCCATGTATTCTATGTCATCATTACAACAATAGGAACTCAAACATAATTATAACCATGATAACCATCTAACTTATAATTATCTATTTTTTTCCTTTGCCAACACATACTCTTGCACATTGAAACATTGTCATGTTATAACCTTCCTCTTCAATATTCTATGAAAGCCACTTTAAGTTGCTATCTCTGATTTTAAGACTATCACCATTCCTAATGTTTCATAATTCTTATGCCCTTGATGACTACATTGTCACCATTCCCACTGTACCTTTTCTTTCAAAATGTTGTCATGTATCATTTGTCAACCATCCTGTCATACATGTTTTGAACTATACTTTGCTAGAGTGCTTATGGTTTTTAAATCACATGTCTTTAAGCTCCATAATCCCAATAATATAACTCAATAATATTTTTGTATGCCTAGCCATTCTTTAATCTCTCTTTATTTTCTCCAATCATATCTTCTCTTTCTCTACTAATTTTTCCTCTTGATCAACAGAATGCTCATATCGAATATTCCTTGGATAATCTATCTTGAATTGTCTTCTCTATGGAGCTAAATTAATCCAATGGTTAGATCCCCCTCAACTCATACATCTCCTTAAGGACTTATTGATACATCTCATGTATGAAGCGCAAGCATAAATTCTTCCTTCTCATTATCTTGCTCTTTTCTCCTTCTCTATACCTTTATAAATTCTTCCTTTTGCTTATTTGTGGCTTCCACTTTCTTGTTCTTCTCAGGGTATTCCATAAAATTACTTCTACAATATCATTCCATATGCCCATAATTGTTGCATTTTTAGCATATAACATTGTAATCCACCAAATGACTAAAAAAATTATAGTCTCTTCTTGAAAACTCATAAGTTTCTCCATCCATCATTTATCACTTGTGTTCTAAAATCTCTTGCCTTATGATGCAAGGGCATCTTCAGTTTTGTTTGAAATTTTAATTTTAATTTTGGTCTTTTGTTTTTGTGTAGTTGGTGTTGTTTTCTCAGAAAGAATTCTTGCCTTTGGTTGGCTTCAAACAGGTGTCCTATTATTGTTGGAAAACAAGGTCTGATAATTTTTCTTTACCCAGGTCCAATTCATGGAAAACAGGGAGGAAAAAGTAAGTCAAGGATAGTTGGAGAAGGGTTCGAGTTGTTCTTGGAAAGAAGGATAGAGGAAAGAAATGAGTTCAGTGTCGATCAATTGGGGAAGCATTATGAGCTTTGTTTGATTTCATTGAAGCTTGTTTTCATTGTTGATTGCTCATGGCTTAGATCCTTTTATCTAGTAAGGTTCTCTTTGCTCAAATGAGAGATATCACAATAGATTGTGGTTTGACATTTATTCCAGTTAAAATATCTTCCCAAATGATTGTTCTAGAAGAGGAGAGACAGGTTTGAAGTAGCCGAACAGATTTTCCCAAAAGAAATAATCACAAAGACACTAGGGACAGTTCAAGAACAAAGGACTATGAGGCTGAATTGGGTGTCTTGTAGAATCTATGTAAGCCATTCTTGGCCTATGTGTAGTGTTCAAAAATGTGGTTTTCCATTTTGAATTGAATGCTCTATTTCTTTTCAATTGAATAAGAATGGAATTGTGCCAGTTTTTTTTTATATTTCTTGGTTGCCTATAGTTGATGTCGGATTCCTTGAATAAAGAGTGAATTAGTTGTAGCTTTAATTCTTGTTTATTGAGATGAAGCATGAGTTGGTGAATGGTATGATCAACCAAATTGTTTGGGGCACCTTTTGGTAAATAATTCCCTTGGGTAGCTTCTCTTCGTGACAACTTCCTCGCACCTTAGTTCACAGGTTGTTTATGATTAAGTTGTTTACCAGTATATTTTAAAACCATTTTCCATTATATTTTGGTATTAGAGCAAGAAGGGATTGGGGAAATTGGGAAGTGGGCAATATTTCATCGAGGAGGATGGGAAGAGGAGGTGGTCAAAGAGGCCATGAAGAAGGGATTTTGGAAATGTTACAAAACTTGTCGACAAGGTTAGATGCCATGGATCAAGTACAATGAAAGTGAGTCATTGTTGACGATGTGAGGGAAGTTGCAGAAGAAGAAAAACTACCAATTGAGGATGAAGCTCAAGAAGAACTATAAGGGGTGGAAGAAAGGTTGATAAAAGCAGTGATGAATGTAGGAGAAAAAACAAAAATAGAGGTCCCCACATATTCTGGAAGCTTGAATGGGGAAGAGCTCATTGACTGGATCAATGATTTGGATAAGTACTTTGAGTACGAAGGAGTTGCAAAAGAAAGAAAAGTGAAGTTTGCATGTACAAGGCTTACAGGCCACACTACAATGTGGTGGGAATATGCATAGTTTGAGAGATAAAAGTGAAACAAGGAAAATATAACCTCATGGGACAAGATGGTTTCCAAATTGAAGGTGACGTTCCTTCCAACAAATTATCAAACCAGTCTTTTCAGAAGATTGCACAATCTCAAGAAAAATGATATGTCAGTAAAAGAATACAAAGAGGAGTTTTATAAGTTGGTGATTAGGTCAAGTCATAGCAAAGAGGATATGGAAAAGGAAGCTAGATACCTGCATGGTTTGAAATATAGTTTGCAAGATGAGCTCAGTTTAGTGTCCCTAAGAACTCTGGAGGAAGCCTACCAGTTTTCCATTAAGGAAGAAGAGAAAATTATGAGGAAGTAGAATCAACAAGGATGAGGTAGAGGACGAGGCTATGGTGTAAGAGGATAGCAACACCATCAAGATGGAGAGGCAATTAGTTCAATAGGGAAAGTCAAGTCAGAAAGAGGAGGCTATCAAGATAAAGGAGAAAGAGCATTTGGAAGCAATGATTATCGAGGAAGAGGAAGAGGTTTTTCTAGTAAATATTTTAAGTGTAATCAATATGTGGTTCATAAGAGTTGGGAGTGTCTAGAATCTCCCCAAAGAGGTTACACAAGGCCTAAAAGAAGAAATCACGTTGTGCAAGTAGATCAAGAGAGTGTGGGATCATTTTCCCCAAGAAAGGAGGAACCTAAGTCAAGCGAATATTTTTTGTTCAAAAGGGTGTTGTTGAAACCACCAAAGGAGAGTCATGAACCAATACAAAGGAAATATCTATCAAGATGAAGTGAAAAGAAAAAGGTAAGTGCTACAATCTTATTATAGATAGTGGTAGTACTGATAATATTGGTGTTGTTGAAATGGTGGATAAGCAAGGTCTTAAGAGAACTCAACATCCTACACCATATAAAGTTTCTTAGTTGCAAAAGGGTCATCAATTGTTGGTAGATGAGAAAGCTTTGGTTGAATTCAAATAGGAAGCTATAATAATAGTGTTGTGTGTGACATCATGCCTATGGATGTGTGTGATGTGCTACTTAGTAGACCTTGGAAGTTTGACCGAAACACCATACATCATGGGAGAAATAACACCTACAATTTTGAGGATGGTCTCAAACATACCTTGTTGCCTTTGCAAAAATCAAAAGAGGACAGTCATGGTAGAAATAGTAAGGTGATGTTAATCAAAAGAAAAGAGTTTATAAATGGAATGGAATCAAATGAAGTTGCAACAGTAACCAAGGAGGAGAACCTTCATTTTACTCAATGTTGCATAGGTGCAAATAGTGTTGATTTGCGGGTAGGGCAACCAACATGTGTTGACATAGATGACTATGAAATTGGGGCAGCTATTGGTATTATGAAGTATGCAAAGATACAAGAGAATTCAAACCAGCAATGCCAAGATGAATACATGGGCACAAATCTACGTGGATAGAGTGTGGAGACTACACAAGGGAATGTAGAAGATGATTCAGCTCTTCAAATTGCAGCAGTTGAGAAATAGTGGCTTGAACTGATAGCAGGTGAGAGAAATCATATAGCCATCAATGGTGAGGTAATATCTCAATTTTCCAACCCCTTGGATATAATTGAAAATTATTTTCATGAATCTAACATGACTACAATAGAGAGGTATCCAAAAGACAAAAAAATATAGTGTGGCAGAGGAGACAAGCACCATTTTAAACACCATTTTGAATTTCTTAAATTTTGTGCATACTAATGTTGGAGCTAATTATTGTTTGAGGGAAAAGAAAAATAAATGGGAAAGAAGTAGTAATGAGAGGCTATATGGAGATTGGACAAAGTATATTAGAGATGAAGAGATGGGGTGTGGAAGCAATAAGAAAAGTTGTATAGCATGGACATAGATCCACAAATGACTATGCAGCTACAACTATCATCTCATGGTGTAATGGAAGGTCTATTCCGACCATATGCTAGAATAAAAGGAAGAAGTAATGGTACAGGTTGTTGTTTATCAGCATAAGGGGATATGTTGCAAGTTCCTAGAGCTTCAAAGGGTAGTCCTAATACCAAAATCCCTTTGTGAGATATGCTCACAAACAACTCCCCTGGGGAGCTTGATGTAGGGGAATCTTCAATTTTGTTTAAAATTTTTATTTTGATTTTGGTCTTTTTTTTTTGCATGGTTAGTGTTGTTTTCTTGGGATGAACTCTTGCCTTTGGATGGCTTTAGATAGGTGTCCTATTATTTTTGGAAAGCAAGGTTCTAATAATGTTGCTTTACTCAAGTCCAATTCATGGAAAAAAGGGAGGCAAAGGGCAGTTAGGGATGATTGGAGAAGGGCCCGAGCTATTCTTGGAAAGAAAAGATATAGTACACAAATGAGTTCACCATCAATCTATTGGGGAAGCATTATGAGCTCTCTTTGATTTCATTGAAGCTTGTTTTCATTGTTGATTGTTCATGGCTTAGATCCTTTATCTAATAAGGTTCTCTTTGCTCGAATGGGAGATATCGAAATAGATTGTGGTTTGACATTTCTGCTAGTTAAAAGATCTTCCCAAATGATTGTTCCAAAAGAGGAGAGACGGGTTTGAAGTAGCTGAGCATATCTTCCCAAAAGAAATAATCACAAAGACACTGGGGAAAATTTAAGAAAAAATAAGGACTATGAGGAAGAATTAGGTGTCTTGTAGAATCGATGTAAGCCATTCTTGGCCTATGAGCAGTGTTCAAAAACGTAGTTTTTTGTTTTGAATTGGATGCTCTATTTCTTTTGCATTGAATAATAATAGGATTGTGCCAGTTTTTGTTTGTCTTTCTTGGTCTCCTGTAGTTGATTTCTAGCTCCTTGAACAAAGAATGGATTAATTGTAGCTTTAATTCTTGTTTCTTGAGATGAAGCATGAGTTGGTGAATGGTATGATCAGCCAAATTTTTTGGAGCACCTTTCAATAAATAATTCCCTTGGGTAGTTGCTCATTGTGACAACTTCCTAGCACCTTAGTTCACAGGTTATTTATAATTAATCTATTTACCAATATATTTTAAAACCATTTTCCATTACCTTATGACCAAAATGGTTGCATTTATAACATATGATGTTGTCCTTTCTATTTAGAAACCCATAATAACTTCTATTCTTGATCCAACCACTATTTCTTGTATGTGTCCAACACTCTACCACTTAATGACCAAAGTTATTACATGAATAACAATAACCATAAAATGAATGTTGAGACTTGTTCATTTTTGCTTGTCTTGGAGGAAGTGATCTAGTGAATTTCTCCTTGTTGTCTTTAAGGAACATATTTTTTCTAGAGGGGCATTGCTTTCCTTCCTCTTATTATTCTCAAATGTATTGATTGAGCCTTTTGGTTTTTCCTCATTTCCCATCTTTTGTGGCTCATTTGAAATTTGATCTCCCTTTGCTTCATGACCAAGAATTTTCTTTATTCCAGATGACTTTTTCCCATCTATAATATCATCTTAGATCTTGGTACATTTATCAACTTTGTGGCTCTTATCTGACTTGGTGGTTGTTTTCTCTAATTTTGTCCTCATGTAACCAATTTTGAACTCATACTTGTTAAAATATTCTTCTTTTATCTTCAATTGAATTCCTACTTCTTCCTTGATCCTCTTTGCTTCTTCAATTTTGACTTGTATATCTTTGATCATCCTTTCCACTTCCCCAAGGGCTTGTGATACCTTCACCTTGGATTCACTTTCTTCTTGAATTTTTTTATTTTAGTCACATATTTCTTCTTTTAAGTGAATGAATATCATCATACACTAAGTGAATTTATTCTTCAAGATCCACTTCTTCATCATCTTCATTCTTCTCATCTTTATCACCTTTTTCTTACATCGGCCATGAAAAGTATATCTTCTCTTGAATATTTCTCTTATTTTCTTTTGTCTTCACTTTTGACCTACACACATTCAAAAACAAAATAGTCAGTTTTATCACAACAAAAAAAATTATACATACCTTTGTCTATGTTGGATTCTTCTTTGAGATTTCTATCAACATGGGCATCCTTTGCATTTGATTCATTGCTCGAGCTATTATTTGATTCATGCTTTGAAATGTTCATCCTTTTTGATGATTTGAATGTTTCTTCTTATTTAGATGATTTATCTTTTTGTAATTCCATTTCTTCTTCTCTTTTACTTATAAGGTTATCTCCATTTGTCATGACATCATTCTTATTTCCATGTGTATTCCAAGTGCCACCTCATCATTTTCATTTGGTTTTGTTGGCACATGTTTATCAACTTTTTGCTTAGTATTTCATGTTCCCTTATTTCCTTTTCTTTTTCCCATATGTGCTATTATATTCTACCTTTTAGCAGTTACACTATTCATGAAGGAACCTACTTTGACACTAATTGATGAGCACACAATTATACTAAGAGAGGGGGTGAATCAATATAATACAAACTTTTACCTTTCAAACTCAATCAATCACATCAACTACACATATGCAATATCTATCAATTAAGAACACAAAGAGAACAAAAAAAATATGTGGAAATCTTGTGGGAGAAAACCATGAAAAAATATTGCTTATATATATTGATCTTCTTCTTCTTCTTGTAGGCTCCAACCTACACATAAAGACTCCAATATCTACACAAAGTGAGCTCCAACTCAACAAGAGAATCCAACCTCTATTTGATATGCTTCAACCTATTTAGGACTCCAATTTCTACACAAACTGAGTTCCAACCCAACAAGAGGCTCCAACCTCTATTTGATAGGCTCCAACCTATTTAATTCTTCAATGCTGATGATATAATAAAATCCTTCACCAAATTTGATTCAAATATAATCACTCTCTTCCTTCTAAAATCTGATTATCATCATACACCAATCTTTCTCACAAATCTGATTACAAACCATACAATAGACTTCTCTCAAATTTGATCACAGATCACACAATAAACTTCTCTCACAAATCTGATCGCAAATTACAAGTCTGATCTAATTAAAAATCCAATCACTATCATACACTTTTTATTTTCTCAAATTTGATCACTATCATGTATGTTTTCTTTTCACAAATCTGATCATAAACATGTCAATATATTCTTCTTCCATAGTCACACATATTCCTTTTCAAGATAAATTAGAATTAGACTTCATTTTTTACCTTTTCTCTTTTTATATTTGCTCTAATATTCACATGATATTCATTTAATTGTTTCTTTTTAACCACACCTTTGTCTACTCTTTATATCTTCATATTTAAATGACAGGAAACATCTCTTTGAAAATAGATATCCTTTTAAATGGACATTTCCTTTTTTTACACACTTGCCTTAATTCACAAACCAATCATTTCCTTTTAGTGCTTGATTATTATCTTTATTAATCTCTGCTTTTAGAACCATGTGATTGTTTCCTTTTAATGTTAATCACTACATATTATATTAGTGTTGTTGTCTTTAATAATAATGACCATTTCTTATATTAATCTCATAAATAATGATCATTGTTGCCCTTGATTAATTCTTTGATGTCCCAGTAATCATTGGATCGATGTTATACACACACACACACATGTGTGTGTGTGTGTGTGTATGTATGCATATATATGCATATATATATATATATATGTATATATATATATATCTATATATGTATGTATATATGTATATATATATGTGTATGTATGTATATATATGTGTATACACACACACACACATATATGCCTTATCTTGGGAGATAAAGGAGGTTGGCCATAGTAGAAATTCAATATCTTCATATAAGGAAAAATAATTGTTGCTACTCATTCATGTGTTTTTCTACCATACATAAGTGAAGTCAACCAACAATAAACTTAAGCTTGTCTTGTATATATGCCAACACAAAAGGTGATCATCTATCCTTAATACAAATGAATCAAACTCCATTTCATTGTTTACAATATCACCATGTTCATTTATTTCTTCACATTAGATGTATGCAATGGATGTTCTAACTGTGCTTTATTTGCTACATGTTTGATTATAGCCATGGCTTCACTCTCGACAATGTTTCACTACTTTATTTTTCCAATGATCATATGTATCGACTACCTATTTTTATATCTACTTTGCAATAGAGATTAACCTTTGTCTTCTATATCTAATATACAAATCACAAAAACCACAACTAAGCATACCATCCAAAGCAACCCTTTTATATCATTGCAATACTTTCTCACACCATCTTCAATATCCATTGTGATATATCCAACTTAGTAAGAACTACCTTGAGAGGTTATAAAAATTATCTCTTTAGGTGTTTGATGATCAATATATGCACAACTATGCTTTATCAACTCCACTGCCAAATCATAGAACTCGTAAAAGTAGTCACAACTGTAGGTTATCTTGAAAGGAATTTGATGATTTACTTCATTCTTCCTTTGACATTAATAACAACAATATCTTATGGTCTCATCTATTTAGTAATGACCACCTTCCTGATATCAATGACAACATTGTCCACCTTTGACATCAATGACAATAATTCCAACAAAGGATACCAAAGTCACCTTGGTTTGTCATACCTTGGTGTACATATATCCATTTTCCACAATAAGCTCTATGATCATAAAAAACACAAAAAAAAAGCACAATATCTATCAATCTCATATGATCCATCCATATCAATCTATCTCATTTCTATCTATTTCATCTCATCCATTTCATTTTTTTTACGTGATATCGATCAATAATGATCATCATATTGAATTTTCTTCTATGATACTAACCCACAATGACTTATGTATCATGTCAAAAATGTATTTTCACCCTCCTCCCTCCCCACATTCATCCTCAAACCCGTCACTTCATCCACTTGACTTCACTTCTCCTAAGATACCATTTTCTTCACCTCTATTGAGTTGATCATACTTTTTCAAGAGTTTGACTAAAAAAATTACCATCCTCTTGAGGAGGCATCTACCTCCATTTCTACATTCACTAAAAAAAACTAGGGCATATCATCGCAAAATCCTTCACAATTTTTTTGAAACAATGTTGTAAAAGCATATTGTCTCAAAGAGGAGCAAAATGTAGATACCAAAAATTGGTTAACGCTTTCCACTATCACATCTCATTGATCATTCTTCTAATTTTAATTAAACAATTTTATTATTTAATTAATTTAATACCATTCCCCTCTTATCCTGAATAATTAAATAATTTTAAATTATTTAATTAATTCACTATATCATCACTTTTTCCTCTACGTTAATTATTATTTTTTATTATTTAATTAAGTTACTAGTTATTCCTCTTTTCTAGATTAATTAAATAATTCATTAATTTTAATTAATTCATTTCCCATTTTCCACTTGTTAAATTAAACAATTAATTTTTATTATTTAATTTATCTAATTATTATTCTATAATTATTCTCCCCAAAAATAAACAAAATTGTTTATTTTATTTATTTCTCCTTTTCACATAAAATTAGTAATTAATTTAATTAAATATTTATTAATTACTCATGCATTTCCACCTTACCAGTCAACTCACACTCACTTTGAGTTCAATCCTCATTCAATTTAGTCCTCTAATCAATCAATTTTATTTCACTACCAATTAGTCACACTTATCTCTTCAATCAATTCTCTTAACTCACCCATATGACTTGTTAGCTCAAATTAGGAAATCAATTAACTCCTCATCAATTCCTCTCAAATAATATTAGCCATTGATCTTTTCAATCTCACATACGATCTCAACCATTGATTGGTATCACCTAAAATATATAAATTCAACTATCCATTCATCTATTATTCCTCTCTCATTCATTGTAAGAAATCTATACACATATTGTTCCAAAGTGTTTTCTGATAAAAATATAAGAGAAACAACCATTACACCTTTCTCCAAGGCACAAATAGGAGAACACCAAAGCTAAGATAAGGATGTTGCCTAAGGAATTTTTGTGTGTGGGTTTGTTGTGTTTCTTGTGATGTGACTTCCTTATGATCTATTGGTGTGATTTATGAGTTTGATTGTGATTTTTCTTTATTTTTTGTTATTATTCACTTTCACAATCAATTTTTAGGTCATACATTTTAGAAAGTTTTAGCCAATTTTTGGTGTCTACAATATTCATTCTAGAAATTCTTAGGATCTCCCCAACATAAAAACAAGTCTTAGACAAGGCACTTCTAGAATCCTCCGTTCCTACTAACATAGATGTTGAGCAATCTAGGCCATGGTAGGACATATCATATCCATGCATCAACTTGTATTCACTAAAAAGGATCTTCCTTCCACAACATATCATAACCAAGCTCTATATCTAGAAGTCTTCATCCATAAAAATAAAATCAAAAGATTCTTGATAGATAGTGGAGCAGGTTTGAACATTTGTACCTTGAAACTTATAAAACAATTGAGATACTTTGATGGATTTATTAAGAAACAAAAGAGAATCACCATTAGAGCATAAGATGAAAATGAGTGTGAGTCAGAAGGTTGACTATCAAACTTTATATTCAGGTTGGTCTCGCTATTACAAAAGCATGTCAAATATTGGACTTTTATTTACCTTACATCATCTCCTTATAGGATGCCCATGGGTACATGTCATGTAGGTTGTCCCTTCAACTTATCATCAATGCATCAAATTCCCTTACAATGAAACCAAAGTCACCATTTATGGGGACCCTCAACCATTCCATTGTTGTCATAACTTGGAAGAAAAAAAAACCACTCCAAGTTCCTAAAAATGATATTGCCTCACATTCATCATCCTACATTGATCCATTCACTTTAGCCTTATCATCCACCATTCATAAACCCCTTCGAAAAATCAAGGTTCAAGTACGAGACAATGGTTATGGATATTATGATCTTAAATTTTCCTTTTATGTAGGACAAATGTGATTTTCTCTTAAGACGTATGTCAAACTGAAAAACATAAACAAAACCTCTTCTACTATCAAATTTGAGCCCACAATTTTATCCAAGTGGGGAGAGCTCAATAAAGAGGTTATAGAGGAATACATCTCCAAATGGTTATACCAAAATGAGAAAGAACAAGATACTCTACCAATTGATCAATATAGCAAGAGTTTTCAAATAATTAAGAACATAGGATTCATAGGCCATGGTGGCCTTGGTATGGGTATGGTTCATGAGATAACACTACTCCTAACATTGAGAGTATCTCTAGTGAGGTAGTTGGAGTTTCTCCTATATTTAATAATTCTAATGATGATACCATTAAGGACTCTCCCATGTGCATCATAAACCTATTTGAGAAAACATCCATCAATACCATTACAATAGTATCCTTTACATCACCTTCACAAGCTAATGGCCTTCAACTTGTTTACCCCCAACTCATCGATTGGGACCAACAACACGCACCAATTTTGAACATTCTAAAATGATGACACTATTGTTGAGTTTGTGGAACTTAGAGATGGAATACCTCTTGGAGATCACAAAGAAATATTTGATATAGACCTTGATGTGAAAGCATACTTTGGGGAGAAATTCAGATCCTTTAGTCACACAAGAGAAAATATAAAAATAAAATATAAATCCCTAGTGAAAACCACAATATGACTCTTTTGGGTCAAGAAAAATTCAAAATAAAGGATGCATCCAAGGGTGAAAACCTCTTTGAGGTGCTTGAGGTTGAAGGATTCAACCTCCCTAGTATTGCTAAGAACTAAGAGAAATCAACAGTACTAGTAGATGACTTAGCATAAATCAATGTTGGAACATCAGACACTCCTAAGCTCACATTCTATGTAGCATCTTTAGATCCTAAAGAGAAACTAGATTTTACATCATTCCTAGAAGCATATAAAATCAACTTTTCTTGGTCCTCTATTGAAATGGTTGGATTACACACAACATTAGTGGTTCAAAATTTAACAATATATCCAAAGGAAAAAAATGTTAATTTTTTTTTGTGTAAGATGCATCCATAAATTTCACTACTTGTCAAAGTTAAGCTAAAGAAAATTTTAGACGTTGGATTCATAAAGCCAATTGACTATTCAGAATGGGTGTCCAATCTAGTACTTGTTTCTAAGTCAAATGGGGGCATACACATATGCATATATTTTATATATCTCAATAAATTTTGTCTTAAGGATTTCCATTTCCTAACATAGACATCATAGTGTATTTGAAAAAAGATAATGAGATGCTTTCCCTCGTGGATGGTTTTCCAAGATATAACCAAATTCGTATAAGACAAGAGGACCAAAATAAGATAGCTTCTACATTCCCTTGGGGTACATATAGCTCAAATGTCATGCCATTTTCTCTTAAGAACACAAGTGCAACATATCAACAGGGTATGACAATGATATTCATGACATGTTCCATAACATTATGGAGGACTATGTAGACAATATCCAATCAAAATTAGTCATAAGGAAAGGGCATATAGATGTTCTAGCACAAAATATTGATAGACTGGAGAAGTATCAAGTGAGGCTTAACCCAAAGAAATGTGTATTTGGTGTCACTTCAAGAAATCAATTGGGATACATTATGTATTGTAGAGGTATTGAAGTGGACCCTACAAAGGTCAAAGTTATTATCAATATTCCTCCTCCAAAAACTCTAAGGCAGATTCAAGAAGCTACAATGCATTAGATGGTTCATAAAATAGCTAGTGGATAAGTGTCATCCATTCTCTCATCTCTCACACAAGGATTTCACATTCAAATGGGATGATAAATTTCAGCAAGCTTCTAGAAACTAAAGGATTATTTGGCATCACCTTTAGTATTGATGCCTCTAGTTCCAAATAGACCATTGATCTTATACATTTTAGCTACAACAGTAGCATTAGATGCCCGCTTGGCACAACATGATGACTCTGGGAAAGAGATAGTGATTTGTTACATTAATCAAACACTAGTAGGATATGAGCTTAATTACACTCCCATTGAGTGAGCATGACTAATGGTCATCTTTTTTTCATAAAAGTTCAACACTACATACTCAACCACCAAATTAATCTTATCTCTAAGGTAGATCTGTCAAAGTATCTATTATCAAAAGCAACACTCACTGAGTGCATGGCTAAGTGGGTCATTATACTTAGTGAGTTCTGTAGATACATAAAATTGGTCATATCTGATTAATCCTGGAATTTAATTAAATATTTATTATTTAATTAAATTCTCTAAAGTCCTCTACATATGATTAAATTTAATTAATTTAATTATATTGTTCCTTCAATTTATTCTTCTATCATAATTAAATAAATCAATTTTATTTAATTATTTCACATTCAAATGTCCACTTGATTAATTAAATAAATACACTTTATTTATTTTAATTAATTATCACTTTTGAATTTAATTAAGTCTTTTTTATTTAATTAAATTTAATTATTTCTTTTCAAATCTTTCTTTTGGTTAATTAAATATATTATTTAATTAATTTCATTTAAATGCCATTTCTTAAAAAGTTTAATTAAATATCTTTATTTAATTGAATATCTTCCATATCTTTTCAAAATCATAATTAAATATTCTATTTAATTATGAAATCTTCCATTATTCTTCAAATCTAGGGTAAATATTCTATTTTAAGAAGAATCTCTGTGTCTCTCTGTGTCACCCTTAAATGAATAATTCATTATTTATCTTCTTCAAAATATTTCCATAATCTCACAAAAAGATGGTTTTTCTACAATTCATCTTTATTATCTTATCTTACCTCTTTTACAGAAAAGAAAACAAAATCTTGCTTTCTATTTTCTTCTATTTTTCTTCAGTCTTATCCATCCTCAACCGTTCGATCTACCAGGAATTTTCACAATCGTTGATCATATTAGCCAATTAGAAGCTTTTCAAAAACTCTATAAATAGCACAACCAATCCAAGCAAGGGTTACACAACACACATAAGAGGAATTAGAGATTAATTGCATTCTAGCATTATAGCATTCTAAGCATTATCATTATAGTTTTATTATTCATAGCATCATCATAATCTATCATCTTAGCAATCATGTTTTAGAATAATCATGTCTTAGCTTAGGCATTACATGCATTTCATATTCAATCTCGTTCTCTAGGAAGACTGTGCGTTGAGACTAGCATACAATCTGAGAGCCAACTAGAATCAATGAAAATACTGGAGATAGAGGACGATAGGACGACATCGATAACAAGATACTAAGTTTGCAATCTCTATTATTTTTATATTTTGTTTTTGATATAATGTCTTATTGGTGTGTTTGATTCATTTGTTTTTGCATATTTAACACGCAAAAAATTGACCACACATTATTGGCGCCCACCGTGGGGCCTTGCCCTATTTCTAACATTTATCTACAAGTTTTCTGAAAGGATTTCGCATTCTGGAATTTGGATTTTTGACAAAATTTTCCATTTTAGTGCATCCGAGGATTTCCGAAGCGCATCCACAGGTTTTTAAAGTGCATTTTTGGTTTCTTTCAGTGCTTTTGTAGGTACTTTGGCGCATCTACAGGACATAATGGCACATATACCCTACTTAGTTTGTTAAAAATTTCTAAAAAAACAACAAAAAAGAAATTTAGCTGCATTCTGTTTTAGCGCATTTAGGAGTTTTTGTAGCGCATTTAGGACTTTCTGTAGCGCATTTACGATTTGTTTTGGCGCATTAAATTTTTTGTTGTTGCGCATACAGGGGATCTTTTGGCACATACAGGTTGTAACTAAACAGGTTTCTGAGTCTGACGCCTTCCGTAGATAGAACCTTTTTTTGACTTAAAAAGAACCAATCTAGGATAGTCACAGTTGGTTTTAAAAGGAAGCAACCCTAGGATAGACATGGATTTAAAATAAAGCAATCTAGGATAGTCACCACAAATTGATTTTGCAATTAAAATGAATCACATGCTTTCTGTGAAGAAACATCTTCACGTAGTTTAGAACATTGTGATTTGGGTTTTAAAAAGAATCGTGTCTATTGTGTTTGTTGCAATAGGTCTATGCTCTCCCCTTAACTGGGTGACCATAATACCAGACTTTCCTTTTACATTCATGCAATTTTACTACTTTATTACATCCTGTAGAGGGCCTGCTCTTGTGGGAAAAATTACTCACCCAAGAGGAATGAATCAAGTGGGTTCAAGCCAATTCCACCCCACTATAAAATTTAAAGTAAATCAAGAGAAATCCTCTTTTTCTAGTAGTGTGCAAGATAACCATCCCCAAAGCCTTTGTTCTAAAGGTTGGGAGGTCTCTTGAGGGAGTTTATTATTTCTGCACTGAACAAAAACCCTTACTACGAACCTAGTATAGTATCCAGCCAGAATCAGTTTCCGAACATCATAATAATCATAGTGCAAGGGAGGGAAAAATCTACCCCCAAGATACTCACCATATAACTGCCAAGGACCGTTTGCTCAGGGGATCCAGTATCAACTTCTGTCACTCTGAGTACGCACCTGGAAAAGATAAAAAAACGGGCGCCCCTTCGGGGGTGACACGGCTGTGTGAGTCGACATAGTTCTAAGATGTGGGCTATTGATTATTATGATGACCTACTTGAGTACTAAGAGTGAGTCTGTCTGAATTGTCTGTCATGTGTAAAACCTATCAAAACACTTTTTGAAAAACATTTTTTGAAACATACACTTGATTTTTAGTATAGGACTTAAAAACAACTGTTTTCAGAGTGTTTGTTGTGTTTTCAATCACACTAATTCAGATAAAAGATCATCCAAAATGAACATGTCAAATTCTAGTTGGAATTTCTCATAAACTGTTCAGAAAAGTTACCTTGGAAAATCTGTTTTAGCACATCTAGGGTATATTCTGGCGCATATAATGTCTATTCTAGCACATTCATTGGTTAAATGAATGCTTCTAGGGTCTGTTTTAGCACATTGAGTCTTTTAGTGCATACATTGGCTATTCTGAAAACAAAACTTTTCGGTCACTATCCAAAACATTTTCTGCAGCGCATATAGGATACAGAGTAGCGCATCTGGGACATAGTAAAGCACATCTGACCTTTTCTCTAGCACATATCCCTATTTCTGAAGTGCATCTAGGCAATAGAAAAGCGCATCTATCATTTTTCCCGAATCATTGTTTGTGACAGATCTGAGTTTATAGAATTCCCGATCCAGTAGCATATCAACATTTTCTCTCATGCTTAGGGAGTGGAAATCTACCAAGTTTTTCAAGAAGTCAATTACCAATAGGATCAGGAAACCCAAGAAACCTCTAGGCTATAAGAAAATCTTACAAAAGGAAGTTTTTATACCAGAGTTGAAACGTCTTGCTCCATTATCGCAAGTTTCTTCATAGATACCAAGATTTTGTCAGAGGATTTACTGACGAATACGCTGTGGACCCTCTAGATTCACAAGCCTATTTTCAAAGAAGAGCCCTCTCTCAACGAAACAATCACAATCAAGCTCTTGATTTTAACTATATACCACAACCTTCTATCAAATATTCGACGCATCCTAGTCAAATACTTCAGTGAGTTGAAATAGGCTATATGATATATTGATCACTCTTTGAAAACAAAGATCAAATCTTACAAGTACACCTTTCATCACAAACTTCTAAATTATCGGTTCAACTTCTCCCAATAGGATTCTAACATCCTTCATCATTGGAAGCCACAACCATGAATTTAGAAACATAGTTTTGATCGTATTATAAGATTTTCATCTTATCAGATTAAAACATCATCTTTGATTGCGCTCATCAAACTATGATCTAAGTTTCAGAGAACATCTTGAAATCATATTCCTGTTTTTACACGATCACAATACAATAAACTAAAGGAAGATATTCAACAAGAAGATCATATCTCAACAACACAAAAGGAAGGTGAAAATAGTGATCCCCTTTATAGTGTGAGTCGAAATCCCCTCTTTGAGGACAACATGACTGAAGGAGAAAAGAATCCATTTACTTCCGAAAAAGATATGAGAAAAACCCCTGAGGATAGTGAGGATGAACAAGAAGAAGAACGCCACCTTAAAGAAGCCGAACAAGATCCTAAATTTCTCAGAGTAGTAGAAAGGCTTGTAGAACAAGACAAACAAAAATATTTCCTGTTTCTGGCCAACAAAGGAGCTAAACTACCTCATGACTTTAACACTGAGAACATAAAAAGTAATCCTGATGAAACACCCTTGTCTGGTCTTAGTTCCTTGACTTAACATGTTAAAACATTAGAAGGGAAAATTAAAAATCTAGAAGGGGGAGCCACAACAAAGACACAAGCTCTTGATGATATCTATCCATATCCTTTTGATCGATGTCTCTACATGATTTTGTTTCCTAAGCATTGTGAAATTCCAAAGTTTGATAGTTATATAGAAAATCGGATCCCATTGACCATATTAGAGAATTTTGAAACATGACTTTATAATTTTCTCATGAGGATACATACTTAATGTGTTTATTCCCACGAAGTCTTGGAGGCCAATCTATGGAATGGTTATCAAAAATTACACTGCTTGTCAAAACATTTGAGGAATTGATCAACGAGTTCATCTCTCAATATTCCTATAACATACAACACCAAATCACAATGATTGATCTATGCAAGGATAAGCAAAAACCTAGTGAACCGTTCATCACATTTCTTTAGAGATGGAGAAGATTGTTCGCTAGATATCCACGTCATGTTCCTGAAAAGGAAAAGATCACTACATTCATAAATAGCTTGGATCAAGAGATGAGTTATCGTCTGAATCTTCATTTTCCTCCCTCTTTTCAGAAAATGATTGAAAATGCAATCACAATTGAAAATGCATTAGTCCAGAGGGGGATAATCAAACTTGATAAAGACAATCCTAGCTCCTCAAATTACCACAATGACAAATCTAAGTTTTGGACTCGCAACAAGAATGTGGTGAATGATGGTGTTGTAGATGCACATCATGTTTCCCCTAAGCTAGTTGTTCTTAGTATTCCTCACAACAACAATTATAACAATTTCAACTCGGTTACGAATCAGGGAAACAATCCTCCTCCTCCTCCAAGGAATAACCAAAATCCAAATTTTGTTCCAAATCAAAGTAATACCAACAACCAAGGGTATCATGGAAACAACAACAATAACACCTTAGGAAATACATCAAACACAAATCCACAATGATCTTCATTTGTCTCCAACAGAAGAACTTTCACTCCATTGGGGCAATTGTGGAATCCGCCCTTAAAGACTTGATGGCAAAGAACGTTATTACCCTACCGCCTCAATGTAACTTCGAACCTGGTGAAAAGCCGCCATCATGGAATGATGCGTACTATTGTGAATATCATAGATGTAAAGGCCATTGTACGAATAATTTCCAAGCCTTGAAGAATGCTATTCAAGATTTAATCGACAAAGACATTGTCACAATAGAAGGGAACCAACAATCAAACGAAGACCACCAAGCATTTCGAAATCCTTTGGCCAACTATCAAAAGGGTGAGTCTTCTGGAAAGAATGTGAATCATATCGATGAACATATAATCAATCATATCTACACTGATGACGAGCGGGTTAATGTTATAAAAGTCAAAGAGAAAATAGAGTATCAAGAAGTTAACGCAACAACAAGGGCACAAGCTAAAGTTGTCCTAAAAGGCGCTCCGTCAAAAACCATTATGCCACCACTTCCACATCAATATGATTTAATCAATCAACTTGGAAAAAATTCTGCTCAGATCTCTATCTTAGAACTTCTAAAGATTTCCCCAGCGCATAAGGAAATTCTAGACAAAGCCCTCATTGAAACAACTGTATCCGATGATCTGAATGTGGATCAATTTCAAGCCATGGTGGGACATTTATCCTCACCTACATGCCTCTCATTCTTTGAAAAAATATGATGTTTCCATGACACATCCCCATAATTCATCATTATACTTAGAAGTCATGGTCCACAAGTTTCGTGTCAGACGAGTTCTCATAGATGGAGGTGCTAGTTTGAACATATGTACCATGAAATTGATTCGGGCTTTAGGATTTTCTGAGGATTCCATTGATCCGAGAAGAAAGATTACCATTAAAGCCTATGATGATGAGGAAAGAGCATCCAAGGGTTTAATCATGCTACCAATCAGAGTGGGACCTGTTATAAAAAATACTTTATGTCAAGTAGTAGACTGTGATCTCGCATACAACATCTTGTTGGGTCGTCCTTGGATCACTTGATAATTCTCACATTCAAACTTGTGCTAACATCAAATCTAGTTAAGAAACTTTGGTTCCTAACAATCGAGAAGCGATTATTAGCGCTTCTCCAAAAGTTGATACACAAATCAGTCAACTAACCAAAACCTTTGACAAGAAATTACGGTTCAAGGACAATGGAGTAGGAGAATATTCTCTCTATCTGGCTAATATTCCTACATCGTCTTGATCACATGGACAACCTTCTATCATGCAACATCAGATATCTATAGCATCAACATCAACACAAGCACCGGTAGAACCAATCAAAAAGTTCAAAGGACAATTTATTAAGGAGAAATTCCTGATGGAAGATCCCGAGGATAGTGAAATGCTAAAATGGCAATATAGAGATGAATATGTAGATGAAACAGTTCTTAATATCAAGTTACCAACTAATAAATATGGTAAAGGATATTCAATCATGCAAAAGATGGGCTACGAGGGTAATGGCCCTATTGGAAAAAGAAAAGGAGTAGTTGAGCCTATTGATCCTTTAGGACTTGCTGCAACCGATAAAACAAGACTAGGCTATGATACTAGCTCAAAAGAAACAACATCCAAAAAATTGAATGATATTGTGCTCACATTGCAAGAAAGTTCTGATCCAAGGGAAGCATGCTTGACATCAATTCAGAATTTCATCGATAATAACTCTGACATAGACTCTGGAGAATACGAATGGGATACCATCCATAATGATGAATTCTGGAGGGATAAACAGGTTGATGTGATACACAAGTATACGCCTACTCTAATCAAAGGAGAAGGTTCAGGGATCCAACCACACGAATTTGAACTACAACGCAACTATGATTCTAGTGATACCGAGTCAGATTTAATCGAACAAGACCATTGTGAGGACAGTACCATCATTGATCTACCTCATACCTCGGATCCTATAGATGCCTCTATTATGACCATAACCATAGCCGATTTCACGCAACCTAATGACTCGCTACCACTAATACATCTCGATCTCATTGATTGGGATCTATCTAAACCTCTTGATATACCTATATTTCCAACTGACGAATCTATCGTAAACTTCCTTTCCACAGATGATGTAAATGATTGTTCCACTGATGATTTTTGGCATAAGATCCTTAGTAAGGAGAGTGTCAAGTTTCCTAGCTGCAAAAGTCAAAATAAAAAAGAAAGATCTAATGGTGAAAACTAGAATCTAGCAGTGTTAGATCAAACAAAAGATAAAACAAAGAGCATATCAAATGGTGAAAACCTTTTTAAGGCACCAGATGATGGGATGCTTGAAACTCTCCCAGAGGACTATCATGAGCGATCGCCTATCTTGATTGAGCCTACAAAAGTAGTTAATATTGAAACTATAGACAAACCGAGGATTCTACAGTTAGCAGCATCAATGACAGATAAAGAAGTACTCGAGTTCATGGAATTTCTTAGAGAAAATCAAGTCAACTTTTCTTGGTCTTATGTGGACATGCCATGTCTCGATCTAGATCTTATAATGCATTACTTGTCCATTAAACCAGGAGTAAAGCCTATAAAACAAAAACTTAGAAAGATGCATCCTCATGTGGCACTACTAGTTAAAGAAGAACTTAAGAAACTCCTCGATGTGGGATTTATAAGATCAATTGACTATGCAGAATGGATCTCCAACATTTTTCTTGTATACAAACCTAACAAAAGTGTTCGAGTGTGCACGGATTTCAGAGATCTTAATAAGGCATGTCCTAAGGATAATTTTCCTCTTCCAAGCATTGATACTATAGTTGATCTAATGGCTGACCATTCCATGCATTCACTAATGGATGGTTTTTCTAGTTAAAACCAAATCAAGATTGCACCAGAAGACCAGGACAAAACAACTTTCACATGTCCCTGGGGGACTTATTGTTGGAACGTCATGCCATTCGGTTTAAAGAATGTTGGGGCTACATACCAAAGAGCTATGACTACAATTTTTCATGAAATAATGCACACATTCATGGAAGATTATGTCGATGACATACTGGAAAAATCATACACAAGAGAAGGACATCTCGAGATATTATCCAAAATATTTGCAAGGTTGGAAAAGTTCAAAGTACGCCTCAATCCTAAGAAATGTGTTTTCGGAGTCACATCTAGAAAACTCTTGGGATATATAGTTTCAACAAAAAGAATTGAAGTAGATCCTACCAAGGTACAAGCAATCATGGAAATTCCTCCACTAAGGAATATTAGTCAGTTGAGATCACTACAGGGACGACTTCAATCTATACAAAGATTCATTGCACAACTAGCATATAAATGTCTACCTTTCACACATCTACTACATAAGAATGTTCCCTTCAAATGGGATGATAAGTGTGAAATGGCCTTTCAACAAATCAAGCAGTATTTAATGAACCCACCAGTTCTGATACCACCAAATCTAGAAAAACCACTCATCTTATACATTGCTTCCACAGAGACATCCTTGGGGGCATTGTTAGCACAAGAAGACTCTACAGGAAAAAAACATGCAATCTATTATATCAGTCGAACATTAACAGGTGATGAAATCAACTACACTTTCATTGAGAAGGATTTCCTAGTAGTGGTCTTTTCCTCGCAAAAGTTTCAACACTACATGTTAACTCATACAATCAATCTTGTTGCAAAGATTGATCCACTCAAATATCTATTAAGCAAGGCCACATTGACAGGAAGGTTAGCAAAATGGGTCATGATCTTAAACGAGTTCAATATTCATTATATTGATCGCAAAGCAATCAAAGGACAAGCTATTGCTGACCAACTAGCTGAAGCACCTCTACAAGCAGAACATCCCATGCACATTGAATTTCCAGATGTTGATGTCTTCGCGGCAGAATCAAAGCAACCTTGGTCATTATATTTTGATGGCTCCTTTACTCAACATGGATCGGGGGTAGGAATACTCTTTGTCACTCATCAAGGAAATACCATTCCTCAGTCATATCAGATAATGTTCCTGTGCACTAACAACATAGCCGAATATGAAGCTTTAATCATTGGACTCAAAATAGCATTGGAATGGAGGATCACAAAATTACAAGTTTATGGTGACTCACAGTTAGTCATTAACCAAATCAATGATGACTATCAGACCAAAGATGACAAATTGTTACCATATAAGAAAATGGTTGACGATTTCAAGAAATACTTTGTAGAAAAAAAGTTCATTCAAATTCCAAGGCTTGATAACAAGTTAGCTGATGCTATGGCCACAATCGCTTCATTGTTACAACTCCTAGAAACTCAGGCTCACTATGAATTTCTAGTGGAACAATCATTTACACCTGCTTATGACACACCTGAAAGCCAAATCATTTGCCACTTAGTAGGATTTGATTCACCTTGGTATGGCAAGATTTATACCTACCTAAAAGATGACATATTACCACTTGACTTATCCTGTAACCAAAAGCGCAATTTTATCCGCCAATCCTCTCGCTATACCCTTATCGCTGACACTCTCTATTGCCGCGGTCTTGATGGTACTTTACTTTGATGTCTTGAACATGACGAATCTGATAAGGCTTTACAAGAAGTTCATGGTGGAAATTGTGGTACTCATTCAAGTGGACTAACCTTATCCAAGAAATTGATTAGAATGGGTTACTACTAGCCTATAATGGAGAGGGAATCATTCACTTTTGTAACAAAGTGCTCCAAATGTTAGATACATGGAAACCTCATTCATGCACCAGCACAGGAACTACAACCATTCATACCAACTTGGCCATTCTCTCAATGGGGGTTGGATTTAGTTGGCAAGATTCATCCTTCATCCTCGAATGGACACAAGTTCATCATCACAGTGACAGAGTATTTTACCAAGTGGATTGAGGCAGTCCCTCACTAAGGTCACTGGCAAACAAATCTCATCATTCATACTTAACTATCTCATTTGTAGGTATGGCATTCCCAACTCCATCATCACAGATAATGGACGACCATTCAAGAATCAGGATGTTGATGAACTTTGTGAGAGATTCCATAGTCAACACAGATACTCAACACCTTATTATCCACAAGGGAATGGCCAAGCAGAGGCCTCAAATAAAACAATATTGAAAATTTTAAAGAAGACTGTGAATGATGCAAGGAAAGATTGGAACGCTCAACTCAATCCCGCATTATGGGCTTACCGAACTAGTATTCGAACGCCAATAGGAGTAATGCCATTTGCTCTTGTCTATGGAGCAGAAGCCATCCTACCTTTAGAGGTTGAGATTCCATCACTTAGAGTATCGCTGAAATGTCTCATAACAAATGATGAATACAGAGTTTCCCGACTCCAAGAACTGAAACTTCTTGATGAAAAGAGACAACAAGCAACTGATCATTTGAAAGCCTATCAACAAATGATGGCTCACAGCTATAATAACAGAGTCAAACCACGTACCTTTCAAGTTGGTGATCTTGTTCTAAAAGAGAACCCACGCAATCAACAAAACAAAGAGAAGAAAGGAAAGTTTGAACCTAATTGGCTGGGTCCATATGTGGTCATAGTAGTGTACGGTTCAGGAGCATACAAGCTGTCAACGCCAAAAGGGGACCTGTTTGACGAACCCATCAATAGCATGCACCTGAAAAAGTATTATGTCTGAAGTAGTTATCATCATTCGGAAAAAGTCCTGAAAACATACCAAAAACAAAAGAAAAAGTCCTGAAAAAAACATACAAAAAACAACAGAAAAAGTCTTGAAAAAACATACAAAAAACAACAAAAAAAGTCCTGAAAAAATACAAAAACAGCAGAAAAAGTCCTGAAGAAATACAAAAACAGCAGAAAAAGTCTTGAAGAAATACAAAAACAACAAAAAAAGTCCTGAAAAAATGGTTACCCTGGTGAAAACCTGGAAAACAGGCATCTCGATAGTGACAAAAAAAAAGAAATAAAAGAAATAAAAAATGCAATAAAAATAAATAGTGAAAATCTGGCAAACAGACACTATTTGTAGCTCTCCATCTATTAGTTCATGTTTTGCACTAGGCTTTCATTTCATGCATTTTTCCTTCATCTTAGGGTCATACCAGCATCATGTTGCCATCATTTTCCTAGAGCGATAACATCTTACCATGGCTTGATTTTGTGCATATCCATTTCAGCAAGTTGTGTCAAATACTGGGGGAAAACATTGACATAATCTGGGGCAACCAACTTTCAGGTTCTACCAAAACAACTCGACAACGATATAGAACTCAGTCATGTGAACAAAAAATCAAAACACATGAATAACTATCCAACCATTGACCCATTTCACAACAATTTTTCAGCAAAATACCATATGATGACTCATATCTGGATGATCTAAAATCTGAATAATGATTGGAATATTAGTTTTACATTTTGAACAATGGTTGTTTTATTTTTTGATGTCATCTCTCTAGAGCACACTCAATGATGTATTGAACTAGAGTGGCAAGGAAGGAGGATGATTTTTCTTTGTCTATTGTCTTGAGGTTAACTATCGATTTGATGCAAATATGTCATGAAACATGATTTCCAAAGCATATCATTGACGACAGTTCCACATTTACATCAGAAGGTGGTTAGTCTTTTCCTGTATATGCAAGAAATGCTCAGGTCATCTCAGTTCAATTATACCTCGATGCTTGTGTTCGCTTGCTATATCAAAAATCATGAAAGTTGTACTCAGGTCATCATGGGTTCTAATCTCCCCTATGATGCTTGTACATACTTCCAACATTTTATAAGGCTCTATGATGATCCACAAAAGCTACCCGAAGGCTCAACAAATAGTTGTTTTTATTTAGTTGCATTTCATTTAGATCAATGTATATATTTGCATATTGGATTTGCATTAGAGTTTTAAACAAAGATGAACAGATAAATCAACGGTTGTCAGGTCTCTTTAGACTATATGTGGAGGACATTTGGACATTTTTTTCATCCTCATTTCATTATCATTTCGCCTAGACCTTGTGCATATCATATAGTTTAACTTTCATCATTTGGACCTGTCTCAATCATTTATCCTTCATAATGCATTATCATTTCATATTTCATATCATTTCATTGCATATCATAGGACATTCTCATTTTTATCATCTTGGTTTCATTCTCATATCTTTCCGATCCTTTATCATTTCGTATCATTCATTTCTTCATTTAACCATTTTCCATTCTTATCCTATCCATCATTTTTATTTTACATTTCATCCTATCATACCATTTCATATCATCTCATTCAATTTCATTACATTTCATCATCACATATCATATCATTTCATTTTATTACATTACATTGAATATCATATCATTCAATTTTCATTTCATTTTATCATTTCATTTTATTACATTACATTGCATATCATATCATTCCATTCCTTTCATTCCATATCATTTTATTACATTACGTTGCATATCATATCATTCAATTTTCATTTCATTTTATCATTCCATTTTATTACATTACATTGCATATCATATCATTCCATTCCTTTCATTCCATATCATTTTATTACATTACGTTGCATATCATATCATTCAATTTCATTTCATTTTTTCCATGTCATTTTACATTTCATCCTTTCATGTCATTACATTGCATCTTCTATCCTATCATTATTTAATCATTTTTTTGTATTCATCATACTTTTCTCATCATTATCATATCCTCATTATTCATATAATTATCATTTATCATCATCTCATTAGCTCATATCATTTTATCATATCATTTCATTTTACCATTTCATATCATTTCATTTCATTTTATATCATTACATTTCATTTCATTTTATCATCCCATCTCATTTTATCATCTCATCCATCTTTTTTGCATTCATTACATTTCATAGCATACATTTCATCATTTATCATTCACATCTTTTCTCATTTTCAATACCATTTATACAACATTTGATTCATATTACATATCATATTTCCAAATTATCACATCACATCATCATCATTTATAACATTTTGGAAAATCAAAACACAAAAATTTCATACCAACATTACATTTCCACATCATTAATAATTCATATCATATATCATATCATCTCAACATGTTGCATATTTTTTTACCATCATCATCCACCTACATGAGATCATTAGTACACATCATATTGCACATCATCATATCATAATCATATCACATCATCCTACAAATCATGTTAGTCAGTAGATCATATATCAAAATCCATATCACATAAACAAGGAAATAAATACATATCCATCTCATATCATCATATCATCATATCAAATGCAACACATCATCAAAACTCATCGCCGCTGCATATCATCGCTCATCAGAAATACATAGAAATGTCCAAAAGTCCAATGACTCTGAAAAGTCTAGAAAGATACATGAGATATGATCAAAAATCAATATACATGCTCCAAGAATATGAGATACATCATATAAAATCCTGCATATATCAATCATGGCTGGCTGGTGGAACCGCCTGATGGAGCTGGTCTTGAGGATGGTGGCATGCCACTTGTCCCTGCATCCGGATCCCGTCGAGGCCTGGTAACCCCCAGGCTCTATGTGGTTGTCTGTGTCCTACTCCTGGTCCTAGTGTGGGACCGTGGGAAAGGCTCTCTACACTCAAGAGGACATAACTCCTCATATCTGACCCGGTAATACTCAGCCTCTCTGGCCATCTCGAAGCCCTCTGCAATGGCCTCTCGTAAAGATGCACTCTCCACGGTTCCCATAAGCCTATGAGAAATGCCCTCGGCCTCTACCGCCCTTCGTCTCAATGCATCTCTCTCTATAATCAACTGGGCTACCTGTGGGTCTGGGGTAGGGGGATGTTCCTATGCTTGTACCATACTTTGTGCCTATGCTTGTGACTGTGCTAGCTGTGCCTATAGCTGTGCAACCAATCCCTGAGCCTGCACCAATTGACCCTGCAACTGCACCTATTGTCCCTGCAATGTCTGCACCTGAGCCTATAGGGTATCTATCTGTCCCTGTTGTGACGAGGAACCAACCCTGATCACTATCCTCTGCCCAATCCCAGTCCTCGACCTCCACATGATCTAGATACCGCTCAAAATATCTGGCCTCGATCTCATTGACACCGGCCCCTCATCTCCCCCATCATCCCCATCATCTGCATTTGAGCTCTCCTCCCCTCCACTCTCCTCATCATCCCCCCCAACCGTTTCCTGCTCACCACCTACCACATCCTCATGTCTCCCTGCTCCTAGCTGTGGTACCACCAAAATGGGTGTTGGCTCATCAGGACATGTCAACCGTGGAAATGGATGTGTATGAAAATAAACAGAGTACTCCTCAGACATCCCGGCATCAACAATATCTCACCTATCATCCCATGCCTCGGGTGCTAGAGCAACATACTCTATATAGGCTATCTGGTATGAAATGCCAGGTCCCCATCCTGTCTTATCCTTGCTTTGCGCATAGTGAGCAACTCCCTGAGGCATACCTTGAGTAAATCCAAACTGTCATTGTACTCGCATGGCCAAAAACCTCTCAATAATAAATGGAGTCCTCCCTATCAAAAATTGGGGCATACATACAAACGACATCTCTAAATGATTCATCTCCTAGGGCTCGCAATCTAGGTAGGGCCGCCATATCACGACATCCATGTCATCAAGGCACCGCCTCCAGTAATCCAACTTGCCTAGCTTGGGCTGGACAAGAAACATCACATATGCATACACATAGGGCCTTCCTGGTGGCCTCACTCTGGGACAAGCTGGTCTCGTCACTGCAATATGCTCCCACGCCCAGATCTGGAGCAATGTCACACTGCAAGATATACTCAAAGAACTTCTGTACACCACCTAATGAAGGTCATGATATAGATGTGCCAACATGCAACTCCCCTAAGCATACCTCCGTGGCTGTACCGACATCTTATCAAGGATCCTTCCCCATCCCATTGATAGTCCATTTGACTGGTGATCCGGACAAAGGAGACCTCCAATGAACGCACCCAAAACTGTAGGCAAGGCTGGATATCCCCTGATATCTGCCCATCACCAAATACTCTCCTCAGAGCATCTGTACCACTGAGCTCCTTGTTATCATAGAACACAAGGTCGCCTACCACTGGGATACCAAGAATCCTATACACATCCTCTGGAGTCACAGTCACCTCACCAGTCGACAAATGAAAGGTGTTGTGCTCTAAATGCCACCTCTTTGCCAATGCGGTCAACAGTCCTCTGTTGACTCGAATCAGAGGCATGACCAACAAAGATCTCAATCCACAGGCCTCTATCAATGCTACATCATCTGGCATCAGCTCGGGTGTCCTATCCCACCCTGCGAGTGACACTCCCTAATCTAGAGGTTTTCGAAAACCTCCTATTTTTGGTTATCACAAAGACAATCAATCAACATCATATCAATGATTCAATCTCAATCAAGCAAAATCAATCTAACTCATATCTATCTATGACCCATATCAGTGACACATACTCATCAGACCCATATCAAGTGACCTATATCAAGTGTTCTATCTAAGTGATTCACATCATACAATCAATACACCAACTATCTATCTGAATATCACATCAATTTGTTCTATCATCAATTACTATTTGTTTTCTTTTTTCAAGAATGCAAATTTATCAACAATCAAAACATCATCCTATTTGTATTTCAATCACGAATGCAAATATATTTTTAATCAATCATCTACTATTTGTTTTCTATCACATAAATCAAATTTATCAGCAGTCCTATCAATCATCTACTCTTTGTTTTTCGTATAGGGGAAACGGAGTTATCAGCTATCTACTCTTTGATTTCTATTTTGGAAACAAAGTTATCAATTATTTACCAGGTTTTCTATCCATATCAACATGATGACAAGACAATTTCTCTATCTATTGACCAAGGAAGCAATATACATCATCATTATTTCATCACTCTCATCAAATCACCCATTCTACCTATTTTTTCCTAGATGTGCTAATCTACAGCCTCTATGCGCTAAAACTCATATGTGCTATTTTGTATCCTGGATGCGCTAAAACTCATATGCATCGTTCTTTACCTTGAATGTGCTTAAACATTTCCTCTATGCGCTATTTCCCTAAAAGCGCTAAAACTCTAATCCAAAGCGCCACTATATTTCCTGGATGCGCGACAACTCTAAATGCGCTAATGTTTTCCCTAGATGCGCTAAAACCCTAATTTTTCTATGGCATCCTATATGCGCTACTCTTTTTATCGAATGCGCTAAACTGGTTTCTACACTAAACATGCTAAATCTATCCTATATGTGCTACTCTTTTTATCGAACGCGCTCAAACAGCCATCGAAAGTGCTAAAACTTTTCTAAAAGCACTAAAATGGAATTTTAAAACCTAAAATCTGTGAAAAACAGGAAGATTTTACTCCAAACGGAAAAATTTGAAAGCATAAGAAGTTGGATTGACTCACTGGTGGTCCATACATAGTTGGTCTTTGGTATCAGCGGGCCTGCTCGAATCTATGATTGTGATACATAATCTCCATTTCGCCAGGTCACTATCAGAGCTACAAGATTCTCAAAGTCAAAAAGTGCAAATGATTTGTCCTTTTCTCCTTTTTAACCTTTTAAAGGTCAACTCAAGGTGAGTTTTGTGATATTTTTATCTTTTTATCTAACTTGGACTTTATTTTCACACTGGGGCATCCTTATACATCATTTTTCGAGACCTAAATCACTGAATTCACATCAACATCAAAATCTCATCATCAACTCAAAATTTTCAAAAACTCATACTCATCAGTGATTTATCTCCCGAGGGGGCATCACTAGCACCAGCAACATTTTTCGATCAAAAACATATCAGAATCAGGTTAGGGGCAAAGTCAAACACAATAAATTTTGAAAGTAGGAATATTTTCTTTGAAGCAATGCGTTTCACACATTACTTCAAAGAGGGGAAAAATATAGATACATAAAATTGGTCATATCTGATTAATCCTGGCATTTATTATTTAATTAAATTCTCTAAAGTCCTCTACATATGATTAAATTTAGTTAATTTAATTATATTGTTCCTTCAATTTATTCTTCTATCATAATTAAATAAATCAATTTTATTTAATTATTTCACATTCAAATGTCCACTTGATTAATTAAATAAATACACTTTATTTATTTTAATTAATTATCACTTTTGAATTTAATTAAGTCTTTTTTATTTAATTAAATTTGATTATTTCTTTTCAAATCTTTCTTTTGGTTAATTAAATATATTATTTAATTAATTTCATTTAAATGCCATTTCTTAAAAAAATTAATTAAATATCTTTATTTAATTGAATATCTTCCATATCTTTTCAAAATCATAATTAAATATTCTATTTAATTATGAAATCTTCCATTATTCTTCAAATCTAGGGTAAATATTCTATTTTAAGAAGAATCTCTGTCACCCTTAAATGAATAATTGAATTTAATAATTCATTATTTATCTTCTTCAAAATCTTTCCATAATCTCACAAAAAGATGATTTTTTTACAATTCATCTTTATTATCTTATCTTTCCTCTTTTACAGAAAACAAAACAAATATTGCTTTCTGTTTTCTTCTATTTTTCTTTAGTCTTATCCATCCTCAACCGTTCGATTTGCCAGGAATTTTCATAATCATTGATCATATCAGTCAATCAGAAGCTTTTCAAAAACTCTATAAATAACATAGCCAATCCAAGCAAGGGTTACACAACACACATAAGAGGAATTAGAGATTAGTTACATTCTAGCATTATAGCATTCTAAGCATTATCATTATAGTTTTATTATTCATAGCATCATCATAATTTGTCATCTTAGCAATCATGTTTTAGAATAATCATGTCTTAGCTTAGGCATTACATGCATTTCATATTCAATCTCGTTCTCTAGGAAGACTGTTCGTTGAGCCTAACATACAATCTGAGTGCCAGCTGGAATCAATGAAAATACTGGAGATAGAGGATGATAGGACGACATCGATAACATGATACTGAGTTTGCAATCTCTATTATTTTTATATTATGTTTTTTATATAATGTCTTATTGGTGTGTTTGATTCATTTGTTTTTGCATATTTAACACACAAAATCGACCACACAAGTTCAACATAGAATATGTAGACATGAAATTAATAAAGGGACAAGCCATAGCAGATTAGTTAGTTGAAGCACCATTATATGATGGTAATCCTCTCATATTTTATTTTCTAGATGAAGAAATATTCTCCACAAGTCAATGGAAGTTATACTTTGATGATTTACATACCCAGTATGGTTCAAGGGAAAGATTCCTATTTATCACACCTTAAGGTGATTGTATTTGAAAGTCATATCAGATAGCATTTCCATGCATAAACAACATAGTCGAGTATGAATCACTTATCACAAGACTAAGAATGGCTATACAATGAAAAATTAAAGAGTTACAGGTCTATGGTGATTCATAACTAGTGGTTAGATAGGTTAATGATGACTACCAAACAAAATATGACAAATTGTTCCCATACTAGAGAATGGTCGATAGATTCAATAGTATTTTTCTACTATCGCCTTCGAGAAAACACCTAGAGTCAACAAAGTTGCAGATGCTATGGAAACTATTGGGTCTCTCCTAGAAATGCCTCATAATAGTCATAGATGTTTCTCATTGAACAATTATTAGTGTCAACATTCAGTGTCCCCAAATCTAAATTTTTGTGTGAGATTTTTGGTCCTAATTCACCATGGTACCATGAAATTCACACTTACTTAAAGAATGGTATCATACCACCTAACCTTACCATGAACCTCAAGAAAACCTTTATACATCAATCATCTCACTTCACCATTCTTGGTGACACTCTTTACCAAAAGAGTTTTGATGGTGCATTTCTTAGATTCCTTAACTCGCAAGAAGAAATAACTACCCTACATGAGGTACATAAAGGTTTTTTTGGGTCACATTCTAGTGGCCCTACCCTTGCTAAAAATATACTGAGGGTAGGATACTATTGGCATACCATGGATCAAGAGGCACACAAATTTGCTAAGAAGTGATTAAAGTATCAACAACATGGCGATATTATTCATGCACATGCCCAATAGTTGCAACGTATTACTACACCATTGCCCTTTTCACAATGGGGACTCAACCTCATATGCAATATTTCTCCCACATAATCCAATGATCATAAATTCATTATTACTACCATTGAGTAATTTACAAAGTGGATAGAAGTCACCCCCCTTCACCTACATCACCAACAAACAAATAGAAAATTTCATCCTAAACTATCTAAATTTTTGGTATGGTGTACCCCATGCCATCATCACAGATAATGGTACACCCTTCAAAAATTAAGGTGTGAAATTTGTGTTCCCAATTTCATATCCAACATCACTTTTCTATGCCATACTACCCCTAGGAAAATAGTCAATCTGAAGTGTGTAACAAAACTATCTTAAAAATCCTCAAGAAGATATTTAATGACACTAATCATGAGTGGAAACTCCAACTTAGTCTAGCCTATTGGTGCTACACCATATTCCCTAGTTTATGGTACCAAGGCAATCTTTCCTATCAAGGTCAAACTTCCTTCTTTGAGGGTTTCATTGTAACATCTTGTTGACAATGAAGAGTATAGAGTATCCGAATTACATGAGATAGAATTGCTAGACAAAAGACACCTCAATGCATCAAACCATTTACAAGCTTACCAAAAATCGTCTTCATCGTAGTTATAGCAAGAAGATTAGGAACTAAAACTTCCAAGTAAGTGATCTAGTCCTCAAGGAAAATTAGAAGAACCATCTAGATCAAGACAAGGGAAAATTTAAACCAAATTGGTTGGGACCATTTGTAGTCACAACGAGCTATGTATTAGGAGCCTATCAACTAACTATTCTTAAAGGTGATCCCTTAGAAGAGCCCATCAAAAATAGTCATCTCAATCAATTCCACAATCCATCAGGGTATCCTAACAAAATAAAAAAGTAAAGAGAAATAATTCATCCAATGGTGAAAATTACTTTGATGGAATCTTGGACAAGTACCCTAGTGAAAACCTAGAAAATAGGTGTTATGTGTATTCAAAATCCAAAAAAACAAAAAATAAAAATATATATTAAAAATAAAAATCCTCTAGTGAATGTTGATATTGGCATGGTGTGATGGTTTAAAGGTGGCATTGTTGTTCTTTCCACCAAGGTTCAAACCCCGTTGGGGTGGTATTGTTGAGTAGTTGTGTTCCAGTTCATAACTCCAATTCAAAAGTGTTTACCCCTTGAATTAAAAAAAAATCCTCTAGTGAAAACCACTTTGGTGGCACTTTAGACAAGTACCTTGGTCAAAACTTGGCAAATAGGTGCCATGTGTAATGATCACCATCTACCATATATCAAAATTATTTTCCATTCCATCTAGAATAAATCTATAATTTCATTCATCCATTCACTTATCATATTTTTTCCTAGACACCTAACATACTTGGTAACTTACTAGTATGTAATGTTACCCATATCACCTAGTATCATCTTAGTGTCACTTCATCTAGTCCATAATAAAACAATCCGACATCTAACTGGGGGAATTTTCCTAAACCTAGTAGTTGGATTGGATCCTTGTTCATTACCTTAAACAAAAATCCAAAAACATCCAAATAGTAAAAAATCCAAAAACATCCAAATAGTCAAAAATCTAAAAACAATCCAAATTGTCAAAAAATCCCAAAACATCCAAATAAAGAATCTTTGATCTAATTTATATAGCAACACCTTAGTATATCATATTTTTGTGGATGAGGAGGGGGACCCACTCTCAAATAGTGTTGGAAATGATTTTGTATTTTATTTAAAATGTTGTGTTTTGAATAAGGGGGAAAAACAGGTTTTGAATGGACCTAAAACCATTTATAACAGGTTCTGAATGGACCTAAAACCATTAACAAGTAGGTTTTGATAGGAACTTGAAATCCACATAAAAAGACCAAGCTTCAAAAGCATAGAACACAGACAACCAGCAGCGAACCAAAAGAAAATTGTACAATAAACAACATGAATACACAAATATACACCAAATAGAAAAGGTATTAACGGGATCCTTAAACCCAAAACAAGGGAACTTGCATCCAAGAACTTCTTGAAACGGCTAGGTAACCGTCAACCTGAAACAACCAAAATGCAACACTACACTTATTAGCACCAACCAGCAACACACTTCCTAAAATGTCTAGGTAACCTTAGCCTGTATCAGCCAGACTGCAACACAACACTTATTAGCACCAGAACTGTCTGAGACATCCAGACAACTAACAACATGAGACAACCAAAAAAAACCATCACACTTAGCAACAACACCCATCCAAGTCTCCAAGCCACTGGCTAAAATAGCCAAATCATGAAAAACCAAAGTCTATCAACACCCCCTCTCCACCTCTATAGAAGCAGCCACCATGGAAACCCAAGCTGCCACTATAGAGGAACTCTAGCCAACCTGCATTCCACCTCCATAGGAATGGCCTCCACCTCAATAGAAGATTCACTGGAGAAAACTCACAGAAGAAGTGCGAACAACCACCACACTAACAACACCCATCTCCACCTCAATAGGAGAGGTCTCCACCTCAATAGGATACAACAACTGTAGGAAACAAAAGAAAGCCAACAGTCCAACAAAAAGAGTTAACATAGTAACTAGGGGAACCAACAACATCAGGGTCTTCAAAATCAACAAAATAAGCAACCCTGTCAAATCCAAATCAAGGGTGGAAACAACACCCATAAAAACCTATGAGAGAAGAGAAACCTGCAACAAAGAGGAAGTCCCACAGAAGCACAAAAGCAAGCCATAGGGACCCGAGAGAAGCAATACAAGGCAAGGAAAGCCCTCAAGTAGAGAGAGTAGAGAGAATACAAGATGATGAAGAACAACCTCTGACCCTACATGCCAATCAGGGTCTAAAACATGCCAAAAAATCTACACAAAAACCTCCACCAAAGGAAAACCAAAACCCACAACCTACAGCAAAGAGGAAGTCCCACAGAAGCACAATCCCAAAGCCACACCAAAATATAGCTCCTACAAAAAGGAAATTGAACCCTCAGAAAGAAGGAAAGGGCTAGGAGAAACCACAAGTGGAAATAGAAGAGAGAAGGAAAAACCATTAAAAGCAACATCCAACCCTACATGCCAGTCAGGGTCTAAAAATGCCAAAAACTCTCCACTATCAAACCCACTATAGGCACCCAAAAACCCCACCCAGTGCCAAAGCAAGAGCCACATAAAAACTAGCAGCAAAGGCAATGAGGCAGCCAAGCCCACAGGAAGAAATGAACAGGAACCCAACCACACACCCAACAAAGAACAACTGGGAAAAACCCCATAGGGCGAAAGGAGCAACTAGACTTGAAACACAGCTCCCCAGCAGGAAAACGACAGCAGTCAGAACCAAGCCACAACTTCCCAGAAGGACGAAAGTAGCAAATAGACCCGTAGCAACGCAACCTAGGCCAAAGACCACAACCAACACCACTCCTTGACAACCCCATAGAATGGCACCAACAACCATCCCAATAGTACCCATCTACGTCTACAGAATCATCACCACCCTCTCTAGAATCATCCCTAGATTTCAAATCCCATCCCTGCTCCTCTTCCTACTCCCTCTCTACTCCATTAAATTTTCTTTTATTAAATATGTTGTGTTATTTCAATTTGTTTTATAATTTAGCCTATGGAGAAATGTAGATAGTTTTAATAATTTATTTTAGCTGATGAATTTATGATTATTATTTTTTTTAAGATGATTTATTTTTCAACATTTTTATTTTGACATTAATGTTATAATTCTTGTAATTTGTAAACAATTCCTATAGTAGCTTGCATAGTTCCTATAGCAGTTTAAATCAATGTTTTTTTATTTTTCTAGTTACATTTCATCCACACTCACCTTACTACTTGTAGCACTTGCATAGATAGCAGCTACAGGTTTCACAATGTTCACCTTGAAATTTTGAATCAATTGCATCATACTCACTATATTCACCTTCTCTTTCAACAAATTCATATCTAGATGCATCATATTTATTATCATCTTCATAGTCTTCAATATAATCTTCCTCATAAGGAATTTCTTCCTCTCTATTCACTGAGAGGGAATTTTCACTTTTATGTGTGACAAGTTGAGCTTCCATTAATTCAAGCTCTACAAGAAGTTATTTTTGTCATTCAAGGTGATATAGCATTTCTAGTTCAATTTCTCTATATGACATATTAGGGGTAGTAGGATACTAGCCATCAACATGTGTTTCTGAATCTTGATATCTAATGTAAAGAAATCATTTTAAAATTTATCCCCATTCATCTTATTAGCACTTTAATTTGTTTCGACACTTTTCTCTATTTTCCCCTTATGTTGTAATTGTTTTGCGTTAATCTCACCTTTTATAACCAATATAATGTTAGAATTTTAAGGAGTTTTTCATTGATATGCTTGTTGGCAACATGACCATGAGATGTACAGTGTGTAGTTAGTGTTGTCATTGATTTCAACATTGTGGTTTGAGAGGCCTACTTTGATGATCAGTTGATCCGATGCACATATGTGTTTGAAATGATGGAAATCCAATATAGAGATGTAGATATTTTGCTCTGGTGTAGAAAAAATGAGTAAGTTATTTGGCTAAGCGTCATAACACAGTTTCCAACGTACAGAGCATCAATTTTTGGGTCCGCATTGATTTTCCTTGAAGTATTTTGGTCTGTAGTTCTAAGGAATTTTTTTTTGGATGTCAGAGGAGTCTAAATCCAAAATTTTATATTGTTTTGACCTTCGATGCAAAATTTATGAATGACAATATATCAGGTTTGTCAATGACACTATTTCTTATACACGTACCTATTTTGATTAGTCCACATCTCACCGAGAAAGAATATATGGTATTATGGATTTTTGGGAGTGTTTACAGGTGTCATCTACATCTATGTTCCAAGTGGTGTGTAGTTTGGAGGTCTGCATGTCGGTTTGAGGATGTTCAATTGGTGTATTTTGGTGTTAGGTCTCCATTGGTGCCAACCTAATATGGTTGAGGTTGTGCGGAGTTTAGATAAGTGTGATATGTTATGTGGGAACTATTATAGGTCCATGCTGACCTATCTAATGAGTTACAAGTTTTGAATTCAAGCATGAAGCATGTATGTTTGATCTTGAGCCAACAAGTTATTGTTTTGAATGGTACATCTAATTAGGATGACCTAATTGATGTTGTAGGTGATTGTGAATGTAATAGGTATAAGTATAAGATCATTTTTTGTGTTGAAGAGTGATGATTAAGTTGAGAGTGTGAATTCCTAAGCAAATCATGCAAATTTGATGCGAATGCATAACAAAGCATAGTGTTATAGTAGAGTAATACAAATTTTGTTGATTCAATGTTTTGAGCTTCAGTGAAACTATATTACTTGCATATTCTAGATGCATTTGTAGTATTTCAAATCTTGGCAATGAGCCACCCCTCTCTTCTCTTTCTCTTATTCTCTAGATAGTGAGTCCATCAAACAATGATTCCACCTGGTAGTGAGCCTTTCTATAATATCTTATAACCAGTTATAATATATTTTGAGCTAATCCTCATCATGGTTTTTCCCTTTTTGGGTTGTCCACGCAAAAGTTTGGTGTTCATGTGTTATATGCTTTGATGGTTACTTTCATGATTTCTTTCCTTACTATAATTTGAATATGATGTGTGGAATGAATGTTTAAATGGTTAAGTGGTTTTAGAGAATACTGATTCACCCCTCTCTCTTAGTATTTTGCTTGTTCAACATATAAGATAGTATAAGTGGATTTGTTATAAGCCATAGTGTTTCTTGAATTCATACCTATGTCATATCTTACATGCTCATTATGTGTCCAAGATTGAAAATTTTGCAAAATTTTGCAAAATTTGGGCTTGTTTGGGCCATTTCCCTATGTTTTGGATGTTTTCAAAGTTTCAAACTTTTAGGATTGTCCATTCCACTATGTTCTACTCTCCTACATTTTTATTTTATTTATTGGGTTGTCAGTATTCATCCTCATAGTATACTCTTCCACCTAATTCAAACAATTTGGTATAAGCCTTGTAGAAATTGTCTATGTAATTTTTTTTAGCCTATCAACCTGCCTTAGAATATATTTTGTTGTTAGAGTTTCTTGCATACCTTACCCATGTACCATCTCCATTGTTCCCCTAAAACCTTGAACTTCAACCATTTTCCTTAAAACCTTTGTAGTGTTGGAATTTTAGACTTCTTCATTCATTCACAACTTCCTCTCATTCATATCAACCCATTAGAGTCCCCCTTTTTGGAGTAGCCCTTTCACAGTCACCTTTTCATACAATCTTTTCTACCAAAATTCCTTGTCTCTAGGATTGGGAATTTGGACCAACTTTGACCAAAGTATCTCAATTTCTTCCTCCTTTACTCCTAAATCTCATCGCTTCTAAATTATTTATATTTTAGAGTTAGAGTTAAAATTATCAATTACCTTGAGAACGTGTTCCCTATCATCCCCAACATTCTAATTCCCTACCCTTTGAAACTTTTCTAAACCCTATTTTTCAAACTTTTGAACGTCCTACTTCAGATTGTTGCATAGTGTAATCAACAAATTACCTTGTTTAGAATATGAAAATTGCATTTATACATTCCTACACTTCGATCTTGTTTTAAATACATTTTTTTTCTAAGCGATCCTTTTCATTTTTTTTATTATTCCCTTCATCCTGATACCTCTTCTAAGGTATTCCTAACTCCCAAATCTTGATAGAGAAAAATGTGTCAAAGTTTTAAATTTAGTAAGTTTGTAGTTTTGTGTACCTACCATGATATTGGCTATGTTTTAAAATATTGAAGAGTTTGCAAGTTCACAAACTCATCAAAGATGTGATATGGTTCAAAAAAGGTAAAAAGACCTAACCTAATAAGTAAAGGGAAAATAAAACAAATGTTCTAATTATAGGAAGGGTGCCAATAACCTATAGCACTCTAAAACCCTTAAATCTTGCTTCCACCTACCACAAACGCATCCTATGACACCATTAATGACTTGACTAATGTGGTACATTCTAGATCAAGTTTTTCTTGCTAGAAATAACTATTCATAATAAAGGAATGGACTCACATATATTTTTAGTGACAAGAAAGGGCCAAAATTTTGATTGTGTTTTCAATGTAGTGGGTGAAGCTCGACTATTGTTCCAACAACTTGTTAGATTTTTTCTTAGTAAACACTTAAAAAATAGTGGCACCATAAAATACAAAGGATATTTGTAGGTTAATAGAACATTCCCTTATTATTCCAATGCATCTAGCATATTTTAGCATAATATTTTGTGTGATTAGGGAAGATGGTGCTAAATAGGCTAGTTTTTTGCATTGTTCTTTCTACAAGAAGATTTATTTATTGAAAATCCAACATTCTTGATAAGGGGTATTAATAATAAACAATAATTTTCATTAAAAGAGTAAAAATAGAAAAAATAATGGTTGTGGAATATAAAATAGAAAATATTATAGAAAACCCTAGGGTTTGTACTTTTAATTCTAGGTATGGTGATTCTATTATTGAACTATAGTGGGTTTGCATAAAATGTGTAATATAACTACTGCAGAGTGAAGAAATGATATAACCATTGGATTTGACATTGCTATAAGGTCATAAAATTATTCCAAAGCTTTTGTAATATATCTCTTCAAACATCAATAAAGGAATATGTAGGTTTATTACTTAATTATTAAGTATAGTCTTATAAGTTTCTATTAATTGTGTTAAGACATTTGCATATGTAGGACCTAGTTTGTGTGTGTACTTGAATGAATATGATCTTCAAGTATATCTTGATTAAGGTATCCCATTTTTCATCTATTACATGTTTCATATGAATCCAATCTTTGTGCCCATTGGATATGGGCATAAATTTCTATTTTTTCCCCATCATATATCCTTAAATAGTGAAAAAAATAAAATAATATATTCATATTTAGTTGTGTTATTTTTCCTAGGTTCTACATGTATAAGTGCATAACTATAATAAGGGTTATTATGTCCACATTTTTAAACACTTGGTAAACTTTTTTTTACTATATGAAGGTGTGACCTTGCATATTCAAACCAAAACATAGATACATTGTGACAACCTACATAGGGGCATAATACACAATGGGTATGGTTTGTAATAAGGATAAAATTCATTTAACTCAACCCCTTAGGGAAACTCCCCTTGGTCTTGTAGAACAAAAAGTGAAGGAGGTATTACCCACAAAAATAATTGGTGCTTAGTTGCCCAACTTAAACATAGGTTTTATGATTTTATTTCCATGTTTGACATTCTTGACACTTAGGAGACTATATAGTCTTGGGATTTGGGACCTATAACTTAGATCACCAATAAATTGGAATTGTTATTGGGGAGGAATAAGTCATTTCTAGTTTGTAGTAAATTAAAAATATTTTGAAAACCTCTATAATTTGATTTCTATTTTTAACTAGAAAATTTATATTTGGGTGAGTTTGATTGCCTATAAACTCATGCCAAAAAATTAATGTTATTTCTAGTGATATTTGAAATTAGCTTCCAAGTTGAAGACCCAAGTTAATCAATAAGGATGGTGTGGTAAGAAAAATAGCCCTTGGTTGGTAATCTCAAAAAAATAGTGTTATAAAAATATATCTTTCCTAATTTGAGGAGGGGAAACTCTATCAATGACGAACTTAGAGGTCATTTTGTAATTAAGAGAAATAAAAAATTGAAAGAGGATAGTGATCTAGAATTCAAGGACATATTGATGTGATTTCAGCTAAAGTACAAAGGTGATAGAAAGAGTGAAAAAAAATAAAAAAATATGTATGTTTCTTGAACATGATTCTCAAAGTATTGAACTAGTAGGTGACAAGATTCATTGTAAACCTTGTATTTGAATTGATTATTGTGTCTAATTATAAAATTTGGGGCTTGCCCATGACTAGTTTTAGTAGACTTACAACTATAGATCTCCTAGCAAACTTCAATCCTTATTATTATTTTTTTGGTACGTAAAAAGGATTATATTAAATATCAAAAAACAATATACATGTTGCTCCTGACCAACAAATATCCAATCCAGAGAAAGCTTGCCCAAACAAACCCCCATACTGATGCACGCCCACTGCGCAAATTACACCATACAATTTTCAACTTTCAAGCTGCCTTCACTGCAACCCCAAAACCCAAACCAGGACCAACTGAACAACCTAAGACCCCGAAAGACATACCGCCCTAACCACGTGACCACACTAGCACCAAAATTTAACCAGACCCGAGGGAGGAGACCAACAACCACGAAGCAGCCACGAGAACTAGGGATGCTTGATGTAGCAACCACAAAAACCACCACCCGCACCATTCCGCCTTCATTTATAAAACTCCACACCTTCTGCTAGTAGATACTGGTGAAAATGATATTGCCAATCAATGCCTCCAAACCGCTCAAAGTAGAGGTGGTGCTTTAGGAAAATTAGACCGCATCTAGCACTCCTTATTTGCTCCTCCAGTGCTTCCCTCTTGAGATCCAACAGGAAGGGATAGCGACGCACATACATGCCCGAAATGAGCGCTTTGCTCAAGTCCCTCAGCCTTGGCAGCCCAACACTAAGTTCTGCAATGATGATGGCATCCTCGACCCCTTCCAAAAAGATTCTCATGACCAACTTCCTTGTCATCAGCAGGGTGACTGCCTTTGGCACCTCCAAGTCAAGTAGAGCAGCAACGAAACGAGAAGAAATATCTGCATTCGTGCAGTATCTCTCTGTCGTCTCCAAGTATTGCTTCCCTAGCAATAGTTGAACCACCCCCAACACTAGGGAATCCCAATCTCTGAAAACTCACTTGAGCCGATTGTAAGAAATCTATCCATAGAAAGCCCATAGTTTGCGTGTGGCTCTTAGACACAAAGGAGTCTCCATTATCACATGACCAAAATGAGTGTTATCAACGGTGAGCAAAGGAGGATTTAAGCCCATCGCACCCATAAAACGTGTCAATTCTCTTCAATTAAGACACTCCAGAACTTCAAATCGACTAGCCAACCTTGATCATTAAATCCCCACAAGCCAACACTATCAAAATCCACCATCATTAATGACTGTGTCCCTCCCGCTTCTTCCTTCACCTCCCACGCATACCGCGCCAGCCAGGCAAGCATGTCCAAGGCTTCATCCTGTGACACATGCCCCAACTATAGCCTGGCTGCTGCGGAACTTCAATCTTCATTATTAAACATGCATTATACTCCTAATTACTTGAAAGGAAATGGAATTATTGTAATTGAATAAATGTGTATTCATCCCTTATAACTATTTTAAAAAATAACTTAATCTAATAAAATCTAGATTATAATTGGAAATAATTATTGTTAAAAATAACTTAATGTAATGAATTCACAAATTACAATAGGAAATAAGTATTTTGAATAAAGAATTTGACACTTCAGAAATACTAGTCTTTGTCCATTAATTGGAGTGGGTTTCATCCCCATCAATGGCACTAAAAATGGCAAGGGTAATTGTACACACTAAATTTGAATAGATTAATGTGTCTAATTGTCAAATTTGTGGCATGCCCATGGCTATTGTAGCCGACTTCCAACTAGTAGTTCTCATAACAAAATTTAATCTTCATTATTAAACAAACATGCATTCTACTCTTAATTGCTTGAAAGGAAACAAACTAATTATGATTGACTAAACGTATATTTCTCACTTTTAACTATTGCTAAAAATAACTCAAGCTAATGAAATCATAGAGTACAATAGGATATAACTATTATAGAAAAATCAAACAAGAACTATCTTTGACAAGAGGGGGATATGGAGCGGAGAGGGAACATGAAGAGAAGTGGAGGGGGAAATTTGAAATCCAGGGAAGATTCTGGAGAGGAAGTCGATGATTCTATAGAGGTAGATGGTTTATTTTTGCTAGGCCAACTGCTGGTGTTGTTCTGTTGGGTTGTAGAGGAATGGTGTTGGCTACTGTATTTGCCTGGGATGCATTGTTGCGGGTCTATTGGTTGTTTTCATCCTACTAGGAAGCTCTGGTTTGGTGCTTGATACTGTCGGTTGCTTGTTGGGTAATTGTATTTCGGGTTTGGTTGCTATTGTCGCCCTACTAGGATTATTTGGGTTTTGGCCCTTCCCTAGTTTTTCTTCTTTGGGGTTTCTATTTCAAAGTGTTTGATGCGTGTTTTCTTTTCTACTCTTGTGTTGTATCTATGCAGCTCCCCTTAATGGGTTTATTGGGTCTCAAGAGGGTTGTGCCTATGTTTTTTCTACTACTGAGACTCTCCTTGTTGCTGCTATGATCCCCTAGGTTGTAGAAGGTTTCCCCATTAACATTTGGTATTTTTTCTTTAAATGTTTCTCTACTTCTCTTTTTAGTGGAGTTGAAGGCAACGTTTGTTGGCCTTTTTCTTGTTTTGTTGGCTTTAGCTAGGCTATGTTTAGAGTTTTTTCTGCTATCCCAAAGGTTTTTTATTTTGGGTGGAAGTTTCTTCTCCTCCTTTCTCAGGGTTTTGAGTGTGTGTTTGAACCCTTTTTGGCTCAAAAAGATTATGATTTTGTTGGGGTTTGTTCTATTTTTTATGCAGACTTGTGTCTGTCTATTCTTGTTTAAGGCCGATCCTTTGATTAGGTTGAATTTGTTTGTTTCTTTTCTCGAGCTATGTTCAAAGCCTTGTATTAAGACCCAAAATTTCTTAAATTTAATGGGAGTGTTTTCTTTCCATGTGGGTGTGTTATTCCAAATGGCTAAGCTCCTTCAAATGTTTATTCTTAAGGCTTGGAATTATATTCTCTTAGGGCTGTCAGCTGAGGTGTAGTGCCCCTCGTACTGTCATCTATTAGACTGATAGTTGTTATGTTAGGATATACACTATGATACCTTGTTGATGCTAGTTTTACTATTTTGGATTGGTTTTGGATGACAGTTGATCATACTTTGATGTTCATGATACTATTGACTTATGCATATGTTATGATGGTTATATGGATTTACTTGTGTGTTCAGATTAATTAGTTATGAGTATCATGTGGTTATATGATTATGCTTACTGTGCATTTAATTCATAATTGATCTATGTTGTTTATGATGTAATTGTTTTTATTCATTTATGTGGATTATGGTTTGAAGCATTTTGGTGGGAGGGACAGTGTAGCATTACTGATTCGTGAGTACCCTGCTACACTGTGATTTCCTCTCATGGTGTGTTTGATTGTTTGATATATATATATGTTGCTTGACAGTTTGTTTGATGCAAATTGCAGGTACCAGGAATCGACTCCACCTAAACTATCAGGTCTGAGTGTGCCTTAAAACCCAATGGAAATGTTGTTGAAAACGAAGATGACAAAAGGTTCCCTACCCTTGCCATCATCCTCGACGACGATGAGTACCCGTTTAGTCACCCTGTCAGTCTGGTTTGCACCTTTGGTCAGTTGTCTCGTTTTGACTTTATGGTTGTTGGGTGATTTGTGAGGATACTTAGTTAATTGTTGATTATGTTGTTTAATTATTTATTTAATTTAAATAATTTGTAATGGTAATTTGTGGAGAAACTAATATTTGAGTTGTCTTTTTTAGTCAATTTAATTAAATTAGATTGATTGATAAGGTTGTTTAAGTAATTTGGAATTAAATAAATAATTAAATAAATCAAGATTGAAAATGGATATTTACATGAAAACTTTGATAATTAATTTATTAAATTAAATTGTTATGTGATAAAATATTTTATAATTAAATTTAAAGATAATAATTATTATTATTATTATCATTGATAATTAATTAAGCAAATGAGGAAAATAATATAATTTAAAATAAAATAAGTAATTGGATATGATTTCAAACAAGTTGTTAAAGCAATTTAAAAGATAGAAAAAGCGGAGTGTGTGCACATGCATGACTCTGAACTAATTGTTGAATGGAAACTTGTTTTTATGAGATTTTTATCTACTTTTTGTTTTTGAAAAACAAAAGCTTTCCTTAGTTATTAAATATTATTTTGGGGGAGATTTTGGGTTTTCATCTTTTGATTTTTAGTTTCAGAACAAAGAACTTTGTCTAAAGAAATTATTTTGTTAAATGAGTTGTGTTTTATGAATTGTTTTGAAAGAAAGTTTGAATAGGGAAAAGTGGATCGTTATTCAATTGTTGAAGAAGTGGATCATTGCGAACATGACAGTTGATCTCGGCATCGAATTCTCATCCCAACCTGCTTTGGACCCAAGTTGGCTTCGCTTTGTTCATTGTTTCATTCTCTAATTAAAGCAATTTGAGTTCTCTCCCTCTTGTTAGCTGAAAATGAATGTTTGTTTGGAAATGTGATATCGATCTATTTATTCTTGTATGAAGAAACAATTAGAATAGGCATTTGTGTATATATATAGATATTGCAATCTTTGCTTCTCTAAAAGTTGGTTTTACTCCTTCCGTTGCTTTGTAATGGGTTTTCTCCCAGTAGTATTGTCATTTGTTTGAAAGTTTCTATAATCCAATTGATTAAACCCCTGGTGCACCCTTATGCCTATTAGTTATTTTTGCTTGAAGTTTATTGTCAAGACCTTTAAAAGCTATGCCATCCAACCCTTTTCCTCAACGATGCCCTCCCTCTCTTCTATTAATGTTGTTTTGGCAACCTTTTTGCATGACTGTTTCTTAAATCAAAATATTGATAAGTATGTTTTAAGGCATTCTATAGTCTCACCATTCTGTCGTTCGATGATTGCATAGCTTAGATGCTAAGGAATGTGTTTTTTCTTCTCCTATAAGTTCGTTGTTTTCAGCAATGTAGAGTAAGTCTATTACTTGTTGAGGCTGTATCTCCGCCTCTATCCATGCATCTTGTATTTTGCACTGAAAGACATTGATTCCTTGTTGATGATCCATCTTAGGGTAGTTGACTTGTAATGTTGTGTGATGTGGTTCTATTTCAATAGGCATAGCATCAGCCTCGTGATTTTATTGTGACCCATTCGATATGCCTTGTAAGGGACACTTTTTCTGCGTATTCCTTAATATTGATGTTACGATTTTATTGCAACGATTCTTTATTTTATATTTTGGAGTCAGTGGATATCCTTGTTGAGTTCCATGTGGTTTCCATGGAAGTCATTATGAATATAATTCAATTACTACGCTTTGTACTTAGTAATCAAATGTATGCAATTCGATTAAGTATCAATTTTGGTATTCGATTTTCTCCTTAAGCCTTTCTCTATTGAACCTTACATATGTGAGGGGGGTGAGCTATTTTGGGCTCCTTTTATACCAAAATTTTCCATCCATGTAAATCTTTATGTAATCTGAATTCTTTCATGTTAGTCGATGCATGCATTTCAGAATGATGTGCACCATAACTCTTGAAAACTCGACTTAATAGCATTGAATATTCATTTTGTGTGGTGTTGCATTCTACATACTGTGTTCGATGAGCCTGTTATGTGTTTATCATTCGATTCTAAGTCATGCATATATTATATGCTAGCAGATCCAATTATATGGTTATATACATAAATCATAGTTTGTTACCTGTAGTGACATGCATTTGAAATCGGTATTGATAACTACATTGCATAATAGTTACTGTGTATTGTAATGAATCTGTTTAATGATAGGCATCGACTTAATATAAATATGTATGTATCTTGCTTGGCTGTCAATGATATGTAATTCGTTAAATATGTATTTTATGATTGGTATTAGTTGAAATGAAGGATTTGTGAGTAGCTAAGTTTAGTTAAGCAAAATTAGATTGCCTCTCTGGCATGCAATTTATATTTGACTCCTTAGATTGATATTCAATGTGGATTTCGGTTTTGTGCAATGGTTACCTCTTTTGCATAGTATTTGATATTTGTTTCTTATTGTGTATTTTGGTACTCGAAACTATATACTATAGGTATTGTAAAATTGGCATTCATTAATATATATAAGTATAGGTATGTAAATACATAAGAGTAGAAATATTCATTTAGATTCTACAGTATATTTGTCATATTGCATTGAAAACTTCGCTTGTTAATAACATATACACAAGTATAAATATATATATACATACATGTGTAACGATCATAGTAAAGGAATAATTCTACTTTGGTAACTAATTGGTTATGCTAGATAAGTATAGAGAGAAGTTAAATAGAGTGAATTGTTTATTTATATTTAAATAATTAAGGATATGTTTAAATAAACGAGTTAGATTACTTTTGTTAATTAGTGAATGTTGAATTCTTTCATAATTATTTTATAATCGATGTAAAATTCACTATGAAATTAGTTATGGAGTAATTGTTGAAATATATATTTGTAAATTATTGTGTTAGGTGACCAGTGAGTAAATTATGTCGAAACTATGTATTTCATGGTCACATTGCTTTCTCATTTGTTTTTATTAAATAATGTGTGTGTCTAGTGGAATTAAGGTGAATTTGGGTATAGCTTTATGTGGGAGTCTTTTGTGCAAGGTGGTTAAGGTTAGCTTCCATAGGTTAGAGGGGAGTATGGTTTTACTTGCATGAGTTTGTATGGGGGTTGGGTATCAAGTAAGGCCACTAGGACAACCCAGGATGGGGGTCGGGGTCTAGGAAGATCTACCAGGACAACCCATATCAAACCATGAGTTTGCATGAGTTTTATGTTGTTTCACATGGAAGTGGGTGGCTTCAGGGTTATGTCATTTTGAAAGTGGTTGATCTTTATACTTGAATTGTGTACAAGAGGGTCTTCAGCCTTGCACTGTTGACTTATTATTATGGTTGTGATTTGTGAGCAAGAGGGTCGATGTCTTGCTCTAGATATGTGTTTCTTGTGGTGCCATTTAGCATGCAAGATGGCTTTACCCTATTTGATGTATTGGGTCTTCTAGTTGCAAGTACGGGGAGTGGCTCTCAATGGGGGCCGAATCCAAAAGTGGTGACCTGGACAACCCATTGGGAGTTACTTAATTCAGTGATAACCTAAATAATGAACTGGGGGGAATGGGTAATTTTCACATAAATAAGATAATTAGAGTCCTCGCCCCTGCCTGTAGTGCTTGTTTAGGCTAAGGATGGAGTGAGAAGGAATGGTTGGCAAAGTCAACTTTTTTGTCCTCACGAAAGGATTGTTAGCTCCACATGTGTCACCCTATGGGGTCGGGTCCTAGTGAGAGGAATGCCAAACAACCCATGCTAGTACCATGCAATGAAACTCTTCCCTACTACAGTCTAGGATTCCCTTGTCTTGTATTTCCCCTTTGTTGTTTGTGTGCCTCTAGAAGCAGTGTCATTGTTATGTGATGTTTTGTGTACCTTGTATGTTGGAGTAATGTTAGCCCTTTTTTGCTTGATTGCTTGTGTAGTGGGTCCTTATTGTCATCTCGTAGCATAGGGGGTGGACCTTAGGGTTCCACATGGTCAGGTGGAATGTGCTATGCACTCCATTGGGTTCCCAGTTGATGTTCATGAGCATGGATGTTGGACCTTATGCAAAGATTCCAGATGTTGTACCAGACTTGAGATTGTATCGATGTTATGTAATGTAATCATTTCAGTTGTAGTTTATCATGTATCTGATGTATCCTTCCCATTGTATGTTGGGAAGTATTGATGTAATTATGTAATCAAGAAACGATGCACCTTTATGAAATAAAAGCGATGTATGTACTCCTTGGGTTTAACATTTAATCATTGATGATTATTTATTTAATATGATATATGGACATATGATGCCCATTTTCTTAATGCAATGGATTTATGATTAACTTTTGTGGTTTGGTAAATCTTAGGTGTTGGATTAGAGCATGTTAGGAATGTATGTGCATAATGCAATCATGATACCCTAAAGGACATAGTTGAGCATATGTACGTGTAGTTTACTCTATATGTTGACTCAATTTTTTTTAAAAAAATTGTCATAATTGGTAGTTACATGTGTTGTCCTTTGGGGTTTCATGGCAGGGCGTTACATGAGGAGTGTTCTTTTTCTTCTTTCGTGCTCCAGTTTACTAATTTTCCAAAGGATGTCATGACTTTCCTTTCTATGGGAGTAGTTGCTTTCTATTAGGTTCTACAATTGATGTCTTCTATGGAGGTGGAGACTGCTCCTTTTGAGGTGGATCCCTCTCCTATTGAGGTGGAGAGGGGTGTTGTGGATCTGGTGGGAAGTTCTATGTTCTGTGCCAAAGGTTCTCATTTCATCCTCTCCTATAGAGGGGAGCCCTCTCCTATTGAGGTGGAGGTTGGGTTGGTGTTTCAGGCTAGTTGGTGCTAGGAGAAGGTTGGTGATCTTCAGTGTTTAGTTTCAATTTTTAACATCCCTATTAAGTGTATTAATATATATTTAAATATAATAATACTTAAATATTAATATATTTAAGTGTATTATATTAGTGCATTAATATTGTTATACTTAAATATAATAATACCTGAATATTAATATATTTAAGTGTATTATATTAATATTAATTAAAAATATATTAAGATATTTAAATTATTTAAATATGTTAAGATATTTAAATTATTTAAATATATTAATATAATTAATATACTTAAATATATTAATATTTTTAATTTGTGCAATACACTCATATAGTTATACATATTATTATTTAAATCTTTAAATATATGTACGTAACATACTTATATATTAATTAATAAAAAGCATATTAATAAAGATTAAATATTTAAATATTAATTAATATATTTTATTTTTAAAATTATTAATCAATACATTTAGCATATTGAAATATATTAATATTTTAAATGATTTAAATATATTAATGCATCTGATTTCCTTATTTTGCTAGTTTTGGTTTATCAAATTCTTGAATATAGTGAATATATCAAATTTCTTTATTTTACAAGTTTGATTCTTATCTTTATTGACATATCTTTATTGTTACACTTATACTGATTTTTATCCTCCATCATTATTCAATTATTTTAATATTAATATATTCCCTTTATTAATATATTTCATCTTTATCAATTTCTTTATTATTACAAGTTTGATTTTTTCTCCATCTTTATTGATATATTTTTATTGTTATACTTATATTGTTTTTTTTTTTTTTATCCTCCATCTTTATTAAATTATTTTAATATTAATATATTTACTATACTAATATATTCCATATTTATCAATTTCTTTATTGTAACAAGTTTGATTTTTATCCTCCATCTTTATTAATATATCTTTACACTAATAAAGATATATTAATATAGAATATATAGTTGGTCTTTTGGTGCTTCTTCTTTCTCATTTGTTTGCATCTCTTTATATGGTCATTTGTTCTTTTATTGGTCAATTGACTCCTTTATTTTTAATTTTATTTTCAATATTATTAATTTTCTTTCTTGCCATCCCTTGGGCCTTGTGCCCCCTATCCCTCTAACATCCTTCTACCTCTTTTTATACCTGTTGGGTCTGCAACAAACCATTTTTTCATATCTTTAAGCTCTCTATCCTGATGATGGATCACGGAGTGTGATTCGAAATGTTGATTCAAAAAAGCTTACACAATCGAATCTAGAAACAACTATATATCCCTATTAAGGTGGGGAGTTTAGATTCGTTGGGTCCTGGTACAAAGTGTTATGTTGCAATCTAGCTATTACAGGTTGATGGTTTCCTGGCTGACTCAGGAAGTTCTTATTTCTTGTTAGGTTTTTAGTTCCCTTTCTTTTCTTGGGTTTAAGGTCGCAGTCAAAACCTTGTTGTATAGGGTTCAAGGTCCCTTCAAAACCTTTGTGTAGCTGATGTTGTCTTGTATTTTCTATTTGATGCTACTACTGTTGGGCAGTTGATGGTCTGTGATTTTCTTTTTAGCAACATGTTTTTCTTGGTCTAGGTTTTAGGTCCCTTCAAAATCTGTTTGTAAAGGGTTTTGAGTTCCTTAAAAACCTGTTTTTCCCTTATAATCAAATATATTACAGAAAAAAACTTAATATAATGATTTCATAAATTTAAATAGGATAGTTATTTTGAATAAAGAATCTAACACTTGAGAAATACCAATCCCTGTCTATCGATTGGATTTTGTCGTTGCTCCACCTTTGGAGAGAGACCAATCAATTTTCAATAATCAACAAATAGATGAACTCCTTCCTTTTATTTCATAGCTTGAGTAAAAAATGCATGCCTAATTTCTAGTTTTTTTCTTTCAATAAAAATATAAATCCTTTACCTATGTCATAGTTCTATATATCAAATATTTTCTAATAGATGGATATTATTGTTGTTATTGCATATTAACTAAGGGTCTCTACAAAAGTAGAGGATTATTAATTCATTCTAACAATTACACATTTGCTAACTATAAAGTAAATAATGCATTTCTCTCAAGAGATGCATGTAGTGGCACTTATTATGCAACTCTTTACAATGAATACATATTTAGAATTTATTTGTAGTTGAGCATCAAAGAGAGTTGACTTTAGTCAAGAAGAGATGATGTAGAACAAGAGATGACAAGATGTATTTACGGCCTTTGCATGAAACTAATACTTAGTGTTTCCCCCATCCTGACCAGCTTTATTAATTTAGGATCAAATAATAGTTGGTTCATTCTACCAAAAGCCTAGATTACACATTGATAGTTCAAAAGAATCTTCTATATCCTCTCAAAGTATCTCCAATTTTTTGTGAAATCCTACTAAAATTATCTTTGGAGCCCTATATGATTAAAAATTGTACTTCTACATAGCCAAATATTAGTTCAACCCTACTACCTAAAACTTTTTACCCTAGAAATTCCTTTAAGCATTACACTTTTATCTTAATATAATTAAGCAAGATTTCTCATATATATTTATGCACAAATATTGGGTGAAATGGGATTTAGGCAAGGAAAAGAATGTATAAGTCTAAAATTGGATTAATATTTTTCAAATCTCATGATCATTCCCCCTAGCCTGATGGTTTGCAAGTCCTCCTACATTGTTTTGGAGCCTCTGTCTATTTATTTGGTATAATATCATTGTGTAGTTATACTCAATACGAAATGTGTCCTAGTTCTTTCTAGTGATATATGAAATTATTGATAATGATCCACCTATTCTAACCAAGCTTGAAAGTTATATTCTTCCATATAATTTTGCCACATAGGCATAGGTTCAATAATGAGTGGAGACCTAAATCTCACTCCAATCTAGTTAACCTTATACTTTTCTATTAGTTAGGAAATTGCCTTAGATTTTCTCAAGAGTCACCTTAAATTTCTTGGGAGACCAATTCCCTCATATTTTTATTTATAGACAAGATATTCAATTTTCTCTTGCATATTGTTATGGCCTTGTTGAAGGAGGATTGCACATAAATATCAAATTCAAGAAAATAAGATTCCATTTTTTTGATATAGAGGTTAAAGATTAGGGCTATATCGAAATTGAAGAAATCCTATTTTGAACGCCTTAGGGATTGGATGCTCATTCTTGAGGTACACAAAGATAGTTTCTTCAATGTAGTTATATTCATCATTTACCATCATAGCCATATTTCTTGGTAATGAGTTTGTGAAATTAATACTCTCAATTGAATTCCTCCAATAAAAATAATAATGTAAAAGGTTATGTATTCCCCCACATAGAACTTATGGAGAAAAAAATCACACAATTTTTTTTTGTTCTATGGAGCCTTATCTTTCTATATTATCATAAACTCATGCCCATCAAATTCGGCCTTGACCTCGTCGCTTTCATTCTTTAGAGGATTTTTTGTTGGGGATGCTTCTGCTATGTGTAGACATTTACACACTGCATGTATGTCCTAACAAGATTCCTAACTATGTGGCCATTGGGACTTTACACTTCCACCTACCTGTGAAGTGTAACGCCTCTATGGTCGTAGATGTGCCCAAAAACAACCCTCTTGCACGAATTTATTTATTCAAAATCTCATTCTTCCCTCTCATTCAATCTAATTCAATCTAATTCATTCTCTCATTCTTGCAACTCAATCTCTCAATATTTCATTCTCCTTGCATTCTCATTCTCTCAAGCTCTTCTACACCATTTTTATCAAGCTTCTTGCACATTCATGACTCCTACATCTTTGTATCATCTCTTTCAATTATTGCACTCTCTTTCATCTTCTCAAGCTCATTGAAGAGAGGGTAAACACTCTTTTATTGGCATTATCATATTTATTTAGTATCATATTGATATCTAGCGTGTCTTCCTTCTTGATCTTGTCATTCTATATTTTCTATTGTTTATTTCTTTATATCTTTGTCTTCTTAGTTGTCTGTGGAGGTGGAAACACCAAAACAGGGGTTTGCTAAGGAATCCTGAAATAGCCCCAACAATTTTCCTTGTCTTCATGTTTGCAGGTTGTTTGTGTGGAGCTTTGTGGGAGGCTACATAGTGTTGGATCTTTCATGAGTCCATTTCTTTCTCTCACCTCTTGTCATTTCATTTCGATAGTTTATTTACTTACATGTTTAGTATTCTTTTTTTTGTACTTTCCTTTATTTTAAACACTCTATTAGCTTAGCAAATTGTCGGATTTTAGTTCCCTAGTTATCAATGGGCTATGTGTGTTTCAGTAGAATTGCTTTTATTTTTGGTTTGTACGAGACCACAATGTGTTGTAGGGACGTTCGTGTGTTGTGTTATCATCCTCTAGCCGAGAGCTAGCCAATTTGTCTTCGAGACCTCTAGGGTCTACTCTTTTGGCTTCTAAAGTCCTTTTCTCAAAAATAGTCATAAAACATAAAATATTGCAGAAAAATCCCCTTAGGTGTCTATTGTCACTTGAGATTAGCCCTTGAGGTAGTTGAGGAAAATTTTCTCCCTACAAACTCTTCTATGTCCTAGAGACTCAAGAGTAGTGAATATCCTCCTCTACATTTTTGTGAACTCGACATGAACTTTCATTTCCTTTTGTCTATGTCAAAAAACATTCTTCTCTCTTGTCAATATGTGTACTAGATAGCGTGTTGTGACGCTTTTATAAGCTTCACAACCCAATCTACTACCTTTGAGCATGTAGTAAGGAGCTATCGACATATAGATATGGGGTCCAGAAGGTTCAATCCTCCCTATTCAGGTTCAGATTTTGAGGAGTACTCTATAAGACTCATTGTTGGATTCTCCCCTCCTTGTATTGGAATTGAAACTCATACCCTACTAGCCTCTCCTTCGAACTCTTCATCTTCCTTAGCTAAGGAAGTTTCTCTTAGAGTTCCTACTATTCAAATCGACTCTTTGAAAGGCTCGAAGAGTTCATAGAATTCATAATGAATGAAAATTCTTATTCTTAAGCAACTCCTCTCATCAATAGTATGAGGAATTTACTAATTACCGATTGAAGAGGATTATAGCTACTTCAAGGAGTAACATCATTGTGGAGTCCCATATCCCGTCATACACTTCCATCTTGGGAAATTGTCAAGATGTTCAGTCGGAGATCACTGGTCACCAGCGGAATGTTCTGATGCCTAGAGTGTCTATCCATATGGTCGACATGGGTCCATCCGTCAGTACTATAGCTAATAATACCACTATCTCATCTTAGGAGATTCCTATGATTAGAGTGAATTGAGTTCCCATAGGTTTTGATATTCCTGCATCTAGAATTTGGAACATCTCAACCTCTGGTGCTTCAGCTAGTCATACTTTGTCTACAAATCCCGTCCTCAATCCTCTATTACAAAACATGGGGTGGATGCAATCTTAATTGGTGAATTTGAATATTTCTTCTCAACCTTATGTTCTAACCTTATTGTAGTCATAGCCCCTTATCTTTTTCTATCTTGAATACTCTCATCCCTCAAGGGATGGAGATTCCTAAGTTTAAAAAGTATAGTGGTAGAGGAGACCCACAAATGCATGTCTCATCTTTCAATGCCATGTGTACCAATTTATTCTATCATGATGTTCTACTAGCAAAACAATTCCCGCGTTCTCTCAAGGACCCTGCCTTGGAATGGTATTGCCTTGGAATGGTTTTAACCAACTTGTGAATCAATTCCTACAACAATTCTAGGCTAATATTGGGCAGAAGGTCACTTTTACTGATCTCATTTGATGTAAGCAAGGTACAAATGAGAAAGTGACTGATTTCATCGCCTGTTACCAAGCACTCTTTTCTCAAACCTCCCATGCCTTTCCAGATTTCGACGTTCAATGAGTGTTCGTCAAGACCTTGTTGCCAACATTGTGAGATAAATTTCTTCTAATGAAATATCCCTCTTTTTCCCATCTGTGTGCTACTCTACATGAGTACTAGTAGACAATTGCTTAGTACGGGAATTCCTCCATGTCATTCAAATGGTCGGACAACCGTTTCTATATCTGGAGAGTCAAGTAATAATAAAGTAGTAGTGAACATGGTGTATGTTCCTACCAATAAAATTTTTGCATGGTAGAATAGATTTTTTACAAAATTATCTAAACCTTATACAAATGTCATGCATAAGTTATTAAAATATGGTGTAATATCTCTTCTAGTTATTAGACCACTTTTTGATCCTTATCATCAGTGGTATGATGTGTAGAGGTTTTTCCAATACCATCCCTTTCCATCCCATTCTACCAATTTTGTGACCCCTGCTTCTTCTTCTTCCAATATAAATCCATTTGAGTATGTGAACATGGTTTCATTTACTCATGTTCCTCCTCTAGGCCACGTGGATAGTACTCTTGATATAATATTTACACTACGTGACCTGCCTCTTAACAAAGAGCCCTCTCCTCTATACATTACTACTCACATAAATGATAATGTTGTAACTAGTGTTATGGTTGACCTTGTTGGTTTTTTTCCCAACAAAACCTTGAAATCCTCTAAAGGGTAGCCAACCCTTATGCTCAAGAATATTCAAAGTCAGTGGCCAACTAACGAGCAAGGATTTTGCGCCCCTTACTCCTACTCTTCAGCTCCGTGGGACCTAGGAGGGTATTCCTTATTGTGTTCATGTGATATCAAATTATTTGAGAACACTTCTAGACACAGATCAATTCCTACTGAGTGAAAATAGACACAATTCATTAAAGGTTTGGTTGACCTTTGAACAAATTACCATCTATTGCTAGGAATTAGGGTATATTTCAGACACATACATTGTAATTGAAATATTTTTTAATGATTTTTAATCTCATTTTGAATCCCTAGCCGGGTGCATTACCAGATCATTTATCTTTGAGATATCTTAATGAAGAGACCAGTGCTTCATCTATTGGGAAAATGGAGTCAAATTTGTAACAACCAGTAATATATTTTCCATTTAACTCAGAAATTTATGGACTATCATATAATACTTTGTAATATGACAACTCACAGCATCCAAAACATGAATTCTTACCAAATCCTATACTCATCCTCACAAATGTATGATCTCATTCAAGCATCTAATCAATTATTTGAATTGAAGCAGAAATGAACACACACATCAATTAGAACAAATGAAGATAAACAAAAATACCATTCATAGTTTCATTTATAATTTACAAGAGAATTACATAGGAGAGTCTATATTTTAGAATTAAGATATTCTTCCATATTTGTGGCTTCTATAAAACTATTTTAAGATCCTTACATATATGACTCAAACCATAGACTATTTATTGTTTTATTCATCAATATTTTTACAAAATGCTTCTTCCAGAGCTAAGCTTTTCACATAGACTATTCTGAGACTCAAAATTCAACATCTGTAATGAGCCTTGAAATCCATTTTATAAAACAAGGGAGAAACCACCATCAGGTTCATTACAGTTACATTTCATTTTCAAAATTAATTTCATCTACATTTCATATATTCCTCGAACGGTTGCATTTAATCATTGTGGGACGAGGGAATGCAAAAGGAAAAAACTCCATGTAAGCAGTTGAAGGAGGTTGGTAGGCCTTCCAAAAGGCATCATTTTTGCAGCATCAAAACTCATATATCCATACCACAACCAGAAAAGTCACCATCATCACCAATGGCACAAACTAACAAATTATCCAAAAGGAACCACGTTAGCACCAAGGACCCAAAAAACCAAGCACCAGTTCAGAAGGAAATGAGGTACTACCCTGCTTTGTCAACAACATAGTAGAAATGCTCATTTGGGGTCCTTATTGAAATTGGAGTAGCTGCCACCTCCTCCTCATCAGAATCATTGTAGGGTACCAAGGAAATAAGATAGTGGCCATACTCAAGGTCAATTTCTCCACCATCACCCGAGGAACTTTCAGAGACCATAATGGAAGCATTGTGCCTCCCCAAATGAGCCTGTGGACCCCTACTCTTCTTCTTTATTTTATCACCAAGCTCAACTGACTTCTTTCCTTTAAAATTGACCAATTCTTCTGAAATGGTCATGTTCCTTAAATTGTAGGTACTCTGGACAATAGCCTTCCTACCCTTCCCACAAGCACTTCTCTTGCCCTTCGGTGTCGTAGGAATTCCCAATATGCCAAGATTGACCTCAAGAACATCGTCATGAGGTTCATGCATGCTAATCCTTCCATACCTTCTAACAAGCATGCCTAACTTACTCAGTTCACCCATCTTACACAAAACAAGATACATGCCAACAAACCACCTCATAGAAGAGATGGAAACCACCCCCTCAAAGTGTTGTTGCAAGAGAGAAAACTCTAACCATCCCAATATAAACTATATAGAATACAACTGGGAGAGATAAAACCACTACCACCCTAGGGAGAAAAAACCAGATAGCTAAGCCATGCATAATTCAGAATGAAGCACATTTACATACCCAGGGAAACCACACTATTGCTTTTGTGATCACTCGCTCAACAGTCGTAATTTTTTTGTTTTAAAGGTGCAATGCACCCATATTATTAGGGGTAAACGCTTTTTTGACCAGAGCTATGAACCGGGTACAACAAACCAAAAGAAACAACCAAACCTACGAGCACAAAGGCCCAACAAAGGCACAAGGCCTGCGAGCACTTTGACCCAATGAGGGTTTGAACCCTGGTGGTTGTCACTACAACCAAGCGACTTGACCACCGAACCACGCCCTTATCGGAAATACTACCCTCAATAGTCGTATGTTAATCCTCCTGTACTACAACAATTATTTTGGCTCTTTGATAATTACAAACGGTGAGAAAAACTATAGGAAAACCTCCTTAAGTAGAGTGATTTGAGCATGTTACAATTAATGACCATCCTGGCTTGTGCGATCGAATAGATAATCAACTACTCCATGCTTAATCTCAAACATCAATCATTCTAGATTTAAAACTCAATAAATGAAGCTCATTAAGGATCGCCACTTTCCTTTTCATCTGTACTTGGAAACAACAATGATGACCTGAAAAGCCACCATGTAGTTGTCCATATCATTTGCACTTCACTGGATGTTGTAGGAATTCCCCTAGATCGCCTCCAAACTTTAGCAACGGGCGATAACATCCATCATAGGGGATATTCCTGAATATACCCCCTATCATTGGTCATAGAAGGTGGTGAACTCCTTTAAGTACTTCGGTGAGGAAAACCTTTCGGTGACGCCATAAAACAACCCAAACCATCGCACATCGTTGTAATGATCTAGAAGTTGAATATGCCTTTGGCAATGGGAAAATGTGGTGATGGGATGAAATTCTGACACGTGGTACCCATATTGCCCACCTTTCATTACCTTCCATCGCTCATCACTGAAACTAGGAAAGATCTTGGAACACTTTCAGTGATGGCATGATATAATACATCACACCTTCATCGCTTGTTGCTGAAGTAAGACCGAAAGTCTGGAGGACTTCAGCGATGGGCGATGCGAAGGGAAAACATGGTTCACCACCTATCGCTGAAAAGAAAGAGCCAACAAAATCTACTCCTGCAATGGATGACCAATTAAGACTGGAGATTAGCACATGCCAATAAGTTGTTTTGAAATGGGGCCATACAAGGTCGACGGGATTCAAACACTTAGGAATAAACTTGATACATAAGTCTTCCACCATAAAATATTTCCACCCGACTATAGGAAATATTGGAGTGATGGACTAAAGAAGGGTAATCAATGAACCTAGACCAAGGGGCTAGTAGCAACATGATTCTAATGGCTCAAGTTGTGACGAGGATGATCAGTAACGGAGTATGACAAGTCAATGGACAAATAAAATTCCCAAGGGTTGGAAACTTGCAAAATTTAAAACTAGGGCTTATAACTCAAAACACTAAACCTTTCCCTTAGGCATAGATGCAATAATTCATGACAAATCAAGGAACCAACTTAAATTTCTCAAAATTTTAGGAGCTCTACCAGTGGCTCATGCTCAGGGATGCGTACCCCTGGTGGGTATGGTGAGAATCGAAATCTCAGGTTGAAGCATACCAACAAAGAATCACAAAAACCCATGAGCTTTCTCGTACAAGGCAAAAAAACACAACCAAAAGCAAACACACCAGACCAATGTACAATATTTATGCAATTATACATCATGCCTTCCTTTTCTTAGAAGCCTCTACCGATGTATAAAACATTGAGCATGCCTCAAGCAATTCCATAGGATTCATTATTCCAATTGGTGGCCCCAGGCCCCAAAACTTTAAAAAAAATCTTTCCTCTATCAAAGCCTTTATCCTATGCTACTTGTAATGGATCATCATTTGTATTAAGCATTTCCAAACAATCAGCTCCATTGTGATTAACACAATCAACCCCACATGTTGTAAAACTGCCTTGTTCATTAGTCTACTCCAATACAAACTTATCTAATTGAAATGGAAAAGTGAAACATTCATATTCCACTTGATCATTAACATCACCAATTCTAACATCATATTCAGTTTTCACATCAAACTGAAAACCTTCATAAATACTTTGGTGTATACCATGGAAACAACCCCAAAATGTATCATAGGAAAAGGATACATATTCAGAAGCATCTTTGAATTAGGAACCATAACATGGGCATACATTTAAGCATTTTGATTCAGATACACCAAGGCACACCTTGGGGTCCAAGAGATGAGCATCATATTCACCACCATCATCCCATAATTGAGTAAATGCTTTCATCTCAGGTTGGATAACATACTCTGATTCACTTTTCAAACCTTCATTCAGTTCAATGTAGAATGCTTCAAAAGTAGGCTCAAACAATTTTGCATCAATAGGGGTAGCAGAAAAATACCCATGTACATTGGTAACTTCATGTGCATAATGAGCTAGTAGGAGAATTGACCTATATGCCAGAGACTCGCTATCATTTGAAATTTTTTCATTAGGAATTGAACAAACATCTTTTTTTTCCCTCACACAAATGCTTTCCTCATTGGATAAAAAGATTTCCATAATCATGGTGTGAAGATAAGGAACATCAACAAATCTTGAACTCAATTTCACATTTACCAACATCTCCCCCATTTTCACTTGCATCACTTGGCTATTCTACACGTAGGTCAAAATGTCTTGTAGTATCAACACCATTTGGAGATTCATCAAACTATTTCTCATTATCCACACAATTAACATACTCCCCTGATGGTAGACCTAAATCACACTCTAGGTATGCAATTCGTTCATTCACTTGTGTACAAGTGATTCTTGACACTAACTCATTTGATTGCAAAATCTGACGAAACTGTCAGACGAAATATGTATAATTTGATGTATCATCTGGTGCTTGTAAAATTTGATGTGTAATTTTAATTTTTTTGAAAGTTTATCCCTGACGTTCGTCGAAATGTCGGCTATCATTTTCGTTGAATTTTTGAAAAACATGAAAAATAGAAAAAAATAAAATTGTGTCCGACACAAAGAAAAGTGAGTTCACTCCTGATTTATTGTGATAGTGTTTTTCTCTACTTGAGACAGTTTGTGGAGAACTAAGGACGATTTTCTTGGGAAAAAAAAATCAAGAAGATATCACCAGGTTGAGGGTAGTCATTGTCTTTTTGTAGAATTCAGTTGTGAATTCAGATTTGTAGTTCCAGGTTTGAAAATCCTATTTTAAAGCAACATCTCATCAAATTTCATTTTTAGAGGTTTAGGGTTTTGAGAATTTCATGTCCAGATTTTGTTGTGTGGAATCACCATAAGATCACAACCAAGGAACAGATTCTTGTGACTGTAATTATGTGATCCATAACTCTATTGGTCATGTGGCACAGTTGTGCTATAACAAATATAGGATGCATTCATGTGTGACCCAAGTTTAATGTGGCTATGTTGTGATAGAAATGGAGGCACTCATATAATGTAGTTAATTCAAGTTGTATAATGTAGGTGTCAATCATCATTGGATGCATTTAGGTTGTCTCAAGTTTAACATGTTAGGATGTAATTATAGTATGATCAAAGAGTGATTACCTCTTGCTACAATAAAGAGCCTATAACTCTGGTTGATATGCAGAGTGGTTGTGTTATATCAATTATGTAGTGCATTCAAGCACAACCCATGTTTAATGGGCTATTCTAGAGTGATCAAGATTTTCTAAACCTTATGAATATTACTTGACATATATTTGTATAATCTCAAATTCCTTCAGAGGCTTTTGAAGTATCAATGTATCCTATATAGGGTTTAGAATGATTTCTTTTAATTAAAAAAATAAGTAAATGATGTATTTCCCTATAATTAGATAATGTGGAGATCTCCTAAATATTCCCCAGCACACTATCCTCTTTGGCATTGTATTCATTACTCCAGCTACTAGAGTTTTACATGTGACATCTTTAATATCTTCATGACCGTGGCTTTTAAATAGATCTCAGTCTTTTCTTTAATCCTTTTCATGGTAACCCTTGAGTTCCATAATCCACCTTCAGTCTCTTCTAAGAATGGTGTCTTAAGCTAGACTGCATAGTATGCATATAAAGCAATTCCTTCATACTTTCCATTGTTCCAAACCACCACTCACTGCCTTGCTTAAAATGTTTCCTCCATAAGCACAATAGCATGTTTTAAAATCATGGTTGCCAGTGATTGACCATTAAGGTCACCACTTTCATCATGAAGATACAATAAAATTTTTGTCTTCAAATTCAAGGCATTATGCAAGATAACATTGTGAATTGTTTGTTGTGTATGATTTGATTTTCTTGCACATTTACTACTTTGCTAACTTCCTTTAAGACTGGGTATTGCACCCTCAGCTACAATCTCAAATAGCTCACTCACTATCACTTGAAGATTCCTTTCATGAGCATCCTTCTATAAAATCAAACTATGCCCTATAGACTGCCTACTTACTACAGGGGACTCATTGTTTCATGGTATTGTAGTTCTTAAGATCCTTCAACCTTATTGAGACTACTTCATAGTCCACAATGTATTATTCACTATTCTCCCATCTTTGATGAGTCTCAAAACATTGCTCAAACATGCAATCCACTACCTTCATTATACATTAATGGCTAAGAAGAAAAATTGAACCTATGATTACCACTGTTACTTCATTTGGACAGTCATTCCCTGATTGCATTTTCCTTGTCTAACACTACCAAAAGCATTTGAAAAACCCTTAAGGTCAGCAAGGGGGTAAGGAAAATCAATGTTAAAATCTCCACTTTACTATGCAAGGTTTGAGCTTTATTATCTTGTCACTGCTCAGCCTATTTTTGACTGTCACATCTCAAGTGACTGTCATTCTTCTTACTGTAGATTGCATTTACAAATGTCACTAAGCTACATAGTGTGCTTGTTATTGGCTACAATCTTTAGATTGCAAGATTTTGTTATTACCTACAATGTCTCAATCTTTCTGGTATTGCAACCTCACTAATCTGCTATAGTTATTGTTTATGTTTCTACGGAGGCCTAGGGTTTGTACCCTAATCATGCTCTTACCAATGCTTCTGTTGTTTTTTATTAGGGCTCTCTCAATGTTGAGGGCCCTAGGGATAAGCTCGTCATAAGAAGTGACACATTGCATCTTTAACTAAAAGGATAAATCTGTATTGACATTAGCAATGATGATTCTGACTTGTTGCTCCTTAGAATGGGTCACTTGCTCTTACTAGCTCGCTACCTCCATTGTTGTAGGAAGTTTTGTGATCAAGTTCAATATTACGATTTTTAGGAGTCTTAAATTGGAAATCATAGTAAAATCAGAATTTAATAAGTTTTGGAATTAGCATTTTAAAGTGTTTTTTGGGGTCATTAACTTCAAACTATCTTGTCTTTTGCAGGGGTGGTTGCATGCCAAATTTTTTTGGTGTAAAATATCGAAATTATTAGATTATGTTACCTGTCTATGAATAAAAATTATTGGAGTGTGAGTTTGATATTTTTTGAAGATCTAAATAGTCAAGTTTGGTAAAGAAAAATCATATGAGATAATATTAGTTCAGAACAAAATGAAGAAACACTTGATAGATTGTGGGCTAGATTGAAAAGAAAGGGTGATGGGAAATGTTATTGTCCTTGCAATAATTGCAAGGGCTTAAAAACAAGATGACTTTTAATCACAACAGCTGAGAAACATTGTAGGCAACATAGTCCGCGTTGAAGAGAGAGCATGATTCCCTTGTCCATTGGTAAGTTGTTTATTATATGTGTTTATATTGATTGAATTTGTAAATGTTTATATTGTTTTAACATTTTATATATATATATATATATATATAATCACTTGATCATGATCATGGTTTATTTGTGTCTATCATTATTATAAGTGGGGTGCCCTGGGGCAAATGATATGGATTATCATGGCCCGAAGAATATAGTTTAGAGTGGACAAACGTATGGTACATGAATATCCGAGATGAAGTTAATAATCCTATGGAAAGAGATGATCATGCATGAGAAAACATAGTTAGAAGATGATGGTATGAATACATTGATCCGAAGCACATTTAGTGGCCAGGCTGATCATGATGATCAAGAATGGCTTTGATGATATTCATGAATTTACATTCTTGAGAAGGAATACAGGCCTTATAGGCTCCCAAGCAACTCTTCTCTACTGTATTGTTGTTGTTGAACTTAAAGGTTATGAATGGTTTATCAAACATAGCAATCTTACGGATGTTAAGGTATGTCATATATGTCATCTTTTTTCATCTATTTTAATTGTTGTTAGTTCATCACTAGTAAATAAAGGATGAAATATGTACCATTAATATTCTTTATATTAACAAATTATTTTTTGTTGTAGATTGATTGGTGAATTTTTATTACCACCATCAAATATTTTACCTCCCTATACCGAGATTTATCTGCCATTATGAAAGATATTAGAATGGAGTATCAAGCAATAGATACATGTCCCAATGATCATATTATATATCATAAACAACAGGAATTTGCAACAAAATGCCTAGAATGTCATATCAGTAGATATCGAACAGATCAACTAACAAAAAAGGTGCCTCA
>VDFB02000008.1:2432503-2540818 GCA_007258455.2 Sequoia sempervirens | reverse complement strand
CTCTCTCTCCCTCTCTTCCTCTCTCTCTCTTTCCCACCCTCCACCTCCTAATTAATCTTGGGTATATTGGATATCCAATTTGGATCGAATATCCGATTTATAGCACCAAAATATTACATTTTAAAATGTTTTTCAAATTATATATTAGACACGAATTGGATATCCAAAACAAATCGGATATCTGATTTGTAGTGCTTTGGCTTGGGCATTGCTATGGAGAAATGTACTAATAGCCAACCCAAACAAAAAGTCAACTCAAGATTTTCACGTTTTTTGGCGAGTTCAAAACGCTCCTTTTTTCATGTTTCCACTTTTTGGCCCATCATGATCCTGCACATACCCAAGTCTAAATTAGGTAGTTGTTATTGCTAAGGTGGATCACTCCTTTCTTCGAAGGCCATACACTTATGATTGGGTCAAGTGGTTTTTTCTTTAGAAAATTCCTATTGCCTTTTTGATAGGTTAATTATGAATTGATTAAATGGGTTATGAAGCACTTATTTCAAACAAATATCTTTATGAAAGAAGTATATTGGCATGAAATTAAATATGATTTGTATTCCAATGTAAAAACTACAAAGAATGGAAACAATTCTTTCAACACATAAACTATTATGTAGTAGTCAATTAAAATGAAAAAACTTACTCTATATTAGTTAGGATACACAACTAAGAAAATTATCTAAAGTTACTTATTTATCCTAGAGGAACTAAGTATATAGTATACAAAGAAAACCAACAAACCCACAACCACCCCTATTTTGAAGGGGTTTAGTTTTCTCCCCTTCCTGATCTCGCTAATATTGTCTAATTATTTTAAAGAGATGAAGGGTCATAACACAACTTTATTCAACCTAATAAATAGCTTAGTTAATGAAACTTGACAAAAGCAACAAAACAATTGCTACATTTGGCATTTCATGTTGAATGAAGAGTGGTGACAATAATCTACTTATAGTTTAATAAAACACTATTTTTATAAGAAGGCTTGACATTAGAAAGATAAGTGTTACTTATAGTTTAATAAAACACTATTATAGTTTTACCAACATATACTATTGTATGCTTGCATGGCTTCTTAGTTAATATATGGGGAGAGAAAGAGAGAGAGGTAGAGATATATGGGAAGAGAAAGAGAGATGGAGATATATAGGAAGAGAAAGGAAGAGAGGTGGAGATAGAGAGTCGATGGATAGGGGGGATAGGGAGGGAGAGATGGTGAGAGATAGAGAGGGGGAGATAGAGAGGGGGAGGGAGAGAAAGGGATATAGAAAGAGATAGAGAGAGGAGTGAGAGGGAGATAAAAAGATAAATAGAGATAGAGATATAGAGTAGGAGAGATGGAGGGAGAGATGAAGTGAATGAGAGAGAAAGGGGGAGAGGGAGATATAGCTCAATAGATAGAGGGGGGAAGAGGAGGGAGTGACATAGATAGTGGGAGATATAGAAATATAGAGAGCGACAGGGAGAGATATATCAATCACCCTCCCTATACCTCTATATATTCATCCTTATCTCTTTATCTCTCTACCCCTCTCTATCTCTTTGTCTCCCTTTATATTTGTATGTTTTTCATTATCTCCCTCTCTCTCTATATTTTCTTCCCTATATTTATCTTTGTCTCCTTAAGTGTGCAATGGGTACATTGAAGAGGTCTTAAAGGAGAATTATAATATCTTTAATCAAATGGCATGCTACCTTGAGCATAACTCCCCAAGGACACATGCCATCCTTGGATTTTTGACATGAAAAGAACCAATCAAAATTTAGTTTCTCTCTCTCATATTAATATATATTACTATTATATTAATTATATTTTGTATTATATAAAAATATACATATTATTAATTATTAATTATAATAATTTTATACATATTTAATAATATTGTTAAAGAATATAATATATAATTATAATAAGTTGAATAATTATATTATTTATTATGAAAAATATAGCTAATATATCTTAACTATATTGTAGGATATTAAAACCTAGCTAAATGGAGCAAAATTTTGAACTTAATTAACATCTGTAAAACCCTACTTGAAACGGGTTGTAGCTCGTCAAATTGGAGAAGTGAAAGGTCAATACCAACACCAAGGGAAGATTTTGGAGTAGTGAAAACAAGGTCAATGCTAGCGTAGAGGAAGAGTTTGGAGTAGTGAAAACAAGGTCAATGCTAACTGAGGAAGAGTTTGGAGTTAAAACAAGGTCAATACTAGCAGACAAAGAGTTTGGAGGAGTGAAAACAAGGTCAATATCAAATAGGAAGAGTTTAGAGGAGTGAAAACAAGGTCAATACCAACGACAAGGAAGAGTTTGGAGTTAAAACAAGGTCAATACCAGCGCCAACGAAAGAGTTTGGAGGAGTGAAAACAAGGTCAATATCAGTGCCGAGGAAGAGTTTGGAGGAGTGAAAACAAGGTCAATACCAGCGCCGAGGATGAGGTTGAGGGAACTCAGGGAAAATTGATGACCAAGGGGAAATGAGTACTGTAAGTTTGACACCCCCATTCTCTTTAACCTTCAATTTTCATTCCTAGTTTCCAAAGATCTTGTACATTGGCACCCCCATTCTCATAAAATGGTATAATATAAGATAGAAAAAATAAAATAGCTTAGTCTTTCACATTTTTATCCACCAACCTCAGGTCTTGGTAAAACTCCCATAATCTACCCACATCTTGGTTAAGGTCTAGGATTTCATCACACATAACCTTCATCGCATGAGTCTGAAGCAATTGTAGACTTAGCCCAAGTATATGCTAGGCTAAGGTAGATCTAATGAATGGAAATAGAGGCATACAATTCTTCTTTAATACCTCCACCACAAACATATGCAAGGTGTTGGTTTTTTTTACGGTAAGCAAGTTGATCTTCTAATCTACCTATGGAATTGCCAATTCCAATAAAGGGCAGCTCTTAGGACCTGGACCAACTAGCTACAACAACATTTCACAGTAGAAGATAATCATTGATTTGCAATTTGTAGCAAGCTCTATGTAAAGGAAAACAAATACTGAACCATACAAATAAGTACAACTTATATTAGTGCCATATATCCATTGGAGGAGTCAAATTTATAAGCATCTGAGGGTTTATGACAGATTTAACACATAACATATAAGATCCTTGATAACATTACTTTACAATCTCATCAATATGTATTATAACCCAATACTACTTATGAAATCCTTATACAGAACATATCCACCTACAATCCCATTCAAGTATTTTAATTAATTCCTTGAATTAAACCTAAAATAAGAATCATACACACCACAACAGTGAGATGAACAAAACAACCCTTGATCATTTTATTCAAAATTCAGATATGCTTGTACAATGGAGAGACATGAGTTTGAATTAATCATATCAATTCAAATGCAGTACTGTCATAAAACATCAAATCCCATGAATTAAAACCTACTACAGAATGACTCAAAACCTAAATTGCATTTTCCCTAAAACCATCAGACTTTACAATTTGCTCTGCAACTTCATCTAGACTCGACCAAAAATATCTAACTTGCTAACCCATGCTTACGTGAAATCCTTCTTATAGAAAAAGAAGGAGCAAACAAGCATCGGGCCAGAAAGCACATGTGTCACCAACCAATTGGACCACCTTGTGATATTCCAAAAATTTGTTACAACAACAATCTCCCTAGAGAATCTTCTTGTTCATCGTGCCCGCTGAGAATGGTTGATGCAGCAAAAAAAAACTTCAAGAATTTTGCACCTAGACTGTCACCAAAAAACAAAACTAGAATTTGTTGTAACTGCAACAGCTGATTTTTCAACCGTTAGCAGCCTACTCCTTTTCACTCTTCCTTAATTAAATATACATTCACCCATTTCTAGTAATCTTCATCAGCTGGCCAATCAAAATTGATCACCTCATTTGCCTTGACACTATAAGGTTTGTACTTAACTTCCACCTGATTCGCTTCTCTTTCAAAAGACTCCAAGAATGAGCTGGTGCTAATAATTTTGTCCATACAGCTCACCAACAAATCGTAATTTGAGTTACCTTATTTTTGAGGGTTTTGTAGTCCAAACATGATATAAAGGAGCTCTTACACTTTTTATGATTATTGTAGCTTGTGTAAGAGGCCCCATGGATACTGTTGTAATTATAGGATGCATGAATAGGGCATAGGATGAGAAATAAAGAAGGTATAGCTACTGTCCTCAATAGTTTTGTGAAGAAAAGCATGTGAAATGAGAGGTTCAAGTCAACAAAACATGTATGGGAGATCTGATTTTATGAATTTTTATGCATGTGCAGACCTAATGGGTTGTTTCTGAACACTGAATATAAATGATATACATACACACACACACACACACACACATATATATGTATGTATGTATGTATGTATGTATGTATATGTATTTTTAAATGTAAATGTAAATGCAATTACTGGATGCTCTCCTAGAACAATAAATGCAACTATATCATTAAAGAAATATATATCTATGTATATAAATGTGTATTTCTAAATGCAAGTGTAAATGCAAAGAGCATATATGGTTTTGTAGTGTTATAGATACAACATATCCATAAATTAATGTAATTGAAATTATAAAGTCTTCAACACATATAATATGAAATAGATCAAACTATTAAACTACATAAGAAATAAATGAAAACAGTAAATGCATATGTATGTGTATTTGTAAATGTAAATTAATAAAATAAGAAATAAGAATAATGAAAATTATAAAAGAATGCAAGGAAGGTCATCCCTTCTTGATGGTGATAAACTCCTCTACACACAAACCTTAAAATTATGAATAGAGGAATATATAATCTTTGAAGAACTCAAGTTGATTCTCTCCTACACGGTCACAATTAGTCATTTTATCCTTACAAACATTTATAGTGATTACTAGAGGCACATAGACCAATTCTTCATAATAGAATAATTTGATCATACTTTTCCAATGATGGCATTATGAAAACCTTAAGGTTAAAATGAATAATTCTACAGCTAGGTTTATTTTAAATCATGTCCAACCATATAAGAGGAGCCATGCTATGTGTGCACGAGACACCATGGCCGAAGGCTGAATCTTTAGGGTCTTTCATCAATCATCCTACCTTAAAACATACCAAAAGTCTCCTAGCAATTAGACATAGGAAGATTTAATATGACTTAAAAAAAAAATTATTACCAAAGTGTAAACTTATGATGACTTAACCAGGCCTAGTACACACTCCCTCCCCATTAACCACTTAGACATATGGAAATTAAATGTAAATTTGCTGATATTTTTAGTCATGTAGGTGTCCAATAAACCACTTGGTGGTGTTTCCCTTCAAGTTTATTTATTTGAATGAAGAGAAAAAGTCATTTGATTACAAGTAGAGAATACATTTGAGGCCTTGGTTGTGTAACTGGTGGACCATAGTCACATTTAACACTTGTTACAAAGTTTGGGAGTTAAAACGTTAAGTAGATTTGATTTGTGATGGACACATTTGGACGGTAGTAACAATAGCTTGCAATCTATTAAGACTTGATTACCTTATAACCTGTGAAATTCTAGCGATGAAATGATAGATTAATCATAATGTCACCTTGGGATCACATCACCATGAAAGAACTTCATCCAACATCCTTATGAGTGCAGGTACCACCAAATAGGTATTTGTCAGATCTGTCTTCCTTGAGCGAGGGAAATTCAAGAAGAGAAGAGGAAAGCAAGACATGTAGTATGTCTAATAGAGGGAGATCAACTAGAGGTCAAATGATTAGAAGAAAATTCTATAAACACATGGAATTTTTTTTCTTGCTGAAGGAGGGTCATGTTCTTATGATGATGAGCCTAGGAAAAGCAGTTAGGTGCCCTTGAGGTACAAACATCTCTGAAACAATGGGACACCCAGGGAACTTCCTCAATAAACACTAATTTTGTGTCCATGAGAGGGATATATCCTGCTTACCATCGTCATTACATGGTTTGGGACTATTTTGCATGGACGGCATAAAGGTCTGTTATGAAAAAGTTATTGAATTGATGGAGTATGTTGGACCCTGTTACAGTTACAAAGATTGGATGCAACTGGTTCAATATACAAAAAGCATGTGTAGGTATGCACTGTCAACAAATTATATACAATTAAAAGATAAGGATCAAAATAAAGGAGTGGCTATGTACATTGATGGAAGGCCAAAACCATCAGGGAATATTGTAGGGTTTATAAATAGTACATGACTTGGGTCAACAAATAAGCAACCCAATTGCATATTTGAGGTGCGCAAGGGAAATCGTGTATTCGTATGTGCGATAGAATCAATAACTGCAGGGGAAGAGTTGCTAATCGATTACAATTTGAATTGCTTAGTTACAAACAAAGTTACTATGGGGGTGGTATGTACTATGTACCATTTTACCCAACCTCCAATTAATGACTCCAATATACCATTTTATTCTTATGTTTTTTTTCGTAAGTCTATTGGTTTCATTTCAGTAATATTTTTTTATATTTAATTTTTGTCACAAGGGGACATTGATCCTATGGAGAAGGCTCTGGCCCAAAGCACAGATCATGATGTATCTTCAAGCGCTTCTACCTGACAGGTTTACCTCATTGTAATTGTACAAATTAGATACGAGAAAAATATTTTATTATTATGTTTTTTTCATAAGTTTTTTAGGTTAATTTCGATAATGCTTTTAACATTCTTGTTGTAGTCGACTGATCGGGGAAAGGCACCAGTAGTAGAGGAGAGCATCCATTATGAGGTGCAGTCAATATTTTGTGATGATGATATCGCTTATTCAACAAACCCTCTCAATACGATAAAGAAGATCCAAAAAAAATGCAATGAATAAATGGTTAAGTTGATGTTCATAGTGCCTCAAACAGATGAGATAAGAGAGAGTGTTAAAATATTGACTGAGAGATTAAAAAACTTGCAAGTAAGCTATCATGAGGTCTTTAATTATAACATAAGTTCATTCATGGTTTTATATTTTGTACTCTTTTATGTCATGAACTAAAATATGTGTTGTTTTTATAGGGTTATTTTCCTCCTCATGATGCTCCTGGCCATGATCAGGGTACTACAAGTGTTCTTGAGGAGTAGGGGTTGGTACAAGTGTCCATCCCGATCTTCCTACACATACATCACATCATCTACCCCATCATTTGTGCCTATATTGTAATGCGAAGTGTCAAAAACACATACCATGCAGGCATCCGGTTAATGCACCTCTCCGGAGGAACACATGCCAAAACATGCATCGGACATGTACCTGGGGATGCAGAGGCCACTAGTACTGGTGATGTTTTAGCAGCATTTCCTGGATCTTCCCGTATTACTAGTACAGGAACATTTCCGTCACACTTTGGTGACCGAGGATTTCGTTCCCATAAAGATAGAGAAGGTCCCAGGTACTTTAAAATGTTTTAATTATTATTATATATAATCCAATTGAAATTTACTTATTGATTGCTCTTTTTAGACTATTGATCCCATTATCATTTTGTAGGAAATGATGTTTTTTATAAACATCTAAGTGATATTACATTGGAGCTCTTCGGGCCCACCATACGTACACGGTGGAATGCCCAAAATGAAGATTTAAAAGATGAGCTCATTAACCATTTAGTTGTGTTGTTTGGTGATAAAACATTCAACCAAACCAAGGTCCTTAAGAAAGTTGGTACCTATCTAAAGTATGTGAGGGACCAATATAGGTCACATTTAGAGAAGAACAAAAATACGAGCGTCCCCCCATAATTCCAGAGAGGGAGTGGAAGGACTTGGTGTCAGATGGAAAGGAGAAGGCTAAAAAGAAAAAAAGGAAAGACACCACTGGGCCAAGCAAGGTATTGATACTATCAACAATGTAATAATATACTGATTACTCTTTCTTTTTACATAATCTAACGTATTTCAAACTTATCATAGGCTGCCTGACACATCGAAGGAAACAAAGGCAAGACTAGAAAAACACGGGCAACACAAACTTGGCTCTGGTGGTTATATGAAATTAGCCGCACGAATTGTAAGTATCAATAAATGAAATATAGCATCCAAATAATAAATTGAAAACAATTTTGGTTTTATCACACCATAGAAGCAAAATCCATGATCTTATGCAAAAATGTAGAGCTCTAAATTCAACAGAGTTCCCACAAAAGATGACCTGAAGATTGCCTTCTAGCAAGGCTATGGAGTCGTGGCTGAACGCCTAAGAGTCTTGACTGGGCAAACACAACCTTCCACTACATCTGACATGTAGGTAAATAAACTCAATAAAGTTTATTTAAAATTGAATACTTGTGAAATCTATTCAATATTAATTTCCACCATAAAGTAATTACATGCCTATTTGTTTTAAACATTCAATCAATGATAATACTGCACATGACATTGGAATGCAGCCTGGTGAGGGTGGAGCACAACCTGCAGATGAAGATCATGGTGTGCATCTCGATACTTTAGAGCATGTAGAGCGTGATCAACATGTTGAGCATGATCAGGCTAGAGAAGATTAGGAACATGATGTGACCCCATCAGGTAAAGAGGACCACTCTAAAGTTCTTTTAAACATATTTAATTGCAATTGGTGTATTAATTAATGTAACCTTTTGTGTTTCAACTTTAGAGCATGTACAACGTGATCAATGTGTTGAGCATGATCAGGCTAGAGAAGATCAGGAACATGATGTGGCCCCATCAGGTAAAGAGGACCACTCTCATGTTCTCTTAAACATATTTAATTTCAATTGGTGTATTAATTAATGTGACCTTTCGTGTTTCAACTATAGATCAGGATTTAGAGGGTGTTCAGCATGTTGAGCATGAGTATATAACAAAAGTTTAGGAACATGATGTGGACCCATCAGGTAAAGAGAACCACTCTAATGTTCTTTTAATTAATGAAATACTTGTAACAATAATAATAAAACATATCAGTTTAACATTTCTTTCTTATTGCAGCAAACCCCCCTTGCAGCAGTGTCCACGTCATGAGCAGACGACTAGGCATACATTAAGATCACGAGTAGAGGGCAAAACAACTAAAGGGGGGACAAATATTGATTTAGAAAATGATACTCCACTTTAGATTTTTGTAGCTTTAAAAAAGAAACAAAAAAAAAGTGATTGTAATCATATCATGACAACCATATTTTTGATAATATGTAAAAACTGAAAGAATGAATATTATATGTTAATGAATGAATGTGAATATGTCAATTAATGAATGTTATATGTTAATGAATGAATGTTATATGTTATTAATGGATGAATGAATGTTATATGTTATTAATGGATGAATGAATGAATGTTATATGTTATTAATGGATGAATGAATGATTAATGTTATATGATTGGGTATGGGGAATTGAGAGTGATGTGAGGGGAGGGGCCAAATGAGCTTCCACCATCACGTGGTTGGCCCTGTTAAGTAGAGAATATTAAACTATTCTCAAACAAAGAGAAGCTCAATAAGGTAATGAAATTTTCAATATAAGAAATGCATCATTTGAAGCATCAAACCAATATGCAAAGATGAAAGAAAGTGCTAACTTTTCACTATGGTGGCAGAAAAATTATTCTTTATACCCTGAATCCATGCTCTGCATCATAATTTGAAGTTGTTTCCATTCCAATGTTCTGAGTTTAGTTTGTTTGTATGGCTTTGTATGAATACCACATTGTGTTGTGTGTGGATTTGGTTTCAAAGCTCTGTTTCTTCTATTTTTAGTGGTGACATAACTCTAAGATTTGACTTTTGTGCATAACAGGTCAGTGGAAAAATTGACAGCTCTGAAGGGTTTAGAGGCTCGATTGAGATAGATACATGGATATTTGGATCTTGTTGTTGATGGGAGGCTTCGACTTAACCATGAAATTTTGTACCATCTACAAGTATGTAAAATTTTCTCTACTTACATTCATTCTTGATCATAAATGTTGTAAATGATATTAATGCTTCAAACTTAAGATTCATTTCATTGTTATAATGATCAAAATGTTATACTTTGCTATACATTCAAGTATTCTCTTGCCCCCTACCCTTTGCTCTCCCCCCCTCCTTTTAAGAATTTTCTTTGTCATAAAAGATTTACATTTCTGTCTCATTTACACAAATTTATCTGAAGCGCTAGGAGTGAATAAAGATATGTAAAAGATGATGGATTATGTCTAAACAACAACTTTCCATCTTATAGCTAATTAAATCCTTAATATTTGAATAGTTTAGAGCTCGAATAATTCTTGTATATGTATGTGTAGCAATAAGGGAGCCTATGTGAAGATTGAAATTTAAAATATCACTTTGGTGTTTTTCCTTAGGCAGTGAAATGATATTTTGAGTAATACAAACCTACACACACATTGATATTTTTCGGCATTGCATTGAAGAATTTTTTCTCTTATACCTACCCTCGGCTAGACATGGAGGTATATAATATTGGTTTCTGGGTGTATTCTATAAGTAGTTAATTTCACTGAGGAAGACTACAATCTTCTTAATGTCTTGTGTCAGGTGTGAAAGCATATGAATCACTTGCTGAAGGCACCATTTTGTATTCATCCAAAAATTGGTTTTTTCTTTTTTTTTATGTTTCTTGCATGTGTTTTTTTTAGGCTCTAGAGATGTAGCTCGGCTCTTTCCTTTGCACTTTTCATCTATTTTGATGATTACAGTAGATTGTCCTCATAATTTTTCATGTAGATCTATTTGTAACCTTATTTTCTACCAATCAATTTGTAAACCACTCACAGATTAAGGACCATTTCAGTAACTTGTAGTCATCCATTACTTCATATGTTTCAGGTTGTGTCCGTGTGCCCATAAATCCTTATGATTGCGAGAAATTTAATCCTACAAGTGTACCCAATCTTTCTCAAGTAAAAGTCTTACCTTATTTTATAGTACTTTAAATGCTTAATTGAAGGTGCTTCTTTAGATCTGAGATAGTTGAACCATGGATTAAAATATGGTATTAGATGGGCAATATAATGATAAAACTGAGGTCCATTGAACACAAATTATGAACATAATTTACTGGACTATGAATAGTGTTACAATTATAATTATTTCTCCTTTACCTACCTCTGCATTAATGAAAAAGATAGCAAATATTGGAAGTCCATTACATGTCTCATGTATGTGTTAGTATTTTAATTTTGTTTAAGTTGTTCAAGAGCTTGAATAGGTCAAGAATATGTTCTACAAGCTCTATTCTATTGACACTGCTCAACATTTTCCCTACACATTTTCTCTTCAATCCAGACGTTTCTTAACTCCTTCCCTTGTTAGCCCTTGGTTGTTCTCAAGTGTAATGATTTTTCTATGCATCTTGTAGTCTGTGTGTATGATCAGTCATCTCAAGTGTAATGCTTTTTCTATGCATCTATGCATCTTGCAGTCTGTATGTATGATCAGTCATCAGTCTTCACGATGGTATGTTTCAATGAATATTTTTTAAAAAAAATTGCATTGTTTCGTTGCAATTTCAACGAAAACCACTGACAAATCACCGAAAAGGTTCGACGAAGTTGCTATAGCTGCGACGAAGGCTTTGTCGTAACTCCTTGCCCATTTCATCACAATTTCAACAAACTTTTGCTGTTGTTTTGATGCTACTCCTTGCCCATTTTGTCGCAATTTTGATGAACTTTTTATGTTGTTTCGACGCTACTCCTTGCCCATTTCATCAAAATTGTGACGAACTTCTGGTGTTTTTTTGACGCTACTCCTTGGCCATTTCATCAAAATGACGATGAACTTCTGGTGTTGTTTCGACACTACTCCTTCCCCATTTCCTCAAAATTGTGACAAACTTCTGGTTTTGTTTCGATGCTACTCCTTGCCCATTTTGTCGAAATGGCGACGAACTTCTGGTGTTCTTTCGATGCTACTCCTTTCCCATTTCATTGAAACTGTGACAAAATTTTGGTGTTGTTTTGACGCTACTCCTTGCCCATTTCGTTGAAATGGCGACAAACTTCTGGTGCGATTCGTTAGTGGATATACGAAGCTTTTGTTGATATTACGATGAACATCCGAGTCATTTTATGATGTCAACGACTGACGAATCCGCGCCATTATTTTGATGTTTAATTCATCATCAGCCTTTTGACAAAAAAATAGCGACAAAAATGTTTTTGTCATTTCGTCACTTTTTCGACAAAGATTTGTTGAACAACCGACGAACGTCCATCAAAAAATGGTGTCAAATTCAGTAGTGTGAATATTTGTATCATTGCATCCTCCATGGGACTGAGATACTTCTGGATCATCCCCACAAGAGCAGTTACACTCCTTAGAGAGACAATCAAAAACTTCAATCTCATCATGATCTTTAACCTTACCTACAACATTTGTATCAAATACATAATGTCCATAGGTAATGCTCCCAAGGAGTTCGTTACTATGTTGCCTTGTTTTCTCACTGCCATCTTCTAACCATGTGTTAGATGTGTCATCAGGGTTCTCAACAAAGAGTGGGCTATTTCTACACCAATAAGGGTCACCATTTCTCACCTCAAATATTGATGGAGGGATCATATAATGGATTTTTCCTTACTTTCATTGTTGTCATAAAATTTCCTTCCTCCTCAGTATGAAGGTCCAAATCCTTCAAGTCATCATCGCACTCAAAATCATTGTAATTGCTTGAAGAGCATACAAACACATATTCAACATCATCCCTATCATTGGTGACTAACCCATTGACTCACATTTTGAGAATTCCTCACATGAAGAAAATTGTTCTCTCTCAAGCAAACATACATTCCCATTATTATCAGCATATCCCCCATTTTAAACAAAGGATTCCATTTCTATTCATAAGAAGAATCATAATCAACAGAGGATTGAACAAACTCAATTCCATCACAATTACTACAATCAGAAAACTCACCAATGTTGAGACTACAATCAGGCTCTGCAGACTGAATGCCTAAGCTTTCATTTTCTGCACCTTTATCACTAATTTGTGACAAAATATCAACAACATTTACATTGCTATTATGTTGATCTGCATATATGTTACTTGTAAATTGATTACAATCAATACATTCTCCCATACAACAAGATGGATGTTCATATTTTGATACAATCTCCTCACTTGTTTGCACTGCTTTTTGATCTTCCTAAAAAGGAGAACTATTAGTAACATTCTTAGGCATCATATGTTGTGTATAATTACACTTAGCTCACTCCACAATCTTTATCCAATCAATTACTTGGTCCAAGCTATGAGGCTTCAATTCCTTTGGCAAGGTACTCAACCTTGACTTGTAGATTTCACAAAACAAGTCAATGCACCTTGAAATTTCAAGTCTAACATTGTTGGGTATTTCTATCAAGGCATCCAAGAACCTTGAGAACAATTCATAGGGCAATTCTGCCTCATGTATTTTCATTTCATACATTTTTTTAATAGAAGACATTTGATCAACTTTGCTCAAATTTTGTTGATGCACAACTTGGAACTCATCATAATTCTCATATTGTGGTGACGAGGAAACCAAGATAGCAAAAGCATTATCATCTTGACATACATATCTATTGCTTGATCTATTGGCTCCATTTGCTTGAGATGTGCTAGAATAACCAACATTAGTAGCCAAATACCCTTTCATCATTGAGTATTTCAAATTATTCTCAATATCCATTACAATTTGATATGCTTGATACAACATTATGGGCCCTTTGTCTCTTAACAAATAACTCATTTCTTCATCAAATTCACCCAAGTAGATGACCAAGCACTCTGCATCATTTGGTCTTATACTCTCTGGAATATCCCTTATTTCCTTTAAAAATATGAGATTAAAGGCTGGGACTAGCTCATTCTCATCTTTCTCCATGTTCATAAACTTTTGTCTTATTGAAATTGGATCAACTCTTTCACCAAATTTCTCCATGAATACTACTTTAGTTTCATCCCAGGAATGTATAGAAGATGTTGGTAAATAGGAGAACCAATCCCTTGCATCTCCTTTTAAGGACTAAACAAGCAACTTCATGACAACATCCTCAAAATCCATTTCATAATCTCCCATCACATCAACAAACTCCTGCAAATGTTTGCTTGTTGATTAAGACTTTTCACCATTGAACTTTGGTACCTTATCTCTAATTTTAGGTGGCACAACATTTGGGTAACCACAAATGCCTCTAAAATTTATAGCTCTATACCTTTCAATATTGAAGCTTCTTTGATATGGCAGGGGTCGCCCACTATGCATTGTTACATTTGGGTCTACACCATGATGCATAGTTTGATAATGCATTTTCTCACACCTTTACAAGGCTTTGTCACATTTACCTTACAATTTCAGAATGAAATTCAAACTTCCCTTGCAATTATGATTTTAAGCCTTTATAATGCAAATCTTCTATCTCTACTTTGCTTAAGATCCTAAAATATAACATGCTTCTCCGTCATAATGCATGGATTTTAATTTATAGTTTAGAAGCATGTAAAATTACCACTACTATTCCCTCCCTTAGTGCTATTTCACCTAATTGGGAACCATTTACATCTTAATCCTTGAAAACTTCCCATAAATTACTTGCAAACAAGATAATATTTTCTTTAGATTTATGAGAATGCCTAGAAATTTGTAGCAACTATTAACCTTTCTTCTTGACTGAAAATTTATAGATCTGGAACTTTTATGTATTCTTTATCAGGTTCTTTACGCAGAGTCGCCACCACTTTTCATAGAGGATAAAATTCAAGTGATATGAAATTATTTCAAAGGTAAATCTCATTTTGGGTCTTCTCCAACAGTGGAGTCACATTCAAATCCTTTGAACTTTGCTGCAACCAAACCGTTTCCAGGTTCAAGAACTTTCAAAATTTGAAAAAAACGTTTAGATTCACCGAACAATTGACTGTAGTTTTGAAACTTCAATAACTCTTAAGGCTAGGTGATCTATAGAAATTTTGTCAAATTCTTCCCCAACAGAGTCGCCAATTCTGTTGGTGTTTTTCCCAGCAGAACCTTGAAATCCTCTAAAGGGTAGCCAACCATTATGCTCAAGAATATTTGAAGTCAGTGTCCAACTAATGAGAAAGGATTTTGCACCCCTTACTCTTACTCTTCAAGCTCTGTGAGACCTAGGAGGGAATTCCTTATCGTGTTCATGTGATATCCAATTATTTGAGAACACTTCTACACACAGATCAATTCCTACTGAGTGCAAATAGACACAATTCATTAAAGGTTTGGCTGAACTTTGAACAAATTACCATCTATTGCTAGGAATTAGGTGATATTTCAGACACATACATTGTAATTGAAAGATTTTTTAATGATTTTTAATCTCATTCTGAATCCCTAGCCGAGTGCATTATCAACTCATTTATCTTTGAATTATCTTAATGAAGAGACCAGTGCTTCATCTATTGGGAAAATGGAGTCAAATTTGTAACCAGTAATATATTTTCCATTTAACTCAGAAATATATGGACTATCATCATAATACTTTGTAATATGACAACTCACAACATCCAAAACATGACTTCTTACCAAATCCAATACTCATCCTCACAAACTTGTGATCTCATTCAAGCATCTAATCAATTCTTTGAATTGAAACATAAATGAACACACACATAAATTAGAACAAATTAAGATAAACAAAAAGACAATTGATAGTTTCATTTATAATTTGCAAGAGAATTGCATAGGAGAGTCTACATTTTAGAATTAAGATATTCTTCCATATCTGTGGCTTCTATAATACTAATTTAAGATCCTTACATATATGACTCAAACTCTAGACTATTTACTATTCTATTCATCAGTATTTTTACAAAATGATTCTTCCTAAGCTAAGATTTTCACCCAGACTATTCTGAGACTCAAAATTCATCCTCTATAATGAGCCTTGAAATCCCTTTTATAAAACAAGGGAGCAACCATCAACATTTTCAAAATTAATTTCATCTGCATTTCAGATATTCCCTCAATGGTTGCATTTAATCATTGTGGGAAAGGAAAAAACTCCATGTAAGCAGTTGAAGGAGGTTGTGTTAACACAAGGATTTGCACCCGAAGTTAAGCTAAAAAGCTCAATAAATCTTGTGCACATGGGACTATTCTCAGGCTGTGGGTATCCTATGGTGAGAATAGACCTCCAGGTTTTGGGTTGGTTCCCTTTGGATTTTCTTGTAAAATTGGTTTTTTAAACAGAGGTAAAGGATAGAAGGATAAAGTAAACATAAAACAAAAAAGTAAGGTGATTCACCAATTGTCAAAAATGACTTGCACCTTTGATAAACTTACAAAAAACTCAATAAAGCTATGTGATCACAACTCAAAAACTTATGCCTGCATAAATGATTCTAAGGTAAGGCTTAAACTTATGCTAAGAGTAAGGAAAACAACAATGTTTTCACAGAATCCCTAAACATGAGGCTTAAAACACAAACTAAGACCTGCACTATGACATAATATCTTATGCATTAAGTATTGAAGGAATTGATAAAATAATGAAAGGATTCAATATTTAATCATGTAACTCACAGCAATTACTAAAGAACATAGAAAAATAGAGAAGGAAATAAGCTTCTCTATTGAGAAATAAGAAGTATCTGCATTACAAATTTGTAGATCTCACAAGAAAATGAGTTACAAAATGTGAATAATGCTCTCACAACAATCTCCAAATCAAGAACTAGCGAAAATAAGAAAGAAGAGAAGGACTTATAGAAAAGGCTCTCAAAATTCAAATTTGAATTTTGGCTCCAAGAAAAATGTGTTGTCCTTCCTCTCCTCCAAATAAGGCATGAAACTGAAGATGCTCCTCTAAGTATGCAAAAAGAGTTGTCAAAACTCAAACAACTCCAAAAGGTCGTATGAAACTGAAAATCCCTCAAAAAGAGGATCATAACTCAATGTGAACTCCTGTTTTATGCCTTAAATCACTCCTTGACTCAAGTCAAGTCAAAAGGAACTCATAACTGAAGTCAAACTCCTAATTAACTGCCTCAAAACCCCCTATCTTTACTCCACATGTTGGCACTCATTTCTTAACCATCTTTATGACTCATACAAGTCATTTAAAGCTCAATTTGAACTCCCTTTGAGTATCATTATATCAAAGACCTTTATTTTATTTTTTGCATTATAAAAATAACTTTTATTAAAATGATTTATAATCATCTTGATAAAGTTTTACATTTTGACTTAATTGCAAAAAGAAAGACTCCTAGCTAAGTCAAATTCATCAAAGGCATTAATTTTGCATTTAAATAATATCATTTATTAAAAATGATTAATTAATCACTTTCAATAAAGATTTACATTTAAATAAAATGCAAAACTTAAAAAGAGTTTAATTAATTCAAAAACATAAGACTTAGAAAAACTAAGACTTCAAGTTTTTATTTGAAGATTATTCAAAATAAAAATAAAAGAGTTGTGGAGTCACGACTTTAATGAAATAATGAATAAGTTTTTAATAAAACTTAAAGGAAAATTTTTTCCTTCCCATCGAATATCTTAGGGTCTTAACCCTAAAATTGAATAACAAACATTCATTTTCTCTATTTCATTCGCTCTTTCATTCTGGAGACTTCTGAGAACGCCGCCATTGAAGAAACCCCATCCATGTATTTTACACATTTGGGTGCTATTACTTGTTTCAACTGCCATGTGTATTTTCATGAAACAAGGAAAAACTTCCAGGCCATGGCATAAAGCTATTTTTTTTTTAAATCTGTGGATATAATTTGGTTACTATTATCAATAGTTTTGCACCCTGTTGAATACAATATTCAGCAAACTACTAAAACATGGAAACCTCTTTCAGATGTGGGTGATCTGTAGGAAAGAGGAATCTCCAGAGCGAGTTGGTTCTCCGAATGATGAATTCTATTCTAAGTGTCTCTTCAGGAAAAAGGATAGGAGAATAGACTGGATCTAAAATCTAAAACTGAAATTCTATCATTCTAAAAATAATGATTAACTGTAAGGAAATCCTGATAATAACTCACTCTCACCATCTCTTTAAAATTGAAATCTCACAATCTCACAACACATGTATTCAACCAGTGATTTATGCAAAGGTTAAATTAACACAAGGCATAACCTAAACTAGCATGTAACTCCTACAAATCACTTGACAATTGTAAGAAAAGAAGATGATCCAACAGATTTGAATCAAAAATCAAATCAAATTACTATTCCAAGTCATGAAAAGTTAATGAGAAAGGAAAAACTCTGCTATTTTATTGAATGATGAAGTGGAACTTCTCAAAATCTGAGCACACATAAGTTTACAAGCTCCCCAAAATGTCTAAGGGCAAGAAACTCTAATCTGAACTGCTGAGAATGGAGAGTTGAAAGACTAAGTCTATCAAAAGAACTCTCAAGGAAACCCTAATCCGAGATCAAAAAAAGCTCAAGGAAAAAAGCCTCAAATAATCTCAAAACTACTTTAAAAGCAAAAAAAAAGCACAATGCTTTTATGATTACACTGTCAAACCTCTAAAAATAGGCTAATCTTGCTTTAAAAGCACAAAAAACAACTCATCTCTCTAGGATAGGTCTGAAATCCGACCAAGGGAAAAGTCAATAAAAGATCTGCTAAAAATAGCAAGAAAACATAAAGCAATTTATAGAATATCGCTTTATGATTCTGCTTTACAAGATGCAGATTTTTTACAATTTGTCTTATTTTTGCAATTCAAAGATTGAAAATCTTTTGCAAAAAGAAAAATCTCCTTATTTCTCCATTACAATGTTCTGATTTTTCACAAAAATAATAAAAACATATTACATATCAATTATCCCTTCATCATCTTGCTAAAATCCCTCATTGATTTCTTTTAAAATCAATTAAAAACCCTAAAATAGATAATCATCAGGACCTAATCCTAAATAATAAGGCATTCACAATTGATCTCCTTCAAATCAATTAAAATAAATACCTAGGGTATGACATACTTCATTCTCCTTAAGGCACTTATCAATCAATTTTAATAAATAAGCCTAAACCCTAGGCAAATAATGCATCACCCCTAAGCTTGACTTAGGCATAAATGTTTTGGCCACCCTCAAATGCATTAGACCTCAGACTTGATAAATAAGTCACAAGGATTCCTAACTCAAAATTCCCATGTGCTATTGTCAAAAGGCAAAAATTCAAAGGCAATTATAATGTCGACTAACATCAAGGCATGAACAAAACGTGGTCAAACCCTAACATTATCATTTCGCACTTGAAACTTCTGGAAGGGCTCGATTTACAAACAGCGCCGACACCAACATGTTTAGGGTTCCAGATGGAATGCTTGATTTCCATGATTGTTTCCTTCAATTTGTTCGGCCTTCCTCTTGAGACAATGGTATGCTTATATTCAAGCTCTTTCGAGCTTCCTTACTTTATTTTTGAGCCGCTTCTAACTTTGAGGCCATGGTATCAATGAAATTTCTGATGCATTTATCATTATGTTTCTGTGTTTTCTCCTTGATGAATCCATTCGGCCGCATTATGTGAGCTCGACCTTCACTTAAAACTTGGACCCTTGGCATTTGGAAGTTAACTGAAACCTCTAGCCGTGGCTAAAGCACTCCTTCAGTGACATGAACTGGTAATTTCTCTCTGCTTTCTTTGGTTCTTTGAAAACTTCATGAAGCTCTGGTTTATGTCTTATGAGTGTCGCTATAGCTTACCATCATCGGGGAGACCTCTCATAGAGAGCTTGAGTCATACCAAAAATCCTTATTATTTCCTAGTCGCCAAGACAATGTGTAGTCGAGGTGACATCTCATAGAGCATCCTGTGTCTTGCTGAAAACTCATGCTTTCATTCCTGTCGCCATGACATATCACTTTCGGGGAGACCTCTCATCGATATCTCGAGTCATACCGAAAGTCTTTTTGATTAATTTTTGATTCGACCCAAAACATATTACCTACCATTGTGCCTTTCTGAATGTATATCTGCTTGTGAGCATTATGAAATTTGGACAAGACTGTAATTTCATCATTCAGTTGCAAAATCCTAACATGAGTTGTCGTGGTTATTGCATTTTCTGTATTTTGAGAATAAACCCAGATGTGGGTATTTGAAATTTCAAAAGAGAACTGTATTTTCCTCTTTCCTGAGCTCGATTTATCACAGATATTGCATTTCATTGCTTTTCCCTGCTGTCTCTTTTGTCGTTATTATGAAAATCATATGAAAGCTATATTCTTTCTACTTTGAGGCTCGAACCAACACAAAAATTTGCATATTTTGTAATTATACTACTTTTTTTATGCAAAAACCATATGGGTATCATAGATTATCATATTCACTACATTTTGAATACAAACCCCAATGTGGGTAACAACTATTCATCTTTGCTTACCCACAGAACTGAAAGCACCTGTAAGAGTTAGCAAAAAACTGTATGCTTTCATTGAATTCAGTTCATGGGCCTGACCCATCATTCATCACATGTAGTCTTGCATTTCTCCACAAATCCTCAAATGGGTATACCATATTCCAAAGAACAATATATGCACTTTTCCACTAGGGTTTGATGTTTTACCTTCAGAAAACCAATATTGGCATTTGATGTTTGCTTTCAGATCTTCCTTTAGAAATGTACACTCATGATTTAGATCAAAACAGTGTTAATCTATATTCAATTATGAGCGCCTTTAAGCATTCAGACTCCTTTAATCTGCATTTTGCATTATTTGGACAATGAACTCATGCCACCTCCACTGAGACAGAACCTAACATGGTTAAGGTCTAAAAAAAAAAATTGATCCAAAGTGAATTGTTGCCTTCTTATTTTAGCCCTTATGCTTAATCATTGAATCATAATGGATTGTACCTAGTCCTCTATTCCTAGGCATAACCGACACCTCATAACCTCCTCTTAGTAACAAAACTGCTTGCTCCTTCTTTCATACTCTGGAAAGCTCACTTGCTTGACACTTATAACTCCTTGAAGATATAACAAAAGAATCTCTGATATGCAATATTCGCTTAAAATATAAAAGATCAGTAAATCCAATGATATTGCAAATTCTGGCTTGTAAAGCATTAAATTTTGTTGTTACCTCCACCATAATTCCATACTCATGCATTGTGAAGGGAAAGACCTCTTAAATATACTATATCCATGTTTACTCATTGTAAACACAACAACTTTTTCCTTTTGTCCCCCCTTAGCATTTTGTACATCCTTAAAGAAAGCCACTCATTGCATTATTGTTGCTTGTTTAAATATGCCTTCAGAAGTATATAAGAACACGATGGAATAACAAGATTTTTTGTGCTTTTTCATACTCATTTGACTCATATACCCAGTTTTCATTTTGGCATTTATGTACATCTTTTGATAGTCGTATGACACTTGAACTTAATTCATAATTGTTTTCTTCTTTTGATAAAAGCATCTGACCTCTTGTCACAGCACTGTCATTGACATGGATCTTGAGAATGATTTGTATTTGTTCATTGGGAAGAAAAGGATCTCCATGCTTGAATTCTGCCTGTATTTTAATGTATGTATAACACTCCTTAACCTTATCATGGCAACTCCTACCTCCTATTCTTGAACTCCATAGGGAAACCAAACTGAAACATTGTAACATCATGACCACATGCTGCTCACTAGCTCATATGTATAGCTTAACAACTCAGAAATTATTTTGGAAAGAAAAGACTTACTCTTCCCCTATTATCTTGGAATGATCTCCTTATTACTAAAACCATAATGTTTTATTTACTTTACCAGCTGACTAGAGCTAGGAATTCATCCATCAAATGTACTGTTTGTGTTTGTATTCTTGAGCAGCATGGTACTCTTCATGCATTTTATATTTTATTGCACAAACTGCTTTCAGAAACTGTTCTCTTTGATGATGAAAATTAGAACAAAAAATTTAGGCATATGTATGCCTGTTCACTATCCCAAAGAGAATTGATGAATTGAACTCGCATGACATATGATTACAATCAACATGGAAAATGTAGTTATTCAGCAATTTCTGATATAAATGTATTCATTTAAATTCCTTAAGTGAACTAAACTCACTGTTCACCTGTAGCCTTCAGAAAGCAATCCTTATCGTTATGAATGAACAGTTGGCTTAGTTGCTTGATGGATAACTTTGTTTTTACTCTTTCAATTGTTCTCATTTCATTTGATGAATATGATGATGTATCTTGAAATCAGCCCATTTAATGAATAGGGCAGCATGCCGAGCTCTACCCTTGTGGGAGCCTATTTTACTCCACATGCTTGGTCTTTGAATAATGTTCAGCTTCATGACTTTACCTATACCTGCACAAGGAAGCAAACAGTGTTAGCATAAAAACGGAACATGATGATTATGATGTTGTTACTCCTCCTTTAGCTCACTTCCTTCATACTACACTTGATAGGAGTTGATTGTTTCAATGTATTGCTAATAGCATGTTGTACTATTGTGAGTGTTCCATATAAGTTACATATAATCAGAGCCACTGTTACAGGTTGACGGAGCTCAAGAAGACACGGTGCACCATTCAGCGTCAAACGTCGATAATCAAGCAATGATGATTATGCTGTCACTTATGTGCTTTCCTTTCGCATCTTCAGTAGTGCAATGTGCTATTAGCAATATGTTGTCACAGTTATATCCACGGCTTGTGTGGATCTTTGATTTCAATTTTACTTTGCATTTGAAAAGAAAATGCATTTTCATGCAATGTTGTAATATCATTCTGATTGTGAAATCAAATGAAGCCTTGTAAAAATATGAGTTTTACGAAATGAATAAAAGCATCTAAAATGCTATTTTTCTCATGTACTCAATTCTGTATTTCTTTTAAATCTGCAACATCTGAATGGCATTCTAAAACTCTATCTTTCTTTAAAATGCATAACTATTACTCAATGCAAAAAGTAATACGAAACAACATTTAAAATTCAATCTGCAATTCCACTTAATGTTGAAAAAATAGTCAGCCAGCTCCTCTATTTGAGCTGAGGCAAAAAATATGTAACATTTTGGGGATTTCCACTATATGTTTGCCTGCTAAGCATAGATCAGTGGCCTTTAAACAATTCATTGGGCGTGGAGTCAATTATGCTCCCTCTCTTGAAACTCAAAAAACTTGAACAACAACTCCAAACAGCAGCAAGAAAATGAAACAAAACTGAAAGCAAACAAACAGGCCCTAGTGGCCAACAAAACAATGTGCAGCAGCACTTAGGGAAAGCAAACTAATGAAATGAAATGTGTAAAACGCACTTATTTGCAAACTACTAATCTCTAACCTACTCTAACTAGCACAAAGGTACTCAAACAAAACCATTTACAGGTTTTGAAAAATAACTTCCTCTCCTAATCAGTTGAGGATACTTCAAACGCTCACAAATTTGCAGTAAGAGATGAAAAATGAAGATACTCCCCACACATTGTTCTGTTGCAACTTGTGAATAACAATCAAAGACGAAAATCATGTGAATCTGATCAAGCATACCTCTAGTTTTCCCAGAATGAATAAGTGGGATTTGCTACCCCTCGACTGCCACCTCATCCCTACGCACACTGGGAATCCTTTGGATCCCGCCAACAACCCTGGCTAGATGTCTGATGGGGCAGCCTCTCGAAAGGGTGAAACCAGAACTTGCACCTCTTCTTCTTTGCTGGTTACCTACTACTTCAATCTCATCCTTCTGATGAGGATCATTTGAAAACAGATCACCCAACCTTGTGCAAAACTCATCAATTATGTTAGCGTACAGGCTCTCGTGGGTCCCATCATTATCTTTCGTATGCATATCAGGCTTTGAGGTGTCCTCCTGACTACATTCTTGAAAACCTGTAAAAATATCAAGGCCATTACCTTGTACAGCAGTGTCATGCTTATGCGCAACTTGATCTCGTTATGTTTGAACTATTGCACCAGGTTCATCGAAGTTATGGCAGTTGATAACCATGTTATCTTCACTTCTTTGTGAACAGATCGACACCTTATCATTGACATCTTCGTGGCTTTTCTGATCAAAACTCAATGGCTTTGTTATCTCACATGCATTACTTTCATCATTACTAAAACATAGATGAAGTTCTTCAAATACATTGGTCAAACGTTGAGTTTGGACACCCCCTTTTGTCTCCTCAAGCTGCTGCTCCAAAATTTCTTCCTCAAAAGGTGGGTGTTTGGTATCTAAGTTCGAAACAAAAGCTTTGAGGTCATCCCAAAACGTGTCTTCCTCCCTGTCATCTTCAGTTCTTTGTGAAGGGAGACTATTTTCTACCTTACTACAGCTCTTTTGAGGTATCAAAGCATTAGAAATTTGAACTTCTTTCCATTGCTCTAGAGCTGGTACGGGTGTAATCTGAGGGATGCTTACTTCGTTATCCACAAAAAATGGTAACTCATTGAACAAATCAGGCAGAACTTGAAAGTTGTTAGCCATTTCTTGATCTAGAATATGTTGTTCTTCAAACAGGGCCTCCTTTACCTCCTGCATCAATGGCTCATGATGCTCTGGGTCTTTTTTAACGCTGTCCCAACTGGATATTTCGAAGTAATCGTCGATATTCTGTCGTTCCAAACAATCAACTTCCTCTGCACATGCAACACTCTTAGGCTCAGCCGAGAAAGGAGTGCACTCTAAAAACTTTCCATTGTCCCCCACAAAACAATGCTCCTCTCATTCAATCTTCTGCTGCTGCAAGTGATATTCTTCCATAGCTATATGCAATAAATTCACTCTAGCTTCTTCCATGGCAAAGATGAGTCATTTTCCAAGACAATAGGTTTGTCCTCAATAGTGACGGGATAACCAGAATTATTTGGCTGGGAAACTTGTGGGATTTTTGGAGTTTCCTATAGGAAAGGAGGTCACTTCCTAATGGACTGGACTTGAGTGCTCACAGGTTCAGAAAGTTCTAACCTAGATTCTTGCAAAGGTAAAAAATCTCTAAAGCTAGGAATTTTGACTTTAGTAGGGTTAGGAGACGCAGCTTTCATAAAACTTGGACACTTGAATTTACGAACCTCTTCTTGAAAAGGATGTTCAGAACTGACAGGAGCTGTTTGGGCTTCCAACTTTTGACACCGAACAAGCAAAAGATTTGTCTATGAGGTTGCCTCTCTCTCTAAATCCTCCTCAAACTGTGCTCTTTAGGTCTCCAGCTCCTGATCATGAAGATAGGCTTGATAAGCCAACTCCTCCTATTGTTGATTATACTCATACTGCTTCTTGATCTCCATGAGCTGATTCGTGTAATCAAGCAGCGTGCTTTTTATACTCGCCATCTCCTCCTGCTGATCTATTTGACTCGTTTTCCTTTCATAGTTCAGCCTTTTTTCTCTGAAACTCAAGTCTTCAATCTCTTGGGACTGATTTTTAACATAGGAGGGTTGAAATGGATAGTGAGCAGGGGTGCTTGGGTGGCAACTATACTGCGCATGCTAGTTTTGAAAAGCCATGGAACTAGAATCAGTAGCATGATTATGCGAATGTGGCTGATACGGAGATGGGTAAGTAGTATCTTCATGATATGACGGGTGATATGATACATTTCCATGAAATATTGACATAGTTATTCATCTAAAGGCTAAAAAAGAGCAAAAACTTAGAATCTCTAACATACCAGCACTTGATCATTTTGAAACCAGAAAAGGATTCTCGGAGTCGCCATGGTGTTTGATGACTATGCCTACAAAGGCTGATAATTCTGAAGGGAACACCTGACCCTTCAGTATGTGTTCTTTTGTACGCTTTTCACACTGGATCTGCTTGAAAATTAGAGAAAACAGAGTCGCCAGGTATATTGAAAAGGGCCTCCAAAAGGTTGAATAACTTGCTGCATACACCAGACAACAACTTTAAAGGATTAAAACTTCTCTGAAATTGATTTTCAGGGTCCCACCGGGCATGCCAAAAATTGTTATCAATAGTTTTGCACCCTGCTGAATACAATATTCAGCAAACTATTCAAACATGGAAACCTCTTTCAGATGTGGGTGATCTGCAGGAAAGAGGAATCTCCAGAGCAAGCCGGTTCTCCGAATGATGAATTCTATTCTAAGTGTCTCTTCAGGAAAAAGGATAGGAGGATAGACTGGATCTAAAATCTAAAACTGAAATTCTATCATTCTAAAAATAATGATTAACTGTAAGGAAATCCTGATAATAACTCACTCTCACCATCTCTTTAAAATTGAAATCTCACAATCTCACAACACATGTATTCAACCAATGATTTATGCAAAGGTTAAATTAACACAAGGCATAACCTGAACTAGCATGTAACTCCTACAAATCACTTGACAATCGTAAGAAAAGAAGAGGATCTAATAGATTTGAATCACAAATCAAATCAAATTACTATTGCAAGTCATGAAAAGTTAATGAGAAAGGAAAAACTCTGCTATTTTATTGAATGATGGAGTGGAACTTCTCAAAATCTGAGCACACATAAGTTTACAAGCTCCTCAAAATGTCTAAGGGCAAGAAACTCTAATCTGAACTGCTGAGAATGGAGAGTTGAAAGACTAAGTCTATCAAAAGAACTCTCAAGAAAACCCTAATCCGAGCTCAAAAAAAAGCTCAAGGAAAAAAGCCTCAAACAATCTCAAAACTGCTTTAAAAGCAGAAAAAAGCACAATGCTTTTATGATTACTCTGTCAAACCTCTAAAAATAGGCTAATCTTGCTTTAAAAGCACAAAAAAACAACTCATCTCTCTAGGATAGGTCTGAAATCCGACCAAGGGAAAAGTCAATAAAAGATCTACTAAAAATAGCAAGAAAACATAAAGCAATTTATAGAATATCGCTTTATGATTCTGCTTTACAAGATGCAGATTTTTTACAATTTGTCTTATTTTTGCAATTCAAAGATTGAAAATCTTTTGCAAAAAGAAAAATATCCTTATTTCTCCATTATAATGTTTTGATTTTTCACAAAAATAATAAAAACATATTACATATCAATTATCCCTTCATCATCTTGCTAAAATCCCTCATTGATTTCTTTTAAAATCAATTAAAAACCCTAAAATAGATAATCATCAGGACCTAATCCTAAATAATAAGGCATTCACAATTGATCTCCTTCAAATCAATTAAAATAAATACCTAGGGCATGACATACTTCATTCTCCTTTAGGCACTTATCAATCAATTTTAATAAATAAGCCTAAACCCTAGGCAAATAATGCATCACCCCTAAGCTTGACTTAGGCATAAATGTCTCAGCCACCCTCAAATGCATTAGACCTCAGACTTGATAAATAAGTCACAAGGATGCCTAACTTGAAATTCCCATGTGCTATTGTCAAAAGGCGAAAATTCAAAGGCAATTATAATGTCGGCTAAAATCAAGGCATGAACAAAACGGGGTCAAACCCTAACATTATCATTTCGCACTTGAAACTTCTGGAAGGGCTCGATCTGCAAACAGCGCCGACACCAACATGTTTAGGGTTCCAGATGGAATGCTTGATTTCCATGATTGTTTCCTTCAATCTGTTTGACCTTCCCCTTGAGACAATGGTATGCTTATATTCAAGCTCTTTCGAGCTTCCTTACTTTATTTCTGAGCCGCTTCTGACTTTGAGGTCATGGTATCAATTCAATTTTTGATGCATTTATCATTATGTTTCTGTGTTTTCTCCTTGATGAATCCATTCGGCCGCATTATGTGAGCTCGACCTTCACTTAAAACTCAGACCCTTGGCATTTGGAAGTTAACTGAAACCTCTGGCCGCGGCTAAAGCACTCCTTCAGTGACATGAACTGGTAATTTCTCTCTGCTTTCTTTGGTTCTTTGAAAACTTCATGAAGCTCTGGTTTCTATCTTATGAGTGCAACTATAGCTTACCATCATTGGGGAGACCTCTCATAGAGAGCTTGAGTCATATTGAAAATCCTTATTATTTCCTAGTCGCCAAGACAATGTGTAGTCGAGGTGACATCTCGTAGAGCATCCTGTGTCTTGCTGAAAACTCATGCTTTCATTCCTGTCACCATGACATATCACTTTCGGGGAGACCTCTCATCGATATCTCGAGTCATACCGAAAGTCTTTTTGATTAATTTTTGATTCGACCCAAAACATATTACCTACCATTGTGCCTTTCTGAATGTATATCTGCTTGTGAGCATTATGAAATTTGGACAAGACTGTAATTTCATCATTCAGTTGCGAAATCCTGACATGAGTTGTCGTGGTTATTGCATTTTCTGTATTTTGAGAATAAACCTAGATGTGGGTATTTAAAATTTCAAAAGAGAACTATATTTTCCTCTTTCCTGAGCTTGATTTATCACAGATATTGCATTTCATTGCTTTTCCCTGCTGTTTCTTTTGTCGTTATTATGAAAATCATATGAAAGTTGTATTCTTTCTACTTTGAGGCTCGAACCAACATGGAAATTTGCATATTTTGTAATTATACTACTTTTTTTATGCAAAAACCATATGGGTATCATAGATTATCATATTCACTACATTTTGAATACAAACCCCAATGTGGGTAACATCTATTCATCTTTTCTTACCCACAGAACTGAAAGCACCTGTGAGAGTTAGCAAAAACCTGTATGCTTTCATTGAATTCGGTTCATGGGCCTGACCCATCATTCATCACATGTAGTCTTGCATTTCTGCACAAATCCTCAAATGGGTATACCATATTCCAAAGAACAATATATGCACTTTTCCACTAGGGTTTGATGTTTTACCTTCAGAAAACCAATATTGGCATTTGATGTTTGCTTTCAGATCTTCCTTCAGAAATGTACACTCATGGTTTAAATCAAAATAGTGTTAATCTATATTCAATTATGAGCTCCTTTAAGCATTCAGACTCCTTTAATCTGCATTATGCATTATTTGGACAATGAACTCATGCCACCTCCACTGAGACAGAACCTAACATGGTTAAGGTCTAAAAAAAAAAATTGATCCAAAGTGAATTGTTGCCTTCCTGTTTTAGCCCTTATGCTTAATCATTGAATCATAATGGATTGTACCTAGTCCTCTATTCCTAGGCATAACCGACACCTCATAACCTCCTCTTAGTAACAAAACTTCTTGATCCTTCTTTCATACTCTGGAAAGCTCACTTGCTTGACACTTATAACTCCTTGAAGATATAACAAAAGAATCTCTGATATGCAATATTCGCTTAAAATATAAAAGATCAGTAAATCCAATGATATTGCAAATTATGGCTTCTAAAGCATTAAATTTTGTTGTTACCTCCACCATAATTCCATACTCATGCATTGTGAAGGGAAAGACCTCTTAAATATACTGTATTCGTGTTTACTCACTATAAACACAACTTTTTCCTTTTGTCCCTCCTTAGCATTTTGTACATCTTGAAAGAAAGCCACTCATTGCATTATTGTTGCTTGTTTAAATATGCCTTCAGAAGTATATAAGAACATGATGGAATAACAAGAATTTGTGTGCTTGTTCATACTCATTTGACTCATATACCCAGTTTTCATTTTGGCATTTCTGTACATCTTTTGATAGTTGTATGATACTTGAACTTAATTCATAATTGTTTTCTTCTTTTGATAAAAGCATCTAACCTCTTGTCACAGCACTGTCATTGACATGGATCTTGAGAATGATTTGTATTTTTTCATTGCGAAGAAAAGGATCTCCATGCTTGTATTATGCCTGTATTTTAATGTCTTTCTAACACTCCTTAACCTTATCATGGCAACTCCTACCTCCTATTCTTGAACTCCATAGGGAAACCAAACTGAAACATTTTAACATCATGACCACATGCTGCTCACTAGCTCATATGTATAGCTTAACAACTCAGAACTTATTTTGGAAAGAAAAGACTTACTCTTCCCCTATTATCCTGGAATGATCTCCTTATTACTAAACCCATAATGTTGTATTTACTTTACCAACTAACTAGAGCTATAAATTCATCTATCAAATGTACTGTTTGTGTTTGTATTCTTGAGCAGCATGGTACTCTTCATGCATTTTATATTTTACTACACAAACTGCTCTCAGAAACTGTTCTCTTTGATGATGAAAATTAGAACAAAAAATTTAGGCATATGTATGCCTGTTCACTATCCGAAAGAGAATTGATGAATTAAACTCACATGACATATGATTAAAATCAGCACGGAAAATGTAGTTATTCAGCAATTTCTGATATAAATGTATTCATTTAAATTCCTTAAGTGAACTAAACTCACTGTTCACCTGTAGCCTTCAGAAAGCAATCTTGATTGTTATGAATGAATAGTTGGCTTAGTTGTTTGATGGATAACTCTATTTTTACTCTTTCGGTTGTTCTCATTTCATTTGATGAATATGATGATGTATCTTGAAATCAACCCATTTAATGAATAGGGCAGCATGCCGAGCTCTACCCTTGTGGGAGCCTGTTTTACTCCACATGCTTGGTCTTCGAATAATGTTCAGCTTCATGACTTTACCTATACCTGCACAAGGAAGAAAACAGTGTTAGCATAAAAATGGAACATGATCATTATGATGTTGTTACTCCTCCTTCAGCTCACTTCCTTCATACTGCACTTGATAGGAGTTGATTGTTTCAATGTATTGCTAATAGCATGATGTACTATTGTGAGTGTTCCATATAAGTTACATATAATCGGAGCCACTGACACCCCTCTTTTCCTCTTACAGGTCGACGGAGCTCAAGAAGACACGGTGCACCATTCAGCGTCAAACGCCGATAATCAAGAAATGATGATTATGTTGTCACTTATGTGCTTTCCTTTCGCATCTTCAGCAGTGCAATGTGCTATTAGCAATATGTTGTCATAGTTATATCCACGGCTTGTGGGGATCTTTGATTTCAATTTTACTTTGCAATTAAAAAGAAAATGCATTTTCATGCAATGTTGTAATATCATTCTGATTGTGAAATCAAATGAAGCCTTGTAAAAATATGAGTTTTACAAAATGAATAAAAGCATCTAAAATGCTATTTTGCTCATGTACTCAATTTTGTATTTATTTTAAATCTGCAACATCTGAATGGCATTCTGAAACTCTATCTTTCTTTAAAATGCATAACTATTACTCAATGCAAAAAGTAATATGAAACATCATTTAAAATTCAATCTGCAATTCCACTTAATGTTGAAAAAACAGTCAGCTAGCTCCTCTATTTGAGCTGAGGCAAAAAATATGTAACAGTTACTTGATGTAAAATCTGAAAATGAAATTCCTGTGTGTTGTGAACAAATGATAAAATTAGTACTTCTGTATTATTCCTTTTTTTATCTTACTTTTTATGCTAATATTAAAAACACATTTTTTGTATTATGACTGAATCACTGTTGCTCTTATAAATCATGATTTTCTCCTTCAAGGCAACCTTCTTGTACTTGGTACTCAAGAGTGTATAATTTATTTATCTCTGAGTTTTTTGATAGCATATTGCAGACTTTTTTTTGTAAATGAAATAATGCTAACTTCTGAATCTTGAAAACAATGCATTGTCTTAGCTTTTGATGGCCAAGCTGATTTGATCTTCCATTTGTTGTGTAATATCTTTTAATAGTTGCAGTAGATGATTAAATAATGAATGGTAAAAGATTGAATTCAGACAATGTATGATAACAATTTGATTTTGTATCTGATTCTTACTCCTTACTTAATTGACTTATTTGTTCCTCAAATGAAATGACTTACTTCTTGTATCCAGAAAACTAATTGTGCCTTGCAAACCTATGCTAATGGTGCAACCATTTCTTAAATATGAAATCATTCTCAAAAAATTATAAAACACCATATTGGTCTCATGATGAATTCACTACACAACTTTTAAATGAGCTGGGCTCCACCCTTGTGGGAGCCTCATTTAACCCCACTCATATTGAAATTTGATGAATTCAACAACATTGCATTTCCTATTTCTGCACATGAAACAAATAAGTTAGTAAAAACAATGGATCGAATGATTCCTTGATGATTGAATTTGGCATTTTTTTTATACTCTTAGAGTTTGACTAAGTTGATCTGATTTAACAACAGATGCAAATTATATTTCGGTTGAACTTAGCATGTTTTTGAATTTCGTGACCTGAGCTCTAACACCACTTTCTACCAATTGCAGATTCTGAATTTGAGAAGCTAAGGAGCTAAAGATTGAAGGTGTTGAAGACCAAACAGAAGAATGATGAATCGAGTCTACACCAGCCCTTAAGGCAATGACGACATGATTTTATTTTACATGTTCCACTTTACTTGTTCCTCAGTTGTATAGTTTGTATTTTTTGTTGAATTGAATCAACTTAGTCTACCCACGGCTTGTGTGGGATCATAAAGCATATTTCTCTTAATAAATCAATTGTTCATGATATGAAATGGCTTCTATTATTTTTCTGAATTTATTCTGTTTGCACAATGCAACAATGCAATTGCAATTTCTCTAAAACATATATGTTGTAATCAAGAATTATTTTCCTGTATTCTGTTCTTAAATCTGCAATGCCTTATACAAAACAATTACTACAGTTGAATGGTTTAGTTTGAACATTGTTTTCTTCAATGAAATTTGTTTATTTTCTGCTTTGTTGAACTATTCAACCAGTGTAGTTTAAACTGTTGAATGATTTTTCAAATCATTCCTAAACAAACCTTCATTCTGAGAACAAAAATTTCATTTGATGACTTGTAATAATTTTTTTTGTACCTCAGAAAATAATCGCTTTTATGATTACTAATTTCAAGCAAGATGCTAAAAATTGGTAACATTTTTGGTGACCTGTCAAGGGTGTTTTCCTGCTAAACAAAATAGGCCAGTTGCCTTGCTTATTCATTGGGTATGGAGTCTATTTATTCCTTTTTCAGACTCAAAAAACTTGAACAAAGTTTACTCATTGCTTGTAACTGCTTGTAACTTTGTTGTTATTAGTTACAGTCCCATGGGGCATATACTTGTTGTTGATGACATTGAAGTTCTATTTCATGTTATGAATAGGAAGTATTTATCTCATTGAAATATAGCTAGTAACATCAGATTTACAACTTTTTCCTTATGTTCCCCTAGCAAAACTCAAAGGAAACTACCTATTGTGCAAAACAACACTTAGAGGAAACTTCAGATGTAACTAATCTATATGCAGAAGCACTTATTGAACACTAGAACTTACTGAAATATGTACAGATTATATTGTACCTCAAAAGCAATGTTTGAGGTGAATCCCATTCACTGGGATTGGCTCCACTTCACCATCCAACTTAGACAACTGGAAGGAATTACGTTGTTTCTTTTCAGTGATGATGTATGGCCCAACCCAGAATGCATCAAACTTGGAGTGCTTTCCTGGTTTTCTTTCCAGTTCATCCCATTTTAGAACTATGTCTCCTTCCTGGAAAATTCTTGGAGATGCTCTTTTATCAAATGATATTTTCACTTGAGCTTGATGTTGATCAATCTTTTTCATTGCTTTAGTTCTAATTTCTTCAAGTTAAATCAGCTGAGCCAATCTTGTTGTCATAGGCTCTTCTTCAATCATATCAAGTTGATTTACTAGATCAAGAGTTGGTAGCTCAAGTGAAATAGGAAGCCTTGCCTCTTTTCCATACACAAGCATGTATGGTGAAAATCTTGTTGATATTTTCGATGTAATTTTATCAGCCCACAAAGCTGATTTCAACTTGGTATGCCAGACTCTCTGATTACCTTCCATAGTTCTCTTGATGATCCTCAAAAGGTTCTTATTAGTGGACTCAGCTTGTCCATTTCCTTGAGGATAGTAGTTAGAAGATGTATTCAAATAAACACCATTTTTAATAGTCCACCCAGATATCTTAGTTCCTATGAAAGAAAGTGCATTATCTGAAACAATAGATTCAGGAACTCCAAACCTAATTATCATCTCTTCATAAAAGTTCAAAATAGCTGTCTCATTTGCTTCTTTAAGTGCTACAGCTTCAGTCCATTTTGAAAAATAATCAATGGCTGTGAGCACCCACTTGTGCCCTGCACTTGATGGTGGGTTTATGACCCTAATGAAATCTAAGCCCCATTTCATAAAGGGCTATTCAATTTGAATTGGCTGCAATGGAAGAGCTGCTAACTTTTATTTTCCTGCAAACATGGCACATTCTTTGCACTTCCTTATCCATGCATGAGTATCTTTGAATATGGTAGGCTAGTAATAGCCTCCTTTCATGATTTTAAGAGCTATAGCTCTTGGAGAAAAGTGTCCACCAACTGACCCTTGATGAAATTCATATAATACCTTATCAAACTGATCAACTTCAATACATCTAAGCAGTACACCATGAAAATCCTTTCTAAATAGTAAACCATTTAAGAGAACACAAGGTATTGACTGTAATCTAAAGTATCTTCTTTTAGATTTAGTCAAACCAAGAGGACACTCACCAGTTAATAAGAAATGTGACATTTCTTTCACCCAACCTATAGAAGTTACAGGGGTAGTAATTACTTCCTCATCTTGATGAGCTAAAACAACAGTTTCTTCTTCTTCTATATTGTTGTCATTATTCTCTATAAGTTGTTCACATAGACCTTTGCCTCTTATTAGCTTGGTAACCTTGATTTCAAGGTCATATTCCATTACCTTAGCCACCCAACTAGCTCTTTTGTTGTTAAGATCTTTATTCAGCAGAAATTCTTTGACTGAAGGGTGAGCAACCAACAATTTAATTCTGTTATTAGACAACATATATCTGAATTTCTTCAAACTCCTGATAACTGCTAAGACATGTTTTTCAACAAAGGAATAGTTAAGCTCATAATCTTTAAGACATTGACTGAAGAAAGCTATGGGCTGCTCTAACTTTTGATCATTTTCCTAGACTAGCATGGCTACAATATTATCAATATTACCATATGCATACAAAATGAAATCCTTTGAGAAATCAGGATTCAACAAAGTAGGAGCAGCTGCAAGTGCTTCTTTAATAAGCTGAAAGTTCCTCTTTCCTTCTTTAGTCCAGCTAAAAGAAACATTCTTTTTTAACATTGAAGTCAAAGGCATTAATAATTCAGCAACATCTGGAATGAATCTTCTTACAAAGTTGATTCTACCTAGGAAACTTTGAAGACCTTTTTTGTGTGCTCGTAAAGGAAGTGAAAGGATTGCACTTACTCTTTCCGGATCTATCGAAATACCATGTTTTGATACAATGTATCCAAGCAATTTATCTTCATGAACAACAAACACATATTTCTTTGTGTTGAGAGAGACACCAAACTCTCTACATATTTCAAAAATATTTCTTAAGTGATCAAAGTGTTCATTTGAATTCTTTGAAAAAATAGTTATGTCATCCAAATAAACTAACACTATCTTATACATCAAACCTTTGAAATCCATATCCATAGCTTTCTGAAAAGTAGCTCCAACATTAGATAAACCAAATGGCATCCTTTTGTAAGCCATTGTACCCCATTTAGTTGTAAATGTTGTCTTAAATGGATCTTCTTCCTTAACCAGGATTTGATTATATCCTGAAAAAACCATCTAATAAAGAGAATCTTTCAAAACTTGAAACAACTTGAAGGATTTGTTCCATGGAAGGAAAATGATGACGATCTTTTAGGGAAGCTCTATTAAGATCTCTAAAATCAACACAAAGTCTGATTTCACCACTTTTCTTTCTCACAGGTACCAAATTGGATACCCAAGAGGTATGCTTAATTGGATAAATGATACCACTCTCAATAAGTTTATTCAACTCTTTGACCATGAGGGGCTCAAGCTTGGGATTGAGTGGCCTCTATTTTTGTCTCACAGGCTTGGCATTTGGTTCAAGTTCAATTGTATGTTGGGTAATAGAAGGATCAAAACCTTTTAGATCTGAGTATTCCCATGCAAAGACATCACTAAATTCTTGACATAATAAAATAAAAGCATGCCTTTATTCTAAAGTGCATACCTTACCAAGCTTTAAAAGCTTGTCTTTGAAGATCTCAACACCTTCATAATGATCTTCTTTAATCTGCAAATTGGCTTTCTCCTTTCTGACTTGATCATCTGTATTGAAAATGGACTCCAAAGTAACCAAGCCTTTGGGCAGTTTGTTGGTTTTCAGCTGTATGATCTGATCTTCGTACTGATGTTTGAGTTTCTCTTGATTATCATTAGAAAACTCTCTTCTTCTCTCAAGAAATTGATAATCTACTAGTCACTATCAAAAACTTGCCAATGTTCATTATTGTTAGGGATTGATGACCTAACAATAACTTTTACGCACTGTTGTTCTCTTGAATTACTGATATCATTTGGGATATCATACTGAGCACCTATGGCTGCTAGTCTATCAACATGATTATTTTTAATTCTGGGAATTGACAGCAAATTAAATGCTTGAAAATATTCAATGAGATCCCATACTCTATGCTTATAAGACTTGAGGAGATCATTTTTAGTAGTATGGATACCTCTAACTTTATTAACAATCAATTTTGTGTCACCAAATACTTGTAAACAACAAATACCTCTCTTTTTTCCCATTGAAGACCATGAATCAAAGCTTCATACTCAGCTGTATTATTGGTGCAGCTGAATGTGAACCTGAATGTAGAATAATATTTCTCACCAGCTAGAGAAATAAGCATGCAACCAACTCCAACACCATTTCTACTCCTTGAACCATCAAAGAATAGCTTCCAAACTTCATTTGTTTTCTGATCTGTTTGATGTTCAATACTTTTTTCCAGATTAGGCATAACAGAATTAGTTTCATGCATCATATAAATTCCTAAATTTACCTCTTCAAGCTGTTCATTTGAAGAACTCTGATCATTTTCTGTTGCCCAATCATCTAAAGAATATTTGGAATGTCTTCTATCTGAGTATTAGTCTCATTGGTTGCACTAATGTCTTCTTGATCAAACAGAGCACAATTTACAGCAATTGTTGCATTAACCACACTTGGATTATATGTCTCAATATGATTTTTAGCAACAGGTTCTGACTTGATAGTGACTTTGGTTCCATACCTGGTCCTAAATAACATATGAGACTAATCAGAGGAAAAGTATCCTCCAATCTTAGCTATGAAATCACGAGATAAACATATTGCGAAGTATAAAGGTAACTCTATGACATAAACATCTTGAGGTATTGAAAAGTTTGGACATGCGTGCAATGTAAGACTCTGATTTTTAATAACTCCAACTGTTTTAACAGCAGTACCATCTAGTTGTACTACCCCTTTTTCTAATGGCTCATACTTAATTCCAAGTTTGTCTACAATTTGCTTGGGCATTACAGAACTGTTGGCCCCAAAGTCAATCATGCAGTTATGAACTAAATACTGGCCAACTATTAAAGAAACATAGAAAGGGGGTGGTTTAACTACCTTGGTAGGTTGTTCTTTATTTTCAGGTGATTCATTAGTAAGCACAACCTTAGCAGGTTGTTGATTAGACACATCATCAGACAGAGAAAACTTTGACAGAGCTTCATGTAAGAGATCCTTTTGTCTAGGAAGAGCTAATGAATCCCACATTGAAACACTAACATTAGTCTTCTTCATATGCTCTAAAATATTAAAATTACTAGCAATAACCTTCTACTATCCTTTAATAACAACAACATTCTTCTGAACTTGTGCTGATTGACCATGCTGATCTTTGCCAACCACAGACTGTGTTCTTGGCAGAACTTGACCATTCTGTGTAGCAGAAGATTTATCTTGTCCTTGTGAACTTGTAGAAGGATGGTTTTTGTCTCCATCAATCTGCTGCCCCAAATCAACAACCCTTTTCTTACTTCTTGTGTTAGCTGCTATAGGGTTACTTGACTGATTCTGATCATTATTGACCCCACAAAACTCCTCACCTTGCCAGTTCATGAAAGTGGCATCTGGATTCCCTTGTTCTGCATGAGTGGAGTGCTGATCATGAGCCTCCTGTGATGAATTCTTTGGAACAACAACACTACTTTGCACCATTAGTGCTTGATTAAGAATTCCATTGGAATAGGTAGATTGGTTATGTGGTTGATTACATGGAAAACACCATTTGCAATCAGCAGCCATGTAATTTTGTACAGGTACTACCTCCTTAGATGAACTAAGAGCATTGGGGTTGTAAGGCTGGAAAGGCCTTTGATTGAAATTCCTCCTTTGAATATGAGGATTGGACTGATGCGGAGCTTGGTAAGGGGTTTGGTATGGTGGTTGATTTTGCTGCTTCTTGATATTAACCAACTCATTACCAAAGGTTTGTAAGGTCTTTTGAATATTTTGATTTTGCTCTTTTATGCTAACTAGTTCTTGAAACTGGTTAGGAATAGTATGCTCTTGAGCTGCTACTTGTGAATTAAAGGTTGGAAATGCAAGAACAACAACTACATTAGGTGGCAAAACTGGGATAATTGGTTGTATATCAGCAAAATAAGGCATAGGAGGCCTAGGGGCTAACTTTTCAGCTTGAATTAAATTATTTTATGCCCTAACAGCTATATCAAATGCTGCTGGTAATGTATCCCCTCCTAAAGACTGAATCAAAAGTGCAATTTCACTATTTAATGCTTTCAAATAGTACAAAAAAGCATGATCATTTGATGGCTTTACCGTAGTTGGAATTCGATTCCAGTTCTTTATGAATTGATAATTGAAGTCCATCAAAAGTTCATGTGGTGCTCTCTTGATGGTAGTAAGCTGCTCCACCAGTGATAGATGGTTTGATTTATCTTCAAACTATTTGTTCAGCTTCTCTCCAAGCTGATCCCATGTTGTAATTGAATTCACAGGTAACCCTCTAAACCACTGAAATGATTTACCTTTGAAAGAGGCTGCCAAGAGCCTTACTGTAACATCTTGCTCAGTTATATGATGTAAACCACACAACGAAGCCACATCTCGAATGTGTTCAATGGATGTTGTGTGATCTTCACTAGTAAAGAATGGTAAACTTTTAAGGGTTGCAGCTAGAATATCATTATGCTGGGCCAAATTCAAGGGGCTTCTTTGATCAAATGAAACAAAAGGTTGATTCCTAGGTGGAGGATGAGCCATATTGATGATTAATGGAGAAGTTGAACCACTGGAAATAATAGAATTAGCAGAAATTCAAACTGCAGAACTTACAAACAATGGATTGTTGAAGGACGAAATAGGGCTTGTTGTTGTCCTAACAATTCTAGTACTTCTTGCTGGTAATTCTGAATGTTCTACAGACTCTGCTCTTGATCTTCTTTGATAACTTATCATATGCTTCCTTAGTAATACTAGTGAAACTAAGATCCGGAGTCACAAGTGCGAATTTTTTCCTTCTTGAAGGCTTAAAACTGTTGCTCACACTATTACAGCAGCAAAATATGCTCTTTTTGAACTGATAAAATAGTTCAAGGTCCCACTGGGCGTGCTAAAATTGTTAACACAAGGATTTACACCCGAAGTTAAGCTGAATAACTTATTAAATCCTGTGCACATGGGACTATTCTTAGGTTGTGGGTATCCTATGATGAGAATAGACCTCCAGGTTTTGGGTTGGTTCCCTTTGGATTTTCTTGTAAAATTGGTTTTTTTAATAGAGGTAAAGGATAGAAGGATAAAGTAAACATAAACAGAAAAGTAAGGTGATTCACCAATTTTCAAAAATGTCTTGCAACTTTGATAAACTTACAAAAAACTCAATAAAGCTATGTGATCATAACTCAAAAACTTATGTCTGCATAAATGATTCTAAGGTAAGGCTTAAACTTATGCTAAGAGTAAGGAAAACAACAACGTTTTCACAGAATCCCTAAACATGAGGCTTAAAACACAAACTGAGACCTGCACTATGACATAATATCTTATGCATTCAGTATTGAAGGAATTGATAAAATAATGAAAGGATTCAATATTTAATCATGTAACTCATAGCAATTACTAAAGAACACAAAAAAATAGAGAAGGAAATAAGCTTCTCTATTGAGAAATAAGAAGTATCTGCATTACAAATTTGTAGATCTCACAAGAAAATGAGTTACAAAATGTGAATAATGCTCTCACAGCAATATCCAAATCAAGAACTAGAGAAAATAAGAAAGAAGAGAAGGACTTATAGAAAAGGCTCTCAAAATTCAAATTTGAATTTTGGCTCCAAGAAAAATGTGTTGTCCTTCCTCTCCTCAAATAAGGCATGAAACTGAAGATGCTCCTCCAAGTATGCAAAAAGAGTTGTCAAAACTCAAACAACTCCAAAGGGTCGTATGAAACTGAAAATCCCTCAAAAAGAGGATCATAACTGAATGTGAACTGTTTTATGCCTTAAATCAGTCCTTGACTCAAGTCAAGTCAAAAGGAACTCATAACTGAAGTCAAACTCCCAATTAACTGCCTCAAAAAAACCCCTATCTTTACTCCACATGTTGGCACTCATTTCTTAACCATCTCTATGACTCATACAAGTCATTTAAAGCTCAATTTGAACTCCCTTTGAGTATCATTATATCAAAGACCTTTATTTTATTTTTTGCATTATAAAAATAACTTTTATTAAAATGATTTATAATCATCATCTTGATAAAGTTTTACATTTTGACTTAATTGCAAAAAGAAAGACTCCTAGCTAAGTCAAATTCATCAAAGGCATTTATTTTGCATTTAAATAATATCATTGATTAAAAATGATTAATAAATCACTTTCAATAAAGATTTACATTTAAATCAAATGCAAAAATTAAAAAGAGTTTAATTAAGTAAAAAACATAAGACTTAGAAAACTAAGATTTCAAGTTTTTATTCGAAGATTATTCAAAATAAAAATAAAAGAGCTTTGGAGTCATGGCTTTAATGAAATAATGAATAAGTTTTTAATAAAACTTAAAGGAAAAATTTTTCCTTCCCATCAAATATCTTAGGGTCTTAACCCTAAAATTGAATGACAAACATTCATTTTCTCTATTTCATTCGCTCTTTCATTCTGGAGACTTCTGAGACCGCCACCATTGAAGAAACCCCAGCCACATATTTTACACATCTGGGTGCTATTACTTGTTTCAGCTGCCATGTGTATTTTCATGAAACAAGGGAAAACTTCCAGGCCATGGCATAAAGCTGTTTTTTTTTTTTAAATCTATGGATATCATTTGGTTACTTGATGTAAAAATCTGAAAATGAAATTCTTGTGTGTTGTGAACAAATGATAAAATCAGCACTTCTGTATTATTCCTTTTTTGATCTTAATTTTTATGCTGATATTAAAAACACATTTTCTGTATTATGACTGAATTACTGTTACTCTTATAAATCATGATTTTCTCCTTCAAGGCAACCTTCTTGTACTTGGTACTCAAGAGTGTATAATTTCTTCCTTTATCTCTGAGTTTTTTGATAGCATATTGCAGACTTTTTTTTGTAAATGAAATAATGCTAACTTCTGAATCTTGAAAACAATGCATTGTCTCAGCTTTTGATGGCCAAGCTGATTTGATCTTCCATTTGTTGTGTAATATCTTTTAATAGTTGCAGCAGATGATTAAATAATGAATGGTAAAAGATTGAATTCAGACAATGTATGATAACAATTTGATTTTGTATCTGATTCTTACTCCTTACTTAATTGATTTATTTGTTCCTCAAATGAAATGATTACTTCTTGTATCTAGAAAACTGATTGTGCCTTGCAAACCTATTCTAATGGTGCAACCATTTCTTAAATATGAAATCATTCTCAAAAAATTATAAAACACCATATTGGTCTCATGATGAATTCACTGCACAACTTTTAAATGAGTTGGGCTCCACCCTTGTGGGAGCCTCATTTAACCCCACTCATATTGAAATTTGATGAATTCAGCAACATTACATTTCCTGTTTCTACACATGAAACAAATAAGTTAGTAAAAACAATGGATCGAATGATTCCTTGATGATTGAATGTGGCATAATTTTTTTATACTCTTAGAGTTTGACTAAGTTTATATGATTTAACAATAGATGAAAATTATATTTTGGTTGAACTTAGCATGTTTTTGAATTCCGTGACCTGAGCTCTAACACCACTTTCTACCAATTGCAGATTCTGAATTTGAGAAGCTAAGGAGTTGAAGATCGAAGGTGTTGAAGACCAAACAGAAGAATGATGAATCAAGTCTACACCACCCCTTAAGGCAATGACGACATGATTTTATTTTACATGTTCCACTTTACTTGTTCCTCAGTTGTATAGTTTGTATTTTTTGTTGAATTGAATCAACTTAGTCTACCCACGGCTTGTGTGGGATCACAAAAAATATTTCTCTTAATAAATCAATTGTTCATGATATGAAATGGCTTCTATTATTTTTCTGAATTTATTCTGTTTGCACAATGCAACAATGCAATTGCAATTTCTCTTTCTTTTTTTAAATTTGCAATTCCTTATACAAAACAATTACTACAGTTGAATGGTTCAGTCTGAACATTGTTTTCTTCAATGAAATTTGTTTATTTTCTGCTTTGTTGAACTATTCAACCAGTTTAGTTTAAACTATTGAATGATTTTACAAATCATTCCTAAACAAACCTTCATTCTAAGAACGAAAATTTCATTTGATGACTTGTAATAAATTTTTTTGTACCCCAGCAAATAATTGCTTTTATGATTACTAATTTTAAGCAAGATGCTAAAAATTGGTAACAGGTTTGCAGGCCTTCCAAAAGGCATCGTTGTTGTAGCATCAAAAATCGTATATCCATACCAAAAATGGAAAATTCACCATCATCGTCAATGGCACAAACTAACAAACCATCCAAAAGGAACCACATGAGCACTAAGGACCCAAAAAACCAAGCACCAGCTCAGAAGGAAATGAGGTACTACCCTACTTTGTCAACATTAGAGTAGAAATGCTTGTCTGAGGTCCTTATTGAAATTGGAGTAGCTACCACCTCCTCCTCATTAGAATCATCGTAGGGTACCAGGGAAATAAGATTGTGGCCATACTCAAGGTTAGTTTCTCCACCATCACCCAAGGAATTTTTTAGAGACCACGATGGGAGCATTGTGCCTCCCCAGACGAGCCTTTGGATCCCTACTCTTCTTCTTCATTTTCTCACCAAGCTCAACTGACTTCTTTCCTTTAAACTTGACCAATTCTTTTGAAATGGTCATGTTCCTTAAATTGTAGGTACTCTAGAAAATAGCCTTCTTACTCTTCCCATGGGCACTTCTCTTACCCTTCAGTGCCATAGGAATTCCCAATATGCCAGGTGACATTGTCATGAGGTTCCTACATGCTGATCCTTCAAGACCTTCTAACAGACATGCCTAACTTACTCGGTTCACCCATCTTACACAAAACAAGATATAGGCCAACAAACCACCTCATAGAAGAGATACCAACCACCCCCTTAGAGTGTTGTTGCAAGAGAGAATACAAAACAATATAGAATACAACTACGTGAGATAAAGCCACTACCACCCTAGGGAGAAAAAACCAGATAGTTAAGCCATGCATAATTCAAAATGAAGCACATTTACATACATAGGGAAACCACACTATTGCTTTTGTGATCACTAGCTCAACAGTCATATGTTAATCCTCCTGTACTACAACAATTATTTCAGCTCTTCGATAAATGCAAACGATGAGAAAAACTACATGAAAACCTCCTTAAGTAGAGCGATTTGAGCATGTTACAATTAATGACCATCTTGGCTCGTGCGAGCGAATAGATAATCATTCACTCCATGCTTAATCTTAGTCGTCGATCATTCAAGATTTAAAACTCAATCAATGAAGCTCACTAAGGATCACCACTTTCATTTTCATTCATACTTGGAAACAATGATGATGACCTGGAAAGCCGCCACATCGTTGTCCATATCATTTGCACTTCATTGGTTGTCATAGGAATTCCCCTATATTTCCTCCAAGCTTCAGCGACAGGCGGTAACATTCATCGTAGGGGATATTCCCAAATATACCCCTACCATTGGTCGTAGAAGGTGGTGAATTCCTTTAAGTACTTCAGTGAGAAAAATCTTCCAGTGACGCCATTGAACAACCCGAACCACCACACATTGTCGTAATGATTTGGAATTGAATACACCTTTGGTGATGGGAAAATATGGCAATGGGATGAAATTCTAACACGTGGCGCCCATACTGCTCACCTTTCATTACCTTCCATCGCTTATCGCTGAAACTAGGAAAGATCTTGGAACACTTTTAGTGATGGAATGATATAATGCATCACACCTCCATCGCTTGTCGCTAAAGTGAGACCAAAAGTATGGAGGACTTCAACAATGGGCGATGTGAAGGGAAAACATGGTTCACCACTTGTCGCTAAAAAGAAAGAGCCAGTGAAATCCACTTCTGCGATGGACAACCACTTAAGAGTGGAGATTAGCACATGCCAATAAGTTGTTATGAAATGGGGCCATACAAGGTCGATGGGATTCAAACCCTTGGGAATAAACCTAATACATAGGTCTTCCACCATAGAATATTTCCACCTGACTATAGGAAATATTGGAGCAATGGACTGAAGAAGGGTAACCAATGAACCTAGACCAAGGGACCGGCAGCAACATGATTCTAATGGCCCAAGTTGTGATGCAGATGACTGATAACTGTGTATGATAGGTCAATGGAGAAATACAATGCCCAAGGGTTGGAAACTTGAAAAATTTAAAACAAGGGCTTATAACCTAAAACCTAAAACCTTTCCCTTAGGCACATATGCAATAATTCATGACAAAGCAAGGAACCAACTTAAATTTCTCAAAATTTTAGGAGCTCTACTAGACCCTACAATTTGGGTCAATATTATCATGGAGGAGACTCTTTTCATAACTAAATTTCATAAGGAGAAATACAAGGAGTCATACACCACTCTCCACACACATGATGGACTTTCTAATCTTCCCATTGGTTTTATTTCTTTGTTGGTCTAGTTTGACCTAAAATTTTAGAAGTTCCATTTGTTGTGATACCCGAGTCCAACCTCTTCAGAGTTAGACTAGACATCCCATGGCTAGTCTCTATGAACATAGTTGTGTAGGTTATCCATAAATGCTTGAAGTTTTCTCATGAGGGTACCATGTTGTAATATCTAGGACACAGGATACAGACCATTGGTGTCATGTGGGGGCTTCTCCCTTGATCACTTTTGGCCCGCTCCAATTGGAACTTTGTCACCTAGAGGAGACTTGTATACAAGAATTATTTTAGGGATAAGACTGGGGGCTCGATGCCTAAATGTGGTTTTCCACCTTATATTCAAGCCATTTCTTTGAGGGCTTCTTTGTGTGCACATCAACATGCTTCGTCCTTTGCCCCTCCAAAGGGTATGAACAAGCAAGATCTTGCCCTTAGGCCTTCTACTTCTTCTACATCTTTTGTTGCTTCCCAACCTCTAGTGGTGTCCTCCATTCCTTCTATTGTGCCTAGCATAGGAAAGGGAAAGGTGCCTGCATTGTGGAAGTCAAAGCCTCAAGTCTTCCAACTCCCAATTTTTCCCACAGTCCCCCTGTTAACTCTCAAAAACGCAAGTTTGAACCACAAAAGATTGCCAAGCTTTCACAACGTTTTAGGGTAACAGAACAAGGCTTGAAACAATTGAACCTTCTACTCTTCTGGTGTTGCAAGACCAAGGCAGGTGTACCTCTCTTGAACAATGCAGACTTAACTTGTGATTATCTTTCTGAAATGCTTTGTATACAATGGTAGATAATAGTGAACAAATGAAACCAAACTTGATAGCTACCTTCTAATCTAAATCCTAAAATGCTTGATTAACAGATGTCAAGAGATTAAGTGAATTCAAAATGATGAAATGCAGAGACCAGTGCCTTGTTGGGTATGTAGAGTCAAACGAAACAAAGGTGAGCAACTTATTCTGGCAGAAAATCAAATTGTAGGCATATGATCTATTTATAACTTGTATAAACAATGCAGGATTATGATTACTAAGCTCTACTTTAAGAATCCAGATGAATTCCCCCTAATTAATGTGATCAATAGAAAGGATTTAATCCCTACTTGAGAGAACCAGTCAATTAATCACACAGATACAACAAATGTACACCGATAAACTGAGAATAAACTTGTTATTTCAATTTAAACAACTAGAAAGAATCAACTTGGAGACAGCTTTAGCAATGCTTTTCAATAAATTCAAAATACAGTTGATACCAGAAACAACCTGCCACACCAGCTGAATTTCATTGAAACCACCATTTGAAATCATGCACATAGTCTCTGAAAAGAGAAAATTATCCTACTATAGCCATCTGACTACCTACTGCTTCTAATCTAAAATCTGGTGATAAAACTGATTACAATTGGAGTACATCTTATACACCAGCATGAGAAAACCAAACACTTCAAAATCATGTTGGCCCACCGTGGAAATCGGGCAAAAAACATGTCAGCCACAAGATCTGGAATTCTATTATTACCAGTGATAGTCGGCAAAACAGGCCTAAAGGTATGCCGAAGGAAAAATATCGCTTGTAGCTGTCTGCCCGCGTTCCCCTGTGTTATCCGCCTTCGCCGTGACCATCCGCATATTATATCAAAGTGCATTCCTCACATGCTTTCTATTTTCTTTGTTCACAGTCGCTATAGCATATTGCTCTTGGGGAGACCTCATATCGAGATTTCAATGTCAGGCCGAAGATCCTTATATAGCCTTATATCATCATAGCCATCCAATTATTCTACCGACAAAATAAACAATGCACTCCATTCGGCAAGACCTTGCAAAATCGGGGAGACGTCCCATAGAAGACTCCAAGTCACACCGATAGTCACCCCGGGACCACATGCCGAAGTAAATAAGTCACACCAAAATGTATCCTTCACCGACCGGTCGGCGAGACAAATACATATCACCAAGACCACCGCCCGAAACCTCCAACTCATAGCGATGTGTATATCAAAGTAAATCAACATGTAAGGTCGGCGAGACCGAAGGTCATTTGCCAAGACCTTACACTGATAGCTATAACTTATACCGATACACATCCTTTGCTCTTTTGGGTCAGCATAACATAATGAAGTCATTGAGACCCCCCTTCGAGGAATCCAACTCTCACCGAAATGACCACTTAGGCACCGGTCGGTAAGACAAGAGAAGATCGGGGAGACCTCAACCCGATAGCCACAACACATGTCGATAAGGTTCCTCCCACCAATGTGATCGCCGAGACATGTGAGAAGTCCTGTTGGCCACCCTAAAACACAGAAGTTAGCAAAAACGAGTCAGGGAGACAAAGAAAATGTCACACCGACCTGAACCATGATGTAAAATATGCAAGACTCAATGGAGTCAATGGGACAAAAGGGCAAGATATGAGTGGAAAATGCACACGTTAGGATCAAATCTGGAAGTTTATGAGTAAAACTAATATGTGAGATCATCAAATTTTTACAGTTCCAATAGTGGCTCCATCTGGGGATGATTGAGTGTAAAATCAATGCAAGGATCCAGAAACATGGGTGAGCAGACCAGACCGAAAATGATGAACCAGTGAGCAACAATGGAGGAATGAAAATGGAAAAGAGTTCAAAATGAATGCAAAGTGGATGCAAGGTGGAGATGGAGCAGAACCCTAAACTACTGTGCATGGAAAATAATTTTAAAGAGGATAAATAAGAGTCGTCCATGCACTGGTAACCCTTAATCCTCTGTGTTGTAACTTCACCTGTCTTGAGCTGATACAATCTGAAACTCGAACCATACTTTCCCTTGTCAAATACCTGATTTTGTCTTGAGTTCATCATATTTCTCCTGAAGATATTCATGCAATTCATCTTCTCACTGAAAGTTTTTAAAGAGTCACCATGCTCAGCTTGGACCAACTTCCCAACAGTACTCAGCAGTTTATATTCTTCATCATCAAATAAAACTTTGTTATCTTCAACATACAAAATGTATACATATGAAATACAACATTCCTCATTATCTCCCTCACTATTATGTATTCTGAAACACTCTCCCAGCTATATTAAAAATTCATAATCACAGTGCTTCACTTGAGAAACAATTTTTTTTGTTATACCAACACTGTCTGAAACACACAAATCTGAAATTCCTTGCACCTCTTTAATATCATCATTTGGAATCAATATTAGATTATAACTCACATCTCCATTTTCTAACATATATGAATCAATCAAATCTGGAATTCTAGCATCCTTGGCATGCAAATAAATGTCTTCTTCACATGGATTAGAAAATTCAAAACCACATACCTCCCTTTGAACAAACACAGACTTTTGATCAACACCACCAGTTTCACCACCATTCCAAGAAATACACAGGGAGTCATAAGAATCCTTACACAAAGAATCTTCACTGTCAAAACAAAAGTAAGTTGGAGACAAAACTTCAAAATCTTCATCATGTGCATGACTCTGGCATTTACAAGTAAACAAATCTGCAATTTGTTCACTGACAAGTGAACAAGTCTCAATATTTTCATCACTACAATTACACTCCTCACATTTGTCATCATCAAACAGAAATTCAATACCATCAAGGAATGGGAAATCAGAAACATCATCAGTGCAGTTACTTATTCCATTATTTTGCTTGTCTGAAATTGTTTCCTTCTTTTCATAGAATGGATTTGAGAACATCTGAAACTTACTCATTGACACACCTTGGCAAAAAATCATCTAATCTTCATTTAACTCTTCATCATACAACAAGTTGAAAAAGTTTGGAAATCACTTTCAAATGTACAAACCTCATCATGATCAAATGTATCTTGATAACTTTCAACTGCAGCCAGAGGCATTGTATACTTACTATCTGATGAATCAACATCTCCCACTACCTCTTCATCCAGATCCTCATAAGAAATAGAAGAATCCCTTGACATTAGATCAAAATCTTCAAGTTCATCATCAGAATCAAAACATTCACAACAAACACTACTCTCTTTGTGACAATCTGTTATGCAAGAGAAATATCTTGCACCTTCATTTTTATTGTGCAAGCCATCACAGGAATTATCCTGGCTTGCATATACTCATCTTCTACTGGCTGTATGATCTGATCAATCTCTTTACATTCATCAGAAATACAACTATTGGATTCAATATTGATAGTGTTCTCATACCTTATTCCTTTGTTTCCTTCCTTTTGATTAGTAACAGTTAGTCTCTCCATCCCTTCAGTAAATCTCTTCGAACTGTATTGAGCAGGCACCTCAACAAAATGTGGCACTATATAATCTTCTTCATAGTCAGAAAGGACCTATTGCTCAGGCATATGAACATTGTATTTCTGATTTGAAGCATCATGCTGATAACCGTCATCCTCTGAAGATGAATACTTTCCCACAACATGGTGAAAAGTATCTGAAGCCAGATACATTGTGTGATCTTCTCTATTGTCTCCCATCAACATTCCCTCCTGCATTCTTTGGGATACAACACAATGATCTAGGGAATGTGGCCCATCACAAAATTCACAATAGTAATTGTTACTTACCATGTAGGTTCTCCTCTTGCTTAATGGGTCAGGAGCCTCCTTGTTTCCAGGCCTAGTTGTTATAGGTTTTTCATCCTTCCAGTCTATATTATAAGGCATGTCATGCAACCTCAACCTTTCATTTATGTAAGTATTCTCCTGTCAGTACTGATAACTGCTACTTTGCTAACGAACCCTAGGGTTGTCTCTTTTATCCATTATCCCCGCAGCCCTCCTATTGTTTTCAATTGTTTGTGCCATCTTTTGTGCTTCAGCCAAACCTCTTGGGAATTTATTTCTCAGCTCATACCTTGTCTTGGGGTCAAATGCATTCAAATAAATACTCAGTGCTACAAAATCTGGAAACTTCGATCCAGGAGGTATCTTATTCTGCAACTTATTGAATCTCTGATTGAAATCATAAATTGTATCACTTTGATCTTTCTGAATGTGCATTAATTCACAAAGAGCAAACTCTGGTGCACTTAGAGTCCCAAACTGCTTGAGGAACTGATCTTGAAATCCTTGGAGAGAATCAATTGAGACAGTTGGTAGGCTGTTGAACCAATCCCTAGCATCTTCAACTAGTGATATCATGAATAGCCTCATGTGTAAATCTTCATATGGCACACCCAAATCTTGGATGAAAGCATTGAAACTTCTTAAATGCTCTTCAGCAGTGATTGCATCATTACCTGTAAACTTTGGGACAATACCCCTCCAACTACCATCCATTGGATAAGGGGATAATTGAATCCCTGACAAATCAAACTGTCTGATCATTGTTGTATACTGATGAGGGGGTGCACCAAGTGGGTACGGATGCTGGTACATCGGACCATAGTGCTGATATGGCATATACTGCTGACAATGAGGAGCCCCAGCATAACCTCCCCAGAACTGAGATCTTCCTCCATTCATGTTTGAATAGCTGCAAAATATTCTTTCAGAGTCGCCACCTACTTTTCCAAAAGTAGGAAAATCATTATTTCTGATCTTTCCCAGCGGAATCACCCTTTCTGAAATTTCTCAAATTACAACTTTTCCTCCAATGACTGACTCTATAATGTGGTCTTCAACTGAATTTTCTGATATAATCCCCAGCAGAGTCGCCAATTTGTTAACTCTCAAAAACGCAGGTTTGAACCATGAAAGATTGCCAAGCTTTCACAACATTTTAGGGTAACAGAACAAGGCTAGAAACAATTGAACCTTCTACTCTTCTGGTGCTGCAAGACCAAGGCGGGTGTACCTCTCTTGAACAATGCAGACTTAACTTGTGATTATCTTTCTGAAAACTTTGTCCACAATGGCAGATAATAGTGAACAAATGAAACCAAACTTGATAGCTACCTTCTAATCTAAATCCTAAAATGCTTGATTAACAGATGTAAAGAGATTAAGTGAATTCAAAATGATGAAATGCAGAGACCAGTGCCTTGTTGGGTATGCGGAGTCAAACGAAACAAAGGTGAGCAGCTTATTCTGGCAGAAAATCAAATTGTAGGCATATGATCTGTTTATAACTTGTATAAACAATGCGGGATTATGATTACTAAGCTCTACTTTAAGAATCCAGATGAATTCCCCCTGATTAATATGATCAACAGAAAGGATTTAATCCCTACTTGAGAGAACCAGGCAATTAATCACACAGATACAGCAAATGTGCACCAATAAACTAAGAATAAACTTGTTATTTCAATTTAAACAACCAAAAAGAATCAACTTGGAGACAACTTTAGCAATGCTTTTCAATAAATTCAACATACAGTTGATACCAGAAACAACCTGCCACACTAGCTGAATTTCATTGAAACCACCATTTGAAATCATGCACATAGTCTCTGAAAAGAGAAAATTATCCTACTGTAGCCATCTAACTACCTACTGCTTCTAATCTAAAATCTGATGATAAAACTGATTACAATTGGAGTACATCTTATACACCAGCATGAGAAAACAAAATGCTTCAAAATCATGTCGGCCCACCATGGAAATCGGGCAAAAAACATGTCGGCCACAAGATCTGGAATTCTATTATTACCAGTGACAGTCGGAAAAACAGGCCTAAAGGTATGCCGAAGGAAAAATATCGCTTGTCGCTGTCTGCCCGTGTTCCTTTGTGTTATCCACCTTTTCCGTGACCATCCGCATATTATATCGAAGTGCATTCCTCACATGCTTTCTATTCGCTTTGTTCACAGTCGCTATAGCATATTGCTCTCGGGGAGACCTCATATCGAGATTTCAATGTCAGGCTGAAGATCCTTATATAGCCTTATATCGTCATAGCCATCCAATTGTTCTACCGACAAAATAAACAATGCACTCCATTTGGCAAGACCTTGCAAAATCGGGGAGATGCCCCATAGAAGACTCCAAGTCACACCGATAGTCACCCTGGACCACATGCCGAAGTAAATAAGTCACACCAAAATGTATCCTTCACCAGCCGGTCGGCGAGACAAATACATATCACCAAGACCACCACCCGAAACCTCCAACTCATAGCGATGTGTATATCAAAGTAAATCAACGTGTAAGGTTGGCGAGACCGAAGGTCATTTGCCAAGACCTTACACCGATAGCTATAACTTATACCGATACACATCCTCCGCTCTTTTAGGTCGGCATAACATAACGAAGTCATTGAGACCCCCCTCCGAGGAATCCAACTCTCACCGAAATGACCACTTAGGCATCGGTCGGTAAGACAAGAGAAGATCGGCGAGACCTCAACCCGATAGCCACAACACATGCCGATAAGGTTACTCCCACCAATGTGATCGCCGAGATATGTGAGAAGTCCTGCCGACCACCCTAAAACACAAAAGTTAGCAAAAACAAGTCGGGGAGACAAAGAAAATGTCACATCGACCTGAACCATGATGTAAAATATGTAAGAATCAATGGACTCAATGGGACAAAAGGGCAAGATATGAGTGGAAAATGCACACGTTAGGATCAAATCTGGAAGTTTATGAGTAAAACTAATATGTGAGATCATCAAATTTTTACAGTTCCAACACCCCCAACCCACCCTTTATGGTAAGGGGAAGCATTCCCATGGTGTTTTTCCTACATCTTTGCCTCCCCCTATTCCTCCAATTGTCCCCAGGGAAAATAAAGTAAAGGGGCCTACCATCAAGATGCATGTCTCTCTTCCTGTCTCTATGCCTCCTCCTCCTATTCCTCCTCAAGAGTCTACCCTTCCTCTGACAATGATAGTGGTGGCTGCTCCTTCAATGGATCAAGATCCCTTGGAGTCTTCTCAAGATGCACCTTCTAATGCACATAGTCATCATAACTAGCTTGTGCGTGAGCGCAAGTGTCATAGATGTGCCTTGGCTAAGGAGTGTTAAGCTTCACAAAAGATTGAAGAGGAGCCTTCTCTTTCTACTTTTGTTCTTGTTATTTCTCATGTCTCTACTTCTCTTTTCACTTTGGTTCCAATCGCCTTTGTGTTGCTCTTGGATTATTTAGTGAATCCTGATGGACCTTACCCCAAGAGGGTGCAAGTGTTCATCGCTCACTCTATGGAGTTGCATCTTATCACCTCTCTTCCTAATCTTCCTCATTTTCCCCATCCTGTTGACATGCCTTTTACTAAGGTCATAGCCTTCATGGCTTCATCTCCTTCTCCCTCTTCCACTTTTTTTGTGAGAATCTGACATCCTCTATTGAAGCTTAATCTGGAGAGTGACCTCGTTTCCAACAATGGTCAGAAAAATTATTCTTGATCTTTTGAGTCTTGTTCCACCTTGGCTTGTGTCATCCTCGTGATGGGGAAGTCGCCCTCCCTGGAGTTTGACATTACCCCTCTTCCCGAGGTTGATAGTGACTCTCGAGTCTCTCATCCTCCTCCTACCCAATCGCATCATGTCACTCCTAAGAAGTTCATGTTTGACTCATTGGAGTCCACATTTTGAATTTGTCATCAATTTTTGCTAGATCAATGACTAGTCTCGCATAATCTCGACGAGGAAGACCTTGAGGGGACTTCTTCCTTGGCTCTTTCTGCAAGTGAGTCAACTAGCACTGCTCTTGCTATTCCCCCCTACAAGCTCATCTTCTCTCCTCTTATAATGGTCTAGACTAGGAGTAGAATGACTTGCTAGAGGGTTAGACTAGAGTGACACCTTTTCTTTATCTTTAAATTAGTTTTGTATGTTTATTTGTGTTACCCCATGCTTGCATATTACTACTTGTGATTTCACCTAGAGGACCCTTGCTACCCTTGTAGGTACTTGGATATAGGAGAGAAAACCTATTGTACACTTCTATTTGTATCACCATTCTTCTATCTATTGTAAACTCTTTTTTTTCATGTCAAGAATGATGCAAAGCATTGGGGCATTTAGGCCTCTTCCATGTTGACCCAATTTTTATTTTCATTTTGTCTTCCCATGCTCTTCTTCCTATTTTGATCTATTTGGGGGGTAATGACAGTTCATACATATTATATTATCTTTATCTATCTATTCCTATGAGCAATTTTGACCCTGAATAATTGGATCCCCCTGTGATCTTGATTTCTTCGTCTCTTCTTTTCTCTTTTGTGATGTTGTCAATTTTGTGTTGTCCCTCACATGACAACATTCCATGAATACATCTTGCTATGTATTTCATGTCACAACATCCCTTTTTCTTTCTCTTCTTGTTAGAATTACATGTGCTCCTTTACGTAGAACACATCATTCTAAAGGGGGGCTATTATATCTACCTAATTTTAAAAAAGATTCAAAAATATCTCTTGATGTCTTATGTCTCGTCATCTAGCTTAGGGGAAACCTAACTAGACTTGTCTTGTATTTTTTGTGAGTGTCCTACAACACAGTTTGCAGCAACCACAGGCTTATCTACTTGTCATATGGTCTCTAGCCTTGCTAGTCATACCTATCAGCATCATCTTCCATCTGATCAACTTATGTCATGTCATATCTATGGAATTTATCATGTCATTTTTTTTCTTTTTCACCCAAAATTTTGTCTGTAGCTAACATGTTTGTGGTGAGATTGTAGTCAACTTTGCAGGATGGAAGGCCCACATCCTCTTCACGTCCTAGCTCAGCTTCTCTACATCACATATATCAAATTGAATACTCGTGTCCTCTTCGTCCTGGATATATTCTCAACCTCTTTCTACTTTAGCTTGCACATGTTTAGAATACATATTCCCGCTAAACTAGGGGAAAAATGTAATATCGTAAAATTGTACCCCCAATGTAAATTCACATTAGATAACCCTTACTTTAGTGGTGCAGTCATGGATGGAGGATCTAGGAATAGGACTGTCCAACCTTATAGCAAGAGTAAACACAACAAAAACTCAAAGAATTGGAATAACAATCACACACAAAAATATAGATAATGATCAATTATTCACTGGCAACATGCCCTCCCTTCTAGCTTATAAATTATAGAAATATCCAACGAATCTAATGTCTTTGTATGATACTTACTCTTTGGTAGTCCATGTAATCTCACAATCTCCTTGAAAAATAGGTCTGCAACATGTACTACATCACTGGTTTTCTTATAGGGTATGGAATGAGCCATCTTAAAAAACCTGTCCACAATCACAAATATAGAATCAAATCCTCTCAATGTCTTAGGTAGTCCCAACACAAAATCCATTCTAATTTCTTCCCATGGTCTCTCTGGTACTATCAATGGTGTATACTTTCAAGTGTTCTGATTGTTTCCTTTTGCAACTTGACAAATCTTGCAACTTTGAACATATTTCCTAGCATCCTTATACAATTGTGGCCAAAAATAGTTCTCACTCACCAATGCTACAGTCTTATCAATTCCAAAATGTCCTACTAATCCTCTGCAATGCTTTTCCTTGATCAAATTCTCTCTCATTGAACTTCTAGGGATACATAATTGATTGTTCTTGAATAACATATCTTCCTGAATGAAATAATCCAACCATTTTCTTCTATATGTATCCACAGGTTCCTTGCAAGCCTTCCATGCCTCTGCAAAATCAATGTCATCCTCATACATGTGCTTCAATTCCTCAAAACCTAATACTTCAATTCTCGTCTCTATCAACAAACTTCTCCTACTCAATGCATCTGCAACCTTATTTAACTTCCCACTCTGGTGCTTCAACACAAATGTGTAACTCTGCAAGAATTCTACCCATCTCATATTTCTTAGGTTTAACTTCCCTTAACTATTGAAATATTGTAAAGCTTGATGATCTGTATATAACACAAAATCTTTAGGTAAAAATTAATGTCTCCATTTCTTCAAGTCATGTATGATTGCATAGAATTATTGATCATAAACTAAATATCTTTTCCTAGCATCATTCATTTTCTCACTAAAGTAGGCTACTGGTCTCCCTTCCTAACTTAACACAACTCCTATTGCACTTCCACCAACATCATAATCTACTTGGAATACCTTATCAAAGTCCAGTAGTGCTAACATAGGTTGTTCTGTCACCTTTTGCTTTAACAACTCAAAACTCTTTTGTGCTCCAGATGTCCACTTGAATTCCTTTCGGTCACCTCGCATCATCTTTGTCATAGGTGTGCAAATAACACTAAAGTTTCTGATGAACTTATGGTAGAAAGTTACTAGTCCATGAAATTGTCTTACCTCTCCAATGTTTACAGGTGTAGGCCACTCAACTATTACTTTAACCTTCTCAGGGTCCATCTTCAATCCTTCCACAAATATCACAAATCCCAAATACACTAGTTCTTTCTTCATGAAACTACACTTCTTGATGTTTATCAAAAAATTCTCTTCTCTTAGCCTCTGAAATACTTGTCTAATGTGCTCCAAATGTTCTTCCTTAGTCTTACTGAAAATCAGAATATCATCTAGATAAACAATGACAAACTTGCCCAAGAATTTCTTCAAGACTTCATTCATCAGCCTCATAAATGTACTAGGTGCATTAGTTAGTCCAAATGGCATGACCAACCACTCATACAATCCCTCATTTGTCTTGAAATCGGTCTTCCATTCATCTCCCTCTCTGATCCTGATATGATGGTATCCACTCTTTAGATCTATCTTGGTGAAATACTTTGCTCAGCTCAAACTGTCCATGATGTCATCCATCCTAGGCAATGGGAATCTATACTTCACTGTGATCTTATTAATAGCTCTTGAATCTGTACACATCCTCCATTCTCCATCTTTCTTAGGTGCAAGTACAACCGGTACTACACATGGGCTCATACTCTCTCTGATCAATCCTTTCTTCAACAATTCATGTATCTGTTTGTTTAACTCAGCATTCTCTACTAGTGTCATAATGTGTAGCTTTGTTTGGAAAAATAGCTCTTGGAATAAGATCTATATGATGAATAATACTACAGATTGGTGGTAATCCATCAGGCACATTTTTTGATACAATATATTGATACTCTATTATTACTTCAGCAACTTCATTCTCCGGTGGTTCTTCTTCTCTTGTGATTCTTTCTACATCTAGGGCTTCGAACTTCCTCAGAATCAAAGAAAAACACATGTTCTCATGTCTCAATCCATCCATAAATTTCCTTCCATCTACCAAATTGATTCTAGTTGTTCCACATACTTCACTTTCAAGTTCATCTTCCAAAGGTTTCAAGGTGATTCTCTTTCCATTGGACATTATGGTATAGGTATTCTTCCTCCCATCATGTCTATCTTTCTTATCATACTTCCAAGGTCTACCAAACAACATATGACATACATCCATTAGTATAATATCACATAGTACTTCATCATGATAAGATCCTATATGAAATTTTACTAAACATTGTTCACATACTAGTACCTTTTGCTCATCTTGAATCCAAGCTATCCTAGATATGGCTTCAAATGTTTTCTTCTTTCCAAATTCAGCTTTGTCACCATTTCCTTAGAAACTAGGTTATTTGTACTACCACTATCAATGATAACTTTGCAACACTTACCTCCTTCCTTGCATCTAGTCCAGAACAAACTTTTACTCTCTTATGCTCCTTAGGTACTTCTTTCTCCTAGATCAATGCTCTCCTCATGAATAATGATTCTCCCTTCTCAGGACTCCCTCCGGAACTCAGTGATTTTACTGGTTCTTCCTCCACATATATGGTTCTTGCATGATTTTCATTCTTCTTACTTTCTTGGAGACACCCAAATGCTCTATGTCCTTCCACACTTAAAATAGGTTCCTCTAAAAGTTCTCTTGTCATATTCTTTCTCATCTCTCTGGTATCCATCATTGTGGTAAGAATTGTAGCCTCCTCTGTTGTGGTGGTAAGAATTTATGTCATCTCTCCCCTTATGGTATGAATTAGAATCCCTTTCTTCCTTGCGGTATGAATCAAGGAATGTCAGCCACTAGGATATTCATTACTAATCTTTTCTCTAGACAAGCCGCCAACCTTAGTTGAGTGTCCATTTTTCTGACCAATGGCACCGACTCAGACTGAAGTGAATAGCACTCGTTCTGAGTTTCTGTGCATGAGAGTCCCAATGCTTTCATCACTTGTAGAGGCATTACGTTGTCTGAGGCTCCTGAATCAATGATACAATTGCTTAGTTTAAATCTTCCTATATACAAAGATATATAGAAAGGTTTAGGCTTTTCTTTCACTGGAATAGATTACTCGAGCAATGTAGGCAGAATTGAAGCATTCTCTTGTTCTCTAGCTCTCCATCTCTCTACTTCTTTTTGCGCTTGTAATTGCAAAGCACCTGTAAACATAGGAAAAGAGTGTCTTCCATGATTTGCTGCAAGAGAGCAGTGGCGGAGGTATTCTTTTTCTTCAATAACGGGTTCAAAATATCCCGCTACGGAGTCGCCATCGAAGTTGTCCGTTTGTGGTGAGACAACATTCAAACTTGGTGTTGGGACGAAACTAGAACTGGGTGCAACATTAGCATATCCCATAATCTGATTCATTCTTAAGTTCTCAGGACATGTAGAACCAGTATGCTCATCGGTATCATGAAAGGAACAAAATACTGCGTGTGGTGCAGCTTCAACTATTTGCCTTGGTGGAGGTGCTAGCAACCGCGACTTGTAACTATTGTAAGGCTGAAAATCATTTCTCCTCGGTTGATATGGTTGCTGAGGTTGATACTGTTGTTGAAGATGATATTGTGGTGGTGGTAGTGCGAGCATCTCATTGGCTACCTTCTGTAGCAGTGGATCTGCAGAACTCTGAACTAGAGGCCTGATTGAATCCTTCTTCATTATGCCAGAAGTGATCATATTATCTTCCAGCTCAATGGCATGTCTTTGTGCATCCATCAATTTTGTTTCTTTTGCCGTCTTCAAGAAGAAGGCTATCTCTGATGGAAGATAATTTATGAAGCAGCTCATCAGAATCTCTGGTGATGGATTAAGTGTAAAAGAAAGTCGTGTAACAAGACAATTAAATCTTGCTACAAACTCCCTCATGGGCTCGTTGTACTCCATCTTTGAATTTGCAAGTTGAGCAAACAACATATGACTGTCTTCAGCGAGCTTGAATCTCGCCAAGAATTTCTCATTCATAGTTTCCCAGCTTGTGATAATGCCCGGCTCCAAGTGATTGAACCAATCAGCAACATTCTCAACAAGAATCTCTGCAAAGAGACACACTGCGATGTCTTCAAGTTCCACGTGCAAGATGGCGCAGCCCGTTGAGAAGGCAGAAAGATGATCATCAAGGTGTTGAGTCCCATCACCATGAAATCTTGGAAAGTGCTTCCTCGACCCCTTAGGCAATTCATGATGTTCCTGCAAAGCCAAAGGTCCAATGATGTTACCCCAAGGTAATCGGGGTGGACGTCTCAGGTTCCTTCCAGCATTATTGTTGTTATCACCCATTTCTTTTGCTGGATCAAGCAATAGGGTGCCAGATAGTCATACCCATGACATAAAGCCTAAGCTTTCTTTGTTGTTTTATGCCTCGTACCCCATGGTGGGTGCCAGAAAACTGTTGGCGTTTAAATTCGCACCTTTGGAATGCGTATTTGAAATGGACAGCTATGCACAGTAAAACTGCTCTTCAAATTAGGAGGGGAAGCTCCCTCTTGTTGATGTTGCGAAAGAAAGTAAACTAAAAACTAAGTTGCCTATCTTTTTGATCAACTAGAGCACAAGGTTTATAAAACACAAACGTCGCAGCTGAGATTTTCTGAGTTAAGAATTTCAACTACGACTAACTTAAGCTAATGACATTTCTGGCTTCTCAAGTAATAGCAGAGCAAGAGAAACTAGAAATGGACAAGGTAGATTTTTTGAAAAAATACTTCAATGAACTATCTCTCAACAAACACCTACACACTTCAATGCAAGTTGAAATCAAGATCATAAAAGTAGAACACAAATAACGGAAACCTGAGATTTTATATCAAGGCAAAGGAGGCTCATGATTTTATTACTCAAATTTCTAGAAAAAGCTTACTTCTAACATGCCTGGAACAAGAAATTGTAGCTAAAGAGGCTTGCAATCTTTCTCTTCACACAATAGAAACAACAATCACACTAACTCCTTGTTGGCTAAAGAGGCTCAACAATTTGCTTATCACAAGACAATTGAACAATACTTGAGTAACAAATAGAAGGAAAAATAGGCTCAACATTTTGTTATCACTAGCATGGTTAAAGAAACTAATGAGCAAAGGCTCTTATTTATAGACAAGCAGAGGAGTAGGGAACCCTAAAATCTCCTTGCTTTCACAATCTAGGGCTTGCTCAACAAGCAAGCTTTATTTCTAAATCTAGAAAGAAGATAATGTCAAACACCTAAGAAAGCAGAAAAAGTGGGAAACACCAACTATTACATTTATCTTCTTTCTCTTCTTCAAAGAATGGATAAGAATCGTTCCAAGAATAGAAAGAAAGCAGAAAGAAAACTTCTAGATGAAAGCGGTTTTAAATCTCAATCATATCCACTAAAAAGCAGGAAACTGGGTCCCGGTCAGGTGCATTGATACTGTCTAAGGCAATATTTTGATTCTCCAAGATCTCCTCGCCTTCTGTGATCAAACTTAGAGAATCCTTCACTTCTTTGGCTACTTTATGAGTTATGTTCTTGAAAAAAATCACTGCCTGAAAAGATGACTCACTAATTGATAACTTGGCGGCTCTGCAACTTTATGTTTCTAACACCTCTCTTGATTTTCAACAGAAGAGTATTGCACAACTCTTTTTTTGATACCTTTCCTTTTTCTCATATCACACCTTCTCTCGTGTTCTTCAGCTGAGATGATGAAATTTTGATATAGTGTTGATTTGGTCTTAAACTCGAGGGGAGTGTACTCCATATTGAAAACCTTGAAGAATGATTGTAAACTCGCCTATATTCAGACAAGTTTTGAGCAAATTTCTATTTTTAGGATGCTGGTTTTTTGGCTTCAAACGGACAATTTTTTGGAAATTTTTCTGAGATATGGGTTTTGTTCATAATTTCGTTGCAAGACAACCCAAATCATCCGTCTTTGAAAATTTTGAATGTAGACTGAAAAAGCAGCAAACCCTAATTTCTTCAAATTTTCACTAAAAAAGCTGGCACCTGGGTTTTGTTCAGAATACAATTAGAAATGGACCCAGTTGATCAGATTTGAAAAACACTGATGGCTGATCGAAAAAGTAGCCAACCCTAGAATTTGAAAATTTCTTGAAAAAGCTGTGACATGGGTTTTCTTCAGAATAATGTTTTGAGAGGACCCAAATGATCAAAATTTGCAAACTCTGAAGATTTCACTGACATGCAAGGAAGAAGTAGCTGCCGCAACTTGATGAAAATTTCTTGAAAAAATCTTCAGAAGAATGAGTTGAGCAGAGACCCAGAAGGCTGAAAATTGAAATCTTTGATCTTCTCCTTCAAAAATTTGATCTTTTGGATGAAAAAGCATGAAAAAGCAAGGTCTTATGTTGCTAGTCTGAAAATTATTCATAAAAATCAGCAACCTTGAGCTCTTGAATCTTGAAATAAAACCTCAAAGTTGCTGCTCCACTTTTCTTCTTTGGAAGCCACTTGCAAAAATGATGAAAACTAAAAGGAAGAGATGTCTTAAATAGATTTAGGGCTTGAAATAACTTTGCTTTCTTTTGCTTTAATCTTCAAACCCTAAACTCAGCTTGTTCAATGAATTTAGACATTCACTTCATCTTGCAATTTTAAAACTTGAGAATTTTGACTAAGGCATGACAAGTTGGGCGCCCTTCTTGGCCAGGGGAGCCTACTTTACCCAGTGTTAGTCATTTTTTGAGTTTTCTTTTTAACTTTTCACTATTTTGACCCCTTACTTTGACCTTGATCTCCAGCTTCCAGATTGATCCAATGAACGAGCTGGATGATTCATCATGTAGCCTGACTGTTTCTGAGAAGATTGAACTGGAGGCGCCTTTGACAGAAAACTTCGTTTTGACCTTCAAATTCATGGGAGCCTATTTTTTTGAGGGGCTCCGAACTTTCATAGTGTTAGCCATTTTTATGATTTTCAAGTTCTTCCTTTTCCCTTTGATCTTTTGATGAAATCTTGATTCCGGGAGCTACGCTGATCCGATCGACTGACTGTCAACTCCATTGGATAGCTCGACTAAAATTGACGAAGTGATCTTAGAAGCCATATCTGCAAATTCTAACATCTCACGGCTCAAAATCTTAGGCGCCCTTTCTCTCCAAGGGCGCCCAACTTAAGCAGACTTAGCCATTTTTCACTTTCTTCATCTTTTCACTTCTACAGATGATCTCACCTGATCTAGGGATCCGGAGCTCGGATTGACTGACGGCTGGGCTTGTCGCGAAGCTGAGAAGATTTTGGAGGGGGTTCTCTGGGAATTACTTTGCCAAAAAGTTAAATCTGAGGCACCAAAAGCTTGGGCACCCCTGGCAAGCTAGGGCGCCCAACTTCACTAGAGTTAGCCACCTTTTTTGTATTTTCTGCTTGCTTTTGACTTTGGCTCTTGTCAAATTCTTTGTTCTGCCCCCTATATCTGGTGACTGCAAACTCTGATTGACTTGCTGAATATCCCGTTGGAAAGCTTGTTCTGATCTGAAGAAGACATGCTGGAGGCATTTTTAGCAAATTCATCTGTTTAAGCCCCCAAAAGCTTGGGTGCCCTTTCTCTCCAGGGGCGCCCATTTGCTCCAGACTTAGTTTTTCATCTAATTTTATCTTCAAATTTGAACCTCCGTCCTCTACCTTCACCTCGATCTAGATTTTCTGGAGAACGACAAGTCGAATGCTCTGAAGAAGATGCTCGTTACGAAGCTGTTTGAATTCTGGAGAGATTGAGCATATTTGCAAATCCTTACAATTGAGTTAGGCCCCTCAAAAATTTGGGCGCCTATTCTCTCCTGGGGCGCCCATGACAAGCAGTGTTAGAATATTTTTCATAGTTTTCACCTTCTTTCCTCATTCTTCGTGCTTGCTCACCAACTCACCTTCTATTCAATGCTTTGAGTGTTAAATATGATGCCTGGCAGCTGACTGACCTCCATTGATGACCTCAGAGCTCCTGATATGCTTCTAAAAAAGCAAAATAGACCCACTAGGGAAAAACTGATCTTTTTGAGATTCTGACTACACCAGCCTAATATGGAAGTATTTTAAACCAATCAAAATCAGTTTGGACCATGGCGGAAAAACTTTCTATTTTTAGAAAATTTTGCCAGTATCTGTTTCGAAAGAAACCCAGAAAAAGTCATTATTTTTAGAAATTTTCTAAAAATAGCAGCTTTCCTAAAAAGTAGGGATGAAAAACTGAGATCTGGGTTTTGTAGATTAGGTCACTCTGAGCAGACCCAGATCGTCAGATTTTGGGAATTTCACATTTTGACCCCTCATGCAAGACAAGCACACCCAAATTTTAACCTTTTTGACAGTTTTAACAAGACTTTTACTCATTTCTTCAAAATGTATAAGTGTAACAAAAAATTTAATTTTGGGGTACAACAGGGTTTAAGCCTTTTCTTATGTCTTCTTCAACAACATCCAATCTTACTTTAATTTTTCACAACATTTCCATCATCTCATCCATCTTTCCAGCAACATTAATAGTAGTATGAATTCTCCTTGGTGACATCTCTTCCTAGGATCTGGTGCAACTACCTCAAGTCGGCGATCTAGCTACAGGGTCGCAACCACCTCACAATTGGTGATCTGTTGACAAACAAAAGTAGGATGCCTCAAGTCAGCGATCTGTCCACACAAAGATCTTACATCTAATGCCTTGCTCAACTTCGCTCTCCACTCCTAAGGTTCACAACTTGCTCTACTCTCCCAAGGTTTGCAACCTGCTCTAATACCACTTGGTGCAGTAAAGGATGGAGGATCCAAGTATAGGACTATCCAACCTTTTAGCAGGACTAAACACAATGGAAACTCAAAGAATTTGAATAACAATCACACATGGAAATATAGGTAATGATCAATTATTCACTAGCAACATGCCCTGCCTTCCAACTTATAGACTACAGAATGGTATGGCGCTAAGCCCAGAAATGCAATGCGGGTTGAAGCCCTTATCTATCACTACTATCCTTACTACTATCACTACTCCTAATGCAGCTACACAATGCTTATATATATATATATATATATATATCAATTCCCAGCTCCATAAAAGGTCTGCGTCGGCCTCAAGAGGTCTCAAACCCCAAAGTTGGTGAAATGTGTGAAGGTCGGCCAAAACATATGATTCTCCTTTGATCCTCAGACAAACATGATGCAGATTGGAATGAAGGTTCCTTGATGAATGTGCATGGAAAGGTCTCTTGAGCTCCACAAGTCACGGGACAGGTCTACACACTTGAAAAGCCAAGATTGGTCGGTGAACGCTCTCTGTCCGAATACAACTGATATTTTGTTAGCAATAACTTCATACTGGAATCTCTAAAACACTTGGATTCTAGATATGAAGTAGATGTTGCAATGAAGATCATGTATCCTGCTCCGCAAGCTTTGATGTTACAATGCAGTACAATGTGGTATGAAATACTGAGACTGGGTACTGACAGCTAACTACGGAAATGCAAGAAAACATGAATGCAAATATTTTTGGTTGATGCAAGATTTCTTGAAACCTGGGATGCTCTTGCATCATTTAGCCTAATAGAGACAATAATGCAAATCCCTCTTTTCCTTTCCTTCAAATTCGTCCTTGACCCCATCGCTTTCGGTCAATGGATGATTTTTTGTTGGGCATGCTTCTATAACACACAGACATATGCACATTATGCAAACGTCCTGCGAATATTCCTAACTCTGTGGCCGTTGGGATGTTACACTTTTACCTTCCTGTGAAGTGTAACACCTCTATGGTGGCATACACACCCGAAAATGACCCTCTTGCATGCATTTCTTCATTCTTCCCTCTCATTCAATCTAATTCAATCTAATTCATTCTCGCATTCATTCTTGCAACTCAATCTCTAAATCTTTCATTCTCATTCTCTCAAGCTCTTCTACACCATTTTACTCAAGCTTCTTGCATGTTTGTGGGTCCTATGTCATCGTCTCAGCTCTTTCAAGTGTTGCACTCTCTTTTGGCTTCTCAAGCTTGTTGAAGGGAGGTAAACACTCTTTTATTGGCATTATCATATTTATTTAGTAGCATATTGATATCTAATGTGTCTTCCTTCTTTATCTTGTCATTCTATATTGTCCATTGTCTATTTATTTCTCTATCTTCTTAGCTATCCATAGAGGTGGAAACACCAAAATGGTCTAGTTTGACTAAGGAAAGCCCCCAAATAACCCCAACAATTTTCATTGTCTTCGTGTGTGCAGGTTAGTTCGTGTGGAGCTTTGTAGGAGGCTACATAGTGTTAGACCTTTTGTGAGTCTGTTTCTTTTTCTCATCTCTTGTCATTTTGTTTCAATAGTTTATTTACTTGCATGTTTAGTTTTCTTCTTGTTGCACTTTCCTTTATTTCAAGCATTTTGCTAGATTAGCAAACTATTAGATTTCAATTCCCAAGTTGTTAGTAGGTTATGCGTGTTTCAGTAGACTTTCTCTATTTTTGGTTCGTATAAGATCACAATGCATTGCGGGGACGTTCATGCGCCACATTGTCTCCTCTAGCCGAGAGTTAGCCTATTTGTCTCTGAGACCTCTGAGGCCTGCTCTTTTAGCTTTTGAAGTCCTTTTCCCGAAAACAATCATAAAACATAAAACATTGCAGAAAACTCCCCTTAGCCATCTCCTATCAACCGATCTTAGCCTTTGAGGTAGTTGAGGACAATTCACTCCTTGTAGACTCTTTTCTATCTTAGAGACTCAGGATTAGTGAATCTCCTCCTCTATAGTGTTATCAGTGCAAAGAGCTTACTCTAAATTTAGAACACTATATTGAGGTCATTAAGAGAATTGCATATTTTTATCCAATTATGTAAAGCTATAGGAATATCCAAATGATTTTTTTAAGAGATACACCAATCTATGCACTCTTATCTATTGTATACATTGGAATGGGTAATTCTTAGACATACTCTTTGCTTCAAGTTGCACATGTGATAAATTTTGAGATATTTGACATTTTACGAGCCTATCATGGTGAACCTACAAGGATACACTACTCCTAAAGAACAATCCACAAAGTCCTAGGAGTTAGATACTACTAGCCCTCTCTTCATAAGGATGTTAAAAGATATGTAAGGTTGTGTGATCAATGCTAGAGAATGGGTCAACCTACACTTGCTAATGAGATGTCCCTTCACTCTCAAATTGTCCTTAAACCATTTAAACAATGCGGCCTAGATTTTATTGGTCCAATATCACCATCATCTAAAGGAAAGGAATGCATCTTAATATGTAAAGACTATATAAAAAGTGGGTAGAAGTCTAAGAACTACAATTTTCCAAAGAGAAAAGGATGTTGACTTCTTGTATGATAATATTTTCTTGAGAATTGGGCAACCTAGAATAATTAATTTAGATAAAGGTCCACAATTCATCTCATAGGTAATCCAAACATTCATAGATCTATACCAAATCAAGCACTAGAAGTCTTCATCCTACCATCCAAATCCAACGGTCAAGGTGTTCATTAATAAAAAAAAACACAAAATTTTCTAACACGAACAATAATAATTAATAGGAAGGATTGGGAAAGTAGACTCCATGAAGTTTTGTAGGATTCTCTCCATATATTGCCACCTTGAACTAAACTAAGGGATTCTCTCCATATGACTTAGTCTATGAAAAACCAATACTACCCATAGAATTTAAATTGCAAACTCCGGGCATCAATAGATATTGGTCTCAAGTTAACTTTAACATAGAAAAATTGCATCCCTCACCTTAATGAGATAGATGAAATCACACTTGAAGTAGTCCAACATATGGAGCTAATTCAATTGAAAATATTTTTTTATTACAATTTCATCTTCTACATGCTCATCATCTCCACCCATATGCAATCTAGATAGAAAATGAGTACCTAAATTGAAACCATATATAACGTATTGCTAAAAATAACTTAATATAATGAAATCACAAATTACAACAGGAAATAACTATGACTGAAAATAAGTTAATCTAATGAAATCACATATTAAAAAATAGGACATAATTTTTTTGAATAAATATTTTAACACTTAAGAAATATCAATCCTTGTTCTTTGGTTGGAGTAGGTTCTTGCTCCACCTCTAGGGACACCAATCAACTCTCAATAATTAACAAATAGACACACTTCCCTTTTACTTCATAACTTGAGTAAAAAATACATTCTTACTTTTAAAAAGATACGTATAGTCTTCTTTCTTTCTTTAAAAAATCTATATCTTCTACCTATTCCACAATTCTATATGTATTAGTTATTTTCTAATTGAAATATATATATATGTGTGTGTGTGTGTGTGTGTGTGTGTATGTATGTATGTATATATACATACATATATATCTATACATATGTATATATATATATATATATGTATGTATATATATATATATATATATATATATATATATATATATATATATATATATATATATATATATATATATATATATATATATATATATATATATATATTGTTGGAAATGTTGTCATTGATGTCAAGTGTATGAGCAAGGTTGTTGGCTTGATTATCATCAAAGCCATTGTAGAAGGAATTAGTTGTCTAAGTTTGATGTCAAACATATGAAGATGATAATAGTAATAAATTGGCATTGCAACCATTGTAATCACTGGTCAAAAAGAATTAGATTGATCACATCAGATATCCTATCAACAAAGTCATAGTGCAACAATTTCAATGAAGAAATAGAGCAGCAATTAATAAGTTTTTGACCATGAAGAATGAAATACATTTGATTATATATTGTGATCTAAGAACGAAATCACTCAAATAATGAAGACTCGGTTGGACAAAAACCCAGTCTAGTATTTGGAAATGTTCTTTCATATTCTGTTTGAAGGGTGAATGGTGAACTGAGTAGTTGAAGATATTTGTAGAGGTTGTCACATAAAAAACGTGATCTGTATTGAGGCATATATTTCTTTAGTTCATCTTCTAACAATGAGGGTAGCAGTGTAGCGGAGGACCATTGTTTGGAATTATTTGTATCAGTTGACAATATGATGCCTGAATTTTAGATATTGATGTTGCAACACTTATTGATGTCACATTTATATTTATCGATGAACGGTGGCTAAATTCATTCATTCAAAGACCCGCGGTGGTTTCTCTCAGTGGCGGAAATAATACTTGATGCATCTATCACACATGGGTGACTCTCGGTACACGAAACCTTTGTGGACACTTTGACCAACATCCAGTGTGAGCACAAAAGGGCAACAAAAGGATTATATTTCAAATGTTTTCTAAGTCTCGATATTGGGCATTCTAGCTGTAATGCCCCTCTCGAGAATGAAATATTTTAGTTTAACAATGTCTGAGATTGAAAAGAAAGATGTGGACAGGGGGGTCCATGGTCATAGTAACAGAGACATTGATGCCAAGGTTGACCATATTATGAACACCATCAAGACCGTCGCTGAGCAAAATAACAGAATGGCTAGACACAATGCCATTATCATTAACGCTATGGGTGAGAAGCTCGATAAAACCCAACAGGGTTCTCTGGTGGTGGATTTGGAGGAAACAGAGGACAAAAGCTAGGACACGGACGCAGGCATTTCCAAAAGAACCAGAGCCAACCTGAAGTGCAAGGTCCCCCCTAATGCTAGGATGATTCAAACTTTTAAAAAGGGTGTCAATGATATGCAGAAGCTGGAGGAGGAGATGGAGTCTGTCCTCAAGGCTCTGAAGTAATGTCTGGGGTTTCTGTTCTTTCTTTGCTTTTCCTTTGTTTCGGCCTTTTTGGTTTTGTTCGAATGGTTGCTGCTGATCTTTTCTGGGGCAGCTAGTTTTTGTGGTTGGACTTTTTTGTCCTCTCTTCTGTTTTGTAAACTTTGTGGTTTTGGATCCATGTAAAACCCGTTTTACCCTTTTATCAAAAACAATGTCTGAATTTTAAGAATAGTTTGTTGTTATCAAATCTCATTAGTAAGAAATTATTGTAGGAGTCTCCTTTTTATGTCATTTTTATTATTGGATTGAAATATGAATGGTCTAATCGCGTTATGGTTTCCATTATAAGATGCAAGGTGTAAGGTAATACCACCTTTTTGTCATAATTCATTTCATTTAAAGTATTTAAAGGGATTACATTTTATATTTTTTAATAAATAGAAACCTCGCTTGTATATAATTGTCCCATTAAAATACATGCAAGATCTTGTATTTGATAGAATATAAGTTTTTATGAATATTTAAAAATAGATTTAGAAGGATATTTAATTGGATTCATTTAACTATATAAGAATAATACTCGAGTTGGGTATACTTATAAGTGTAATCAAGGGATTTCTTCAAATTAGGAGTGTTAGCAATAAACAATAAACAATAATCGAAACCCAAAGATTTTACGAAACACAAAGGAAGTAGACGAAAGAACAATTATACCTGATTGTCGATACCTCCATGATTCCTTTTCGTAATACCTTCTTGCTTGCTGGATAATGCTGCACTCAAATTCATCTTTTGAGCAATCTAAAATGCCTAAGCCCTACAACAAGATTTGAAGGATTTGATATTGCCTAAATTCCTATATCTAAAAGCCAATGCCTATGCCAATATTAATCAAATGCCTATGACAACGAATGTGAAAATAAGTAAATAAATGCCTATAGTAATTACGTAAAATATCTGTCCTAAAAAATGAGAAGAAGATGGCATTTTATAGAAAAGGCCATTCGAACGGACGGACGAGATAAATCATTGGCAAGAACCTAAAATGAACGATCCAGATTAAACCTGAGAATCCCTAATTAGGGTTAGGGCAAAATCTTTAAACGAACGGTCAGAATAAAATTGGATCGACGGTGGAGAATAAATGAGACAAATTAATTAGAAAATAAAGATTTTCGAAAAATCAAGAAGATAAGACTGCCTGATTTACAAGATTCGAAAAATCAAAGAGATAAGATGTGAACTGAAGATAAGATTTGAAAAATCAAGAATCTGCCTGATTGCTTGATTTTTGGAAGATTAATTACTAATTCAAATTAAAATAATTCAAATTATGGATTTTGAGAGATAATAAATAACCTTTTTTTAGATTATTTACCAAAAAGGAATGACAGTTAAGATTGACATGACATTTTAAATAATTTAATTTATTTAAAATGAGAAGAATATGAAATTTGCAATTAAATAATTAAATTTAATTATTTAATTTAGAAGATAAGATTAACTAATTAAATAAATTAATCAATTTATTTAATTAAGACAATCAGTGACGTATTAAACAAATAAATATAATTCATTTATTTAATAATCGGGAAGAATTAAATGCCGAAAAGGGAAATTAAATAAATTAAGAAATTTATTTAATCAAGGGAAGACCTAGACAATTAATGACGTATTTAATAAATAAATAAAATTTATTTATTTAATAATCATGAAGAATAAATGACATGAATTAATTAAATAATTATGAATTATTTAATCAATAGTCGAATGTGGACCAAGGACAAAATTAAATGTCATAATTATGCTAGGACGAAAGTGGTAAAAATGAAGCTTGCAAGCCTAGGTTATTTTTATGTGTCTACATTTTGCCCCTCTTTGTCATAATGTTGCTTGTCGCATTGTGACAAAGAGAAATAAGCCAAGAATATGCCCCAGCGAGGGTACGAAGTATCATTGCCCCCTCGGGAAATTTTCAAATTTTGGGTCGGCACTAGAAAAATTTGCAAAGGGTCCCGATAAATCAAATTGATGACCAGAAAAATAACGGCGCAGTCGGTTTCAGATTCTGACATGTTTAAAGCAACTTACGAGGAAGTCAAAGGGGTTCAAATGAGCCTCCAGTATTGAAAATGTCATTTTGACCTTATAAATAGGTTGACAAAGGGGGTAAAGTCAATTCACTTTTACTATTTACCTTGCGAAACTTGAGAGCTCAGAGCGAAAGGTGCAGCAGCGAGGATAGTTATTCCAGTGTCAGAGCACCGCGGAGAGATCGTGAGGACCTTCAGACGGCCAGAGGGCTCAGAGCCAGCGGTATGTATCTAAAACTCACTTTGTCATTTTATCGTTTTACGTGTTATTTAATGCTTTCTAGGGTAGTCAACGAATGCGCTGCGACACATATGCGTTCGCGTAAGCCGCAATTTCCTTCATGTTCGACGCATTTGATGCGTCATGACACAAGTGCCAAGACCAAATCAGCAGCACCGGTGGTTTGTGCCGCATATGACAAGTCATGCGACGCAAGTGACTTATAGACTCGCAAATGACCGTCGGAAAGCCGCAATTGATAATTTGCTATGCAAACATTGTTTTGACCGTCGCAATTGTATTACGGTGTTGCAATCCTCATGGTGCAACGCGATCGCCATGGTGCGACGCAATCGCCAATATTCGTAACGCAAGTGTCATATTGAGACTCAATTGTCATGTCGAGACGCACTTGATGTTTTGAACGACGCAGTTGTGTTTTTGCAACGCAATTGCTTGTTTGCAACGCATTTGCCTTGTTGGGACGTAATTGCTTGTTTCCTTAATAAAACTTGTTTTGATGTTTTCATGCCCTTAGTTGCCTTTCATGATGTTGACATTTGTCCTAGAAGTGCTGATGCAATGTTCATCTTTTTGCAGAGGCAGCTTGCCCCTATCTACACGAGAGAGAGCATACCGACCACCTTTCGGTTTGCTGATCAGCTGGGCCCACGAGAGCGGCGGCGATTGATGTGACTGGGTCTATTTTATGCTGCATTCATGCCCGCCATTCGGGCGAACAGGGGACTATTGACTGCCTTGTGCGAGCGGTGGCACTCCGAGACCTGTTCTTTCCATCTACCGACAGGTGAGGCCACCATTACCCTAGAGGATGTCTACCGTATTCTTCGGATTCCTATTCGAGGGGAGCGGATTGTGTATGATCCACGTCATGGCGAGCAGACCTTTCATGCGTATTATTAGGATCAGGGTGCCAGACTCGACATTCAGGGTTATGAGATCCATTGGGATTTCCTAGCAGAGCACTATGGGCGCTTCGATGCATTCCTGGCGACGATGATTGTGGGTATCCTGATTCCTGACTGGCGAGGTCATGGATTTCCAATTGGTTGGGGGGATGTCCTAGTCGGTATGAAACAGGACAGGACAGTTTATGCGTGGGGTCCTTGCCTGCTAGGGATGCTTTACCATCAGCTTCACGATGTCGTGTACAGGAGAGGAGAGAGTATCTCCTGCGGGACTACTCTTATGATGATCTGGGCATGGGAGCACATTGCCATATTCCGCCCTCCTATTGAGAGACCGCAGCTAGCCGAGGGGATGCCCTACTCATACTACTATGCCAGCGCATTACAGCAGACCCATCTGGGCGAGACAGGGTGGTGGCGGCATCAGATTGATACCATGGTGACGTTCATTTGGAGGCCGTACAGGGATTGTGAGGCCTGGGATGATGAGGACGAGCATCTCAGCTTCTGTAGACAGTACAGATATCTTATTGGCAGGACAGTGCAGACGTCCTTGATCATTGAGATGTACCTGCCGCAGTGTGTATTGAGACAGTTTGGCGAGCAGCAGGATGTGCCCGTGGGGACAGCAGAGTATGCCAGGTCATCCAGAGAGTATGCATGGGGCCTGGCCATTCCAGTGGCCTTTGCGACACAACAGATAGACGGGTTAGTAGCCCAGGCCTGGGGTTGGAGAGGAGGAGCAGCAGATCCTAGTACGACGCCAGCATATGATCTATGGTGGCAGGCATGCCGACCAGTGCCCTTGATAGATCCAGACGGGCCAGCCCCAGTTGACAGGCGGTCAGTCATTCCGCGAGTGCCACGGGTCAGACAAGGTGGCAGAGGCAGAGATGGGGGCAGAGGCAGAGGCAAAGGCCGAGGTAGGGATGGAGATGGAGGGAGGGGTGGGGATGACGGAGGCAGGGGCAGAGATGGAGGCCAGGGTGGTGATGACGGAGGCAGAGGTGGAGGCAGGGATGGAGGCAGGGGTGGAGACGGAGGCCGGGGAGGAGATGATGGCGGAGATGGGTGGAGGCGACAGCGAGATGGGCAGCGACAGGTCCGGAGGGTATGCCCACAAGTGGCGAGGGCGGCATTAGATGCCATCCCAGAGGTTGGTGAGGAGGGTGAGGGTGAGGAGTAGCCCAGACAGGAGGGAGAGGGCGAGGAGAGACAGGAGGAGGAGAGGGCAGTGGGTGGAGAGGAGGAGGCCAAGGGGGAGAGACAGGAGGAGGATGTGGAGGTGAGGGGAGAGGCGGAGGATGTGGAGGTGAGGAGAGAGGCGGAGGATGTGAGAGGACATGAGGAGGAGGAGGAGGCAGAGAGGCATGAGGAAGAGGTGGCAGGGCAGGATGACGATGATGACGAGGAGGATGATGCCATAGGTGAGGCCGAGAGACTTCTCAGATGGCAGATGGTGGAGGGGGAGGAGGAGATACCGTCCACTTCAGGGTTGCCGCCAAATGCCATAGCAGATAAGAGGGTGTTAGACCTTCAGCAGAGATTGGACGCCAGCTTGGCACAGGTCAGGTCTCTACAGTCAGCTTTGGAGGTAGCCCGGGTAGAGCGGGATCAGGCGGTGATCCTCCAACAAGATGCAACCCAGTGGTGCACCGAGTTTGCAGCCTTGTGTACAGGACCTATGGGGGACATGGCTCGGGAGCTAGTCAGAGTTAGCACGAGATTGGGGCAGTACCGGACTCTCTATGAGCAGGCAGTGCCGCTAGAGCGACAAGATCCTACCTTGTCCCGATCACAGACGAGGACAGGCAATGGGCATAGGTCAGGTAGTGGCAGTGGTACCAGGAGCCATACCAGTGTCGGAGGGTCTACCTCGACAGGACATACCTCAGGGAATAGGTCCCATCATTCGCGCCGACACACTCTGGGTCACCATTCAGGGCACAGTCATGGTTCCACTGGTTTAGTGCAAAGGCCAGGCCAGGTACAACCGCCAGTGATTGATCCTTCTACTTCTCAGAGTCCAGCCGCAATGACTTCACGGGTGTTCTATACTGTTGAGATGACACCTGCATTCTCAATTCCGACAGTGGCACAGGCAGAGGTCGCTATAGGACCACCTACTGTTTCAGCGCCTGTGACAGAGTTGCCTCCACCACATTCTTCACCTCAAGGGGATGACGAGGGCCTACCCTAGGGGCATTTTGTATTATGACACATTATGTATATTATATGAGCCTGCGAGCTTCATTTTTTGGGATATCCATTGACTCTATCCTGTGACATTGTAGCTTTTTGAGATGATTCTATATGTTATGCAGTTTTGATGCGGCCTACATGTGTTATGTGATGCTCTTTGCTTTATATATCATGCTATGTATGATGTTTAATTTATGATGCCATGTATGTACTATGATGCCTATTTGTGATTTTTGATGTCATGATTATGCAATGCTTATTTATATGATTATGTTAATGATGTGCATGATGTATCTATGTAAAAGATGCAATGCTGATGATTATGTTAATGCAATGCTTGTGCTTATGTATATGATTTAATGCCATGTATGATGTATGTATGGACTTAATGCAATGTATATGATTATGTATGCACTTATGTTTTTTGATGTCACAGGATATCATCGTGGGATGGATGAGAGAAGATGACCAGATCGAAGAAGGGAAGACATGAGCCCTATGAAAATGCATGTTAATTCCTAGACCAAATCCTTCAAAACTTTACTGTAGGACCTTTAATATTTATTGCTCTTAATCGTCATTGGGAAACTGTTGTAATGGCCAACAAACACCATGATATGACATAGATCAAGGTGTGCAAGGTCATACCATTACATAAGACAAACAGTCACAAACAAGGATGATCATGACTCATACTATGAGCGTGATTGCCCCAGTCTTGTTGTCATAATCAACCACAAACAGAAAAAGACAAGGACAGATCATGAAACGTCGCTGCCTCTCTAAATCCTGTTTCCAAGACATCCTTGAGAAACTAGTGACATGACTACCAAAATACAAAAATAAAGTCTCTATCATGATATGTTGTTACTTTTCTAAATCCCAGAATCAGGACCTCGCTGAGAAGCTAATAGTCATGTGCATCAATTGTCATGCTACGTTGCTGCTTCTCTAAATCCTGCTTATTGGGATCTCGCTGAAAAACTAATAACATGATAAAAAGATCAAAAAGACAATTTGTCAAGTGTTTGCCAAGTGCATCTGGATACTCACTATTCTGGCACCAAGATGCCATGTTTGATAATGTCGAGATGTCGAAATGTTTAAAGTTTTGATTGATCTTGGAAAATGTCGAGACTTGAGGAATTCAGGAAGGACACATCCTGAATAATGCCGATGTCGAGAGGATTCGATCCCTAATAGTCGTAAGGGGTCCCTCAAAATAATGACGATGCCTAGGAAGGACACATCCTAAGGCATAAACGACAGAGTTGATTCTTCAGAAGGACACATCTGAAGAATACGGCTGTCGCGAAGAGTGATCTTTAAATATCAAGAGAATCACTCAAAATTTCGAATGACGATGACGACGTCTAGGAAGGACACATCCTAAGGCGTAAATGACAGAGGTTATCGTTCAGAAGGACTCATCTGAAGACTAACCGAAATTTGACAGTTTGACCTGTTTATGATGATTTGACTTGTTTTGACTGAGTTTGACTGGTGTTTGATTGTATGCCGATATTGTCATGATGATATGAGTGACATGTTGATGAGATTTAGCCATGTTTGAACAAATGACTGTTTTACTTTGGTTTAGGAGTTTCCCCATGTCGAAATTGCTTGAAGACTTTTGACGTGTGTGCCAGTGCAGTGCCATGAACCCTAATGGACTGACCTAGTGCGACCTCGGGGGCTCATCAATAGATGGCCTTGCCTATGTCATACACTCAGAGACCTCGTAGTTCGACATGACCAATGACTTTGTCTTGGTGAGCAAAGATTGCATCATGATTTTATTTTGACAAACCTACAAGGACTGACCTAATGTCTCGGGGACTCAAGCATGAGTCTTGCCTACATAGCAAATGCGCAGAGACAACGTAGTTCGGACAGATGACGAAGACTGATTTGACATGACTGACTTTGACAAGAGATGCCCATGTGTTTGCGCTTTTCGACCAATCTGATGTTTTTGTTTGGTTTTGTTCAGGACGTTTTATGATTTTTAGGTCTTTTTTCAGGACATTTTGCGATGTTTATGGGTCTTTCTTCAGGACTATTTTGCCAATGTTTTTGTCTTTTTTTAGGACTTTTTACCAATGTTTTTGTCTTTTTTCAGGACTTTTTGTGATGTTTTTGTCTTTTTTCAGGACCTTTTGTGATGTTTTTGTCAAGATCATGTGTGACATCCACTGCAGTTTCATGATAAACCTTATTCCCCCAGTCAGGTCTGAGACTTAGCCATTTACAAGGGACATGGATGGGATGCTGCTGACTTGGTAGATGGACAGTTGTCAGGACTTGATGTCAATCAGTTATCTACTAGGATAGGTAGGGTAGGATGTGATGGCGATTTTGCAGAAATAATGGCAGAAATACCCTTCATCCTAGGCCAAGTTAGACCAAGTGACAGTAGATGGCAGAGCAATGATTGATTACGCATGGCACCTGTTTGCCAGGTTTTCACCATTGAACGAATCATTTTTCTCTTTACTATTTTCATAATTTTTTGATTTTTTTGGTGTCACCAAGACGCCTGTTTTCCAGGTTTTCATCAAGGTGATGATTTTTATCATTTTTCAATTTTTATTTTTTTTTGTATTTTATGATTCTCAGCTCCATCCTCTGATGCTATGCGTAGAACTTTCGGAGATGTAAACTGTTGATGGGTTTTGTCAACTATTCCCCATCTAGAGTTGCCAATTGATAAGCTCCGGAACCAAAAGAAGATATGATAATATAGGGACCTAGCCAGTTTGGTTCAAATTTTCCTGGCTTTTCTCTATCTGCTTGGTTCTTGGGGTTCTGCATTAGAACTAGGTCACCGATGTCAAACTTTCTGACCATAACCTTTTTATTGTAGCTGCGACAAAGGTGGATCTGATATGCTTGGAGATGATTCAATGAGTTTTGCCGTCTTTCGTCCAGCATTTCCAGCTCATGCAGGTGTGATTGTCGGTAGTCCTCTTCATTAGTAAGACCCTTCAAGGAGACTCGTAGCGAAGGAATTTCGACCTCAATGGGTAAGATGGCTTCAGCGCCAAAGACTAGGGTGAACGGGGTGGCCCCTATAGGAGTACGAATGCTAGTTCGATAAGCCCACAGAGCAGGGTTAAGTTATATGTGCCAGTCGCGGCCAACGTCATTGACAGTCTTTTTGAGAATCTTGACAATGGTTTTATTCGACGCCTCAGCTTGGCCGTTTCCTTGTGGCTAGTATGGAAATGAAAAGTGGTGTTGGATATGGAATTGTTCACATAACTCACGTACGTCTTGGTTTTTGAATGGACGTCCGTTGTCAGTGATGATGGACTGCATAAGGCCATACCGGCAAATGATGTAATTAAGGATAAACTTTGATATTTGTTTGCCGGTAATATATGTCAATGGGATGGCTTCAATCCACTTTGTGAAATACTCAGTGGCAGTAATGATGAATTTATGGCCGTTGGATGAGGTTGGATGAATCTTACCCACGAGGTCGAGTCCCCATTGAGCGAAGGGCCAAGGAGAAGTGATGGGCCAGAGTTCTTGTGCTGGAGCATGGACCAAGTCACTGTGTATTTGACATTTGTGACAAGTCCTGACATATTCAATTGCATCTTTTTCCATTGTCGGCCAATAATACCCAAGTCTCATCAGTTTCTTAGCTAGCATAGGACCACTTGAATGAGATCCGCATATACCATCGTGTACTTCTCATAAGGTCGTACATGCTTCATCGGTGTCAAGACATCTAAGTAGGGTATCCTCGAAACTACGACGGTAGAGGGTGTCACTGACAATGGCATACCTTGCGGATTTTCTAATGAAGGACCTCCGTTGGTTATTTGACAGGTTCGGTGGAAGGGTGTGAGACTTTAGGTAATCGTAAATGTCTTGATACCAAGGAGACTTGGGACCAACAAGTTCACAAACCATTTCCGATTCTGGGATATCGTATGCCGGTATCAAAAGCTGTTCTACTAAGAACTCAAATTGTGGCACATTTTTAGGGATGTCCAAGAGAGAACTGATAGTAGCCATTGCATCAGCTGCCTTATTCTGTGCCCTGGGGATTTGCTCAAAAGAGATCGATTGAAAGTATGTCAGGAAACTATCCACCATCCTCTTGTAGGGAAGCAACTTCTCATCCTTTGTTTCATAGTCATCATTCACTTGGTTGATCACGAGCTGGGAATCCCCAAATACAAGCAATGTTTGAATTTTCCATTTGATTGCCAACTTGAGACCTGTGACTAGTGCTTCATATTCGGCAATGTTATTTGTACAAGGGAAAGCAATCCGAAATGATTTAGGAATTGAATCCCCCTGTGGTGTGATAAATAGGATTCCAGCGCCTGAGCCATAACCAGTATGAGACCCATCAAAATATAGTTTCCATGGTGATGCCGGTTCCACATGAAAAATGGACTCATCGGGAAAATCAGTTACTAATGGATGAGTGGCTTGAATCGGTGCGTTTGCTAGTTGATCTGCTATTACTTTCCCTTTTATTGCTTTGCGCTCAACATACTGTATGTCATACTCACTTAGGATCATGACCCATTTTGCCAACCGGCCTGTTAATGCTGCTCGACTTAGTAGATATTTCAATGGATCAATCTTGACAACCAATTGTGTCTGATGACTGAGCATATAGTGTCTTAGTTTTTGGGATGCAAAGACAACAGTGAGGCATGCACGTTCAATGTATGTGTAGTTCAACTCATAGCCTATCAACGTGCAGCTGATGTAATAGATCGCTCTTTCTTTTCCTTCGTGATCATTTTGGGCCAGCAATGCCCCCAATGCTGAACTAGTAGTGGAGATGTATAGAATCAACGGTTTTCCATGAATAGGCGGCATGAGGACTGGTGTTGATAGCAGGTAATCTTTTATTTGTTGGAAGGCCTCTTGAAATTTATCCGTCCATACAAAGGGGACACTTTTGTGTAACAAGTACTGGAATGGGTGGCACTTGTCTGCCAATTGGGCTATGAAATGGCGAATAGATTGTACTCTGCCTTGCAGAGTTCTGAGTTCACTGATCCCTCTGGGCGGAGGAATGTCTATAATTGCTTTGACCTTTGCCGGATCGACCTCTATGCCTCTTCGGGAAACTATGTATCCCAATAGTTTTCCTGACGTGACCCCAAAAACACACTTCTTAGGGTTTAGCCGAACTTTGTACTCTTCAAGTCTCTTGAAAATTATGTCGAGTACCCTCAAATGGTCTTTCCCAGTTGCTAATTTGGCCAACAGGTCGTCTACATAATCCTCCATTATATTGTGCATCATGTCATGGAAGATCGTGGTCATAGCCCTTTGATATGTGGCACCTGCATTTTTGAGACCAAATGGCATGACGTTCCAACAGTAAGTACCCCATGGGCACATAAATGTTGTTTTGTGCTAATCCTCAGGAGCAATGCGGATTTGATTATAGCCAGAGAAACCATCCATGAGGGATAGCATCTCATGTCCTGCAGTTAGGTCCACTATGATGTCAATGTTGGGCAAAGGAAAGTCATCCTTTGGACATGCCTTGTTTAGATCCCGAAAGTCTGTACATACCTGAATCAGCCCATTTGGCTTTGTCACCGGCACTAGATTGGAAATCCATTCAGCATAATCTATAGACCTTATGAATCTGGCATCCAGTAATTTCTTTAACTCAGCCTTGACCAATAGAGCAACTTGGGGGTGCATTTTGCGCAACTTCTGCTTGACTGGTTTAGCATTGGGTAATAGTGGCAGATGATGCAGAACCAATTTGGGGTCTAATCCTGACATGTCCACGTAGGACCATGCAAAGTTGATTTTCCTTTCTGCAAAGAATCTATGAAACTCTGGTTTCTCTTCATCGGTCAATGATGCCGCAAATAGGACCATCTTGGGGTCTTCTGCAGTTGAAAAGTTATCCTCTATTGTGTCCTCAATAAGCATGGTCGATTTCTCCTATTGCACGGGGAAAAAGTCCAGTCCTCCATCTTTGGGCACCTCAGAGAGGTTTTCACCTGCAGATTCGTCCTTTATTTTTACTATTTTATCGTCAAGAGGTGCCTTTCGGTTTTCACCTAGAGACGTTTCATTTTTTACTTTATTTTTACTTTTGCGACTAGAGGACTGGACAGTCTCGCCGAAGTATGCGGTGCAGTCTAAATCAATAGCAAATCCTGATTTGTGGTCCCCACTGGGTATGCCTTCTCGTAATCCCATGAATTCGGCAATGGCTTCATCATTTTGGAATGTGTCCAGAACTGGCGGTCCTTGTTGGTCCCAATCGACTAGTTCAGGGTAAACTAAAGAGATGCCATCGTCAAGGCTAGTGAATTGGGGTGAGGATGCGCACAACATGCAAATGGATTCATTGATACATTGCAGATGAGGTTATCATCATCCAACTCCACATCGACTCTATCCAATATTCTCCTTCACTAGTGTCATATTCATTGTCGTAATAAGGAGTGAAGGTTTTAGAGCCCTGGTTATCAATGTCGTCTGACACTTCAGATAGATTAGACTGAGGGGGGTCAGATGATGGCTGTTGTGTTTCATGGGAAGTGGTAGTAGGGCTTTGACTATTTGGTGCCTGTTCAATTTTGAATGTTTGCCAAAATCGTTGTTCAGAGGTCAATTCTCCTAGTTCCACAAACAAATCATCAAGACAACAGTCACTTAGGGATCGTTCGGAGCCAAATTCCCACTCATGGGAGTCAGTTTCAGTGAGGTGTTCCCTAGTAGTCTCGACACTGTCAGAAGCATGTACTCGCTCATTTAAAAGTCCAGAGGTACGTCGATCGCCATTGGCAAGTGATCCAAACCCTAATCCAAGATACTTCAGAATTTGAAAAGCTTCTATGGGTTCCCTTCGGCCTGTTTTGTCTTTTCCTAGGCCACTAGTACCATCGTAGCCTTTAGCCTTCATGAAGTCATAACCTTTGCCATATATTTGAACTAGTAATGGGGGTAATGTGACTGTATCCTTATAGATCCATCCTGTGATGTCAGCAAGGTCTTCCTCACTCATGTCTCCCCACTTGATAAAAATTGTATTCGGTGGGACTATGAAGGTTTCCTGAGGTTCCATTCGGAAACATGGCCGACCATAGTCCTTGGGAGATCTAGGCATTGTTGTGATGCTGTATGCTGTGTGCAGTTTGAATTCTCTGCAGCCAAGGTCCTGGATTTTGACAGTTGATTTAGTCTTAGGGTTGGTGGAAGGTGGTGGTATGGCGGAAGACGTGGATGGAGCGGATGTGGAAGATGACGTGAGTGTGGAGGGGTCGATGTACTTGGATGACGAGGAGTCAGGTGCTTCTTGATTAATAGGTACTCAGTTTTTGGAGATACCCCTTAAATTGGTACAATATTGGAAAGGGTCGGGGTCTTCGTATATGGTGACTTCTGTACCGTCAAAAGGAAACTTGAGGCATTGGTGGTATGTTGACGGAACGACTTTTAAAGCGTGGATCCATGGATGGCCAAGTAAAATGTTATATGGTAGTTCCAAATCCAGGACCTGGCAGGTTGTGTCTACAATGACCGGTCCCACTCTGATAGGGAGAGAGATAACACCCCTTGAAGAGCGTTCCTTGTCATCGTATGCTTTGATCACTATGCTTTTCGTTGGGTCTACGCATGCATCAAAGAACCCAAGAGCCTTAACCAATTTGAGGGAGCATATGTTCAACCTTGCTCTGCCATCTACTAAAACCCGTCTAACTTTGTGCCTGTGGACAAAAGTTTCTATGTGTAATGCGTCATTGTGGTTGGTTTTATGCGATGAGTAGTCTTGATCTGAGAAGGTGACATGATGTGGCGTGGTGAGATATCCCACCATAGTTTCAAACTGATTGACATCGATGTCCTTAGGGACCGACGACTCTAAGAGAGTTTTGTCTAGGATTTATTTGTGTGCCAGAGAGATACGAAGCAGCTCAAGGATAGATATTTGCGTGGGAGTCTTTCCTAGTTGGTCAATGAGGTTGAACTCGCTTTTGGGTTTCCACTGTTGTGGGGTTGAGACAGGTTTTGGCTGTTTAGCCGATGCAGCAAATTGTGATTGTTTAGCCGATGGGCCCGGTATTGTGATTTTGGCTTGTCTAGGAGGAGGCAGACCAGCTATAGTGACCTTGCCACTGCGAGTAGTAGCATTACACTGGGGTGCTCTCTTGACCGTAATGGTATTGATGTACCCATCTTTAGTTCAGACATTGTTTATAATTGGTCCACTAGAATAATCGTACTTGACTCGAGCGAAGTTAGCTTGGTTCTGTGAACCAGACGTGGACGCATTATGAGAACCATGATCCTGCAGTGGATTCTTGTGGATAGTATGATCTGCATTGGAGGTGAATTGTGATCCACCTACTTTGATTGTGCAATTTTCAATAAGATCTTGAATTAGGTTTTTCAGTTGTTGACAATTAGAGGTTGTATGTCCTTTGGCTCGATGGTATTCGCAAAGTGCATTGTCATTCCACCATGATGGTTTGAACTGTCCTGGGTCATATGGTTTGATTTCCGGAAGTGTGATGACCCCGTGCTGGATGCATTTCTTAAGGACTTCTTCAATGGGTTCACCCAAATGGGTGTATGTACGACCCCTAGGAAATTGTCGCATTTGTCGATATTGCCCTTGACTGTTTTGACCACCTTGGTTGTTTGAAAAAGTATTGGGAGGAGGTGTCAATTTCGTTGTTGGTCTATTTTGTTTTTGAACCCCTTTCAGGGCTAATACGGGACCTACAGTATTTGCAGTCTTGGCATCAACAACACCGTCATTTGCAACATGCTTATTCTTAACCCAATATTTGTTTTTGTTAGTTGGTGGGTTGACGTTCATGTTTTTGGAACCATATCTCAATTCTCCCTTTGCGATAAGGGCTTTCTCAATCTGGACTCCCTTTTCGACCAATTCTGTGAAGTTTCTGCAACAATGTATTTGCAATGCGAATTTTAGGGGCCCTAGAAGTGTTTGGACGAACATGTCAACTTTTTCCCTTTCAGGAATGTCAATGTGACATCGACTAGCAAGGCTTCTCCATTGCAAGGCTTCTCCATTTTTGAAAGAATGGAATAAATGTCTCACCAGAGTCTTCTTGTGTGAGATTGCACAAGCTAGTGATAGAGGTATCCATGTCAATGTTGTACGCGTAATTTCTTATGAATTTTCGTTTGAGCTCATCCCATGTCTAGATATCTTTTTGAGTTGAAAACCATTCAAGGGCTTGACCCGCCAAACTTTTGGAAAAAAAGTCTCATCAAGTATGTTGGTTCATAGGCGATATCCATACAGTTGGTTACGAATTCGCGAACATGTTCAATGGGATTTGTCTTGCCTCTATATTTTGTGAAGTTGGGTGACACGTATCCTGGTGGAAATGCCGACATACGTAAGTTCGTGTCGAAAGGGTATACATCCAAGTCATATGATATTTCTGATTTCCTGCCTGAAATGTACATGTTTTGCATATTTTTCTCCATATCTCTCATTCTTGCTTTGAGTTCATCTATGGTAGGGTCGTTTACGTTTCCATATGTTGGATTGCCTGGTACACCATGTGTTCCTGTCTGGTGTGCGTGAATGTTGGTATATTGTGGTGGTACGGATTGTTGTGGTACATATGACGTGTGTTGTTGGTATTGGAAGTTATGATTTGGTGCCTGTTGATGAGTATGAATGTTGGATGAGTATGTTGGGATGTGTCCCCCAGCCATGTGTGTCGTTATTTGGGGGATGTTGTGACCATGACTGTTATGGTGTGTCAATGATGTCATGGGTTGTGTTATTTGGCCACCTTGTGTAAATTGTTGGTTTTGTATAAGGGGGATGTTTGTGTTTGTACCTTGGGAGGTAATGACATTTGACTGTGTTGTCATGTTAACATTTTGTTGTTGTCCTTTAATAAAGATACATCATGTGGCTCCTCCCAAAGGATTTTGTGAAGTACTACTGAACGGATTTGTCGAAGTTGTGTTCATGGTAGTAGATGTAGTTGTCAAAGGGGGATTGTGGTGACTTGATGATGCCCCCGTGGTATTTACCGTTGCAGTAAAAAGAGGATTGGAATAATTTTCCCACATTGTTGAGGAGCCAAGAGTGGTTCCATCCGATTGGGGTAGTGTTGTGGATGTTGTAGATGATTGTGATCCCCCAATAGATGTAGCATTTACTGTGTTGGAGGTGTTTGGGATGTTGGGAGTGGTATTTATTGTCGTTGTGGTCTCAAAGGAAGTATTGCTCGTAGTATTTAAGAGTTGACCACTATGTGACATGTCATTTGCGTTGTTGGCATTAGGGTCATGAAGCGTCAAGTTTAGTGTGTTAACATCGAATCCTTGTGGTAACTTAGCTCCTTCACTCAAGAGCATAGCTACAAATCTGTCTCTGTCCTGACGAGCTATTGCTTTAGCCATCTGATAGGCCTCTGGGTCTTGTGTCAATGCCTCTATGTGTTCTTGAAGTAGTTGACCATTTTCATCTCTTTGTAAGTAGAGGTCGAATGCATTGTTTGACGAGGATTGTGTTGTTACTGGAGGTTGATTGTCTAGATTGGTAAATGGATCGTACAAGGTCCAGTTTGAGTCATATGGAGGATTGTTGACAGTAAATGGGGGGTCTTGTCTAAAGTTTTCCATTTGTCTCTTTTGTTTTTGAAGTCTGGTTTCAACCATAAATGAGATTGCTCAAATAGGAATGACAGCCTAAATGCAAGTATGACACTATGTGAAGTCTAAGGTTCAAGATGAAAACTAGAATGACTAATGTTTTTGGATTTTTTTTTTGTGAATAAGGATATGCAATTTCTATGCAATGTAAGACAAGGTTATCTAAGCACCTCTAAACTCGAACTTTGTTTTCGATTTTGACTGCTAAAGGACTTCGTTGGAAATGACAAGTTGACAAGGTCTAAATGACTAGTGAGTCTCCCTAACTAGACTTTTGAGTTGGAAGAATCTCACAAAAGAGGACAATGACTAAAGGAGGTTTGATAACTTAGTCCAAGAGGGTCTAATGTCGAAAACAATGACTTTGCAAAGGTGTGCTTAAGATTTGCCTAATCCTAGGTATGCAAATATGGACCTAGGGACAACATAATGTTGAATGTATGAAACTAGAAGGAATGATGTATGAAACCTATGGTGACTAATGCAAGCTTAGACAAGACTTTGAGAAATATCAAGTTTGGTTTCTGACAGAATCTTCTTGATGACAGTGTTTGACAAATGGTTGACAATTTGAAGACCTCAGGTTTTGACTTTGAAGTTTAAAATTTTGACAGGCAAATGCATCACAGTTTGGCAAATGCGGTTCAGTTTTGCAATTGCGGCTTTATCACTGTCGAATGCGGCTCGATTTAGCATATGCGGCTTTTAAGTTGACAGATGTGTCACGATGCCTATAGATGCATCGTTATAGGTTTCAGATGCGTTTTAACAGATCAGTTGCATCACAGAAAATCACTTGCGGTTTGACAAATGTGACTCAGTTTAGTTTCAACATGATTTTCGTGTTGTTTTGATGGAAGTTTTGACTTGTTTGATGAATGTTTTGTTTGAACTGTGACAGAACCAAAATACACTTGACAAACACAGCGTTTTGAATGTAACCAAACACACATCAGATAAGCATGATCCTAAAAAGGCCAATAGGCCAAGGGTTTGTATACTTGGTATAGCCCACCGATATACCCCGAATTGGTTATAAACACCTTTCCTTCTCAAGAGCGGATAGCTTAGAATTTTGGTGGCATTGGCTCCCCTCCACGGCTCATTAACGTCATTCGAGCACACCAAATTCAGATTCTTTTGGTAGTGACATCCCAAGAATTGCTATCTCTACTCAAGGGGATTAGTAGTGAGTGTCTTTAGGCATGATACTGTACCCTGCACTATACCAAGCAATGACCAATAGAACGGTTGGACACTAAGACAAGAGGTTTTTAATTCAGGCATTCCGTTCGTGGGGCGTGATCCATGCGGCGAGAGTCCTCTTTCGGATCCATCTCGTCGAAACCACGCTCGTGATTCTTGGGCTTTCCCCAAGAACCCACTTTTATATACTGGTTGGAAGTCCCTCGGTGTCAGGGTGCTACCGGTCTGAGTCGTCCTGGGGTGAGTACTTTTTCCCACCAGAACAGGCCCAAGTTCTAGAGTCAGTAACTGTTTCTCTTACACCCAGGATCGCACGAATGCTCAAGGGGAGAGGATACTCCGATATACCGAATCATGAAGGGTAATTAACAAATAAAGATGGGTCTGGTTTTCTGATCACGAGGTTTTCACCAAGTGAGAGCATACTCACCTACCATTCCACAATCACAATCAAGCATAAAAGACATGATTTTGTTTTATATGCACCAAACTCAAATGTTTGCTACTCTAAGAAAAACAAGCACAAAGTTTTGTTATTCCTTCTTTGACATGCAAATCTACAAACAATGAATATTAGTAGTCTCTTATGCAATGGTCTTCGACAAATGAATGAGGATTGCCACACGCTATAAGAAAAGATTAGTAACACAAGAAAAATATAATCTATTTAACATGCAGGAATAAAAAACACAGAAAAAACAGAAAACTAGAAAACCAGTAACCAGAAAAACCCGAAAATCTGAAAATCAAAATGGCCAAACTGAAAGAAAATTTTACCAGACAGTTGTGTCTCAACAGGGCAGATGCGTCGTTCGGGTCTTCAAGTGCGGCTCAGGAGATCAAATGCGTCGTGTGGGATGTCAATTGTGGCTTGTCAGGTCGATTGCGTCGCTTCTGTCATCAGATGCGTCGTGACGCATCAAATGCGTCGTGATGTTTTAAAAAAATAGTTGCATCGATCCATACCTGTACCTGCAAAACAACAGAAAACAACAAAAAACCTTACGGAAACAAGAAAAACGGAGTCGGGTTCACCAATGTAATCAAGGGTTTTCTTTAGATTTGGAGTTAGCAATAAACAATAAACAATAAACGAAACCCAAAGATTTTACGAAACACAAAGGAAGTAAACAAAAGAACAATTATACCTGATTGTTGATACCTCCATGATTCCCTTTCGTAATACCTTCTTGCTTGCTAGAGAATGCTGCCCTCAGATTCGTCTTTTGAACAATCTAAAATGTCTAAGCCCTACAACAAGATTTGAAGGATTTGATATGCCTAAATGACTATGTCTACAAACCAATGCCTATGTCTAAAATAATGCCAAAATTGAAATACTAAGATTGCCTATGACCATGAACATGAGAGTAAATAAATGCCTATAGTAATTACGCCAAATGCGTGTCCCCCAAAAATGAGAAGAAGATGGCATTTTATAGAAAAGGCCATTTCGAACGGACAAACGAGATAAATCAATGACAAGAACCTAAAATGAACGATCCAGATTAAACTTGAGAATCCCTAATTAGGGTTAGGTCAAAATCCTTAATCGAACGGTCAGAATAAAATCGGATCAACGGTGGAGAATAAATGAGGAAATTAATTAAAGAAATAAAGATTTTCCAAAAAATCGAGAAAGATAAGATTGCACGATTTGCAGGTGAAAATCAAAGAGATAAGATATGAAGCTAGAAGGAATAAAATTTGAAAAATCAAAAGAATCACTTGGAGTGCCTTGATTTTTTGGAAGATTAATTACTAATTAATTAAAACAATTCAAATTATGGATTTTGAGAGATAATAAATAATCTTTTTCAGATTATTTACCAAAAAGGACTGACAGTTAAGATTGACATGACATTTTAAATAATTTAATTTATTTAAAATGAGAAGAATATTAATTGGCAATTAAATAGTTAAATTTAATTATTTAATTTAGTAGATAAGACCAATTAATTAAATAAATTAATCAATTTATTTAATTAAGACAGTTAGTGACGTATTTAATAAATAAATGAAATTTATTTATTTAATAATCAAGAAGAAATAAATGATGAAGGAGAATTAAATAAATTAAGAAATTTATTTAATTAAGGGAAGACTTAGACAATTAATGACGTATTTAATAAATAAATAAAATTTATTTATTTAATAATCATGAAGAATAAATGTCATGAATTAATTAAATAATTATGAATTATTTAATCAATAGTCGAATGTGGACCAAGGAAATAATTCAATGACATAATTATGCTAGGACGAAAGTGGTAAAAATGAAGCTTGCAGGCCTAGGTCATTTTTAGGTGTCTACAGAAACCATAGTAAAAACCACAGGAAACCAATGTTAATCAATGAAAATCATCATTAAAATAAATCCCATATAAGCAAGGTGTCATTAAACCTCAAATAAAATGATCATAGTAAACTTCGAGTTTTAGGACCATCTGCGGAATCCAAGCCAGGGAGGAATTTCAGAGAATTCTAGACCAGACAGATTCCAACAAAATGAACATGAAAACACCTATTAGCAACTTCAATCCGATCATTATCAATCAATAAACAACATTTGAGACCTCAAAATAGCATAAATTAATCATAAAATGCACCATCATTCACTAACACATCATGCTATTTCATCTTGCTTCACATTCCATCAGATTCTGGGAAAATCCGCACGGGATGGATTTCCGCGAAGGAGGAGACATTCTACAAATTTTAGAAAAACTGGGGAACACAAAATTTTGGGAAAATCCGGAGTCGAGAAAAATCCGCGAAGAAGATGAATCTCCAAAAAATAGCGGATTCCAGGAAAACGAAGGAGACAAGGACAATCGAGGAAATCCACCAAAGCTGGAAAATCTCGAGCTAGATGAAAAACCCGAACTTCGGCATTAAATCATGATTTCGCCCAGATTAATGGATCGATAATAAATTTCAAGAATCTAGGCTTGAGACAAGTTTGATATGGACCTTTTATAGGTTTTCTTAGAATTCTAGGCCAATTCGAAAGCAAACTAAAGTTAAATGGTGATGCCCTAAGTATCAAACCCCACAAATCCGCCATTCACACTCAAGGAAGCTCAAGATTCAAACATTGCAACTACTGGGTCTTTACTAGGGGTATTCACGACTCACAAGCAAGTTACTTCACGATGCAAATGAAAGAGTGAACTCGAACTTGCTTAGGAAACCAAGAATCAAATAGTATCATGCAACCCTAGCCACGAAATGCTCAAATCATGCAAAAATTTGAACCCCAAGCAAACCAAAAGAGTAGCAATGCTAACGTTCATTGGCCCGGAATCACATATCGTGCCGGGTAGAGTAAAGTCAATCTAGGAGGATATCAGTACAAATTTAATTGTGACAAAGGCGGCAACAAAATGTAGGGAAATCACCATGGGCTTCAACAATTCTGGAGCTTAGCACTCCAAAATCCAAAATTGAATTCTCAGGATGCCTCCTCGACTCAATCAATCATAGGACAATAAAGCATAGTAACAAGAATCACAAAATGGGGTTAATGCACTTGTAAATTAGTCTGAGATAGACATTATCATAGCCAACAAGACAACCCGGAGAGATTTGGAAACACGATGTGAAATTTAAAAAATGGCTACAGGTCCCTTAAAAGGCTGAAATTCACAGTGCATTCCAGGGAGCCGAGGCAAGATCAGGAAGGAAAATCCATGCAGGTGAAAATATCTGACAGGGGTAAAAACACAGAATTCACCCAGAACTTAAGATTTTCAATGAATAACTTGGGGGAATCACTTAGGCAATCAAAATAAACATTTAAGCACATGCCAAAGCAAAATAAATGCTCAAAATCAAAGGGCCAAGACACCAAAAACCAAAGCAAAAGAGGGTCCCTGCTTTCAGCGGGATGTGTGTGCGAAAATTGCACAATAGTCACCTACAACAATGTTAGATGAGGATTGGGATAAGCTTGATAAGAAGGAAAGAGTTACCATAAGATTATGTCTTGTTGATTTTTTTCTCTTAAATGTTTCAAATGAAACTACTGCATATAAATTGTGTAAGAGGATAGGTGATATCTATCAAACCAAAAGTCTTACTAATAAGTTGTATCTGAAAAGATAGTTGTATTCTTTAAAGATGAAAGATGGTGATTCTATTGCACATCATTTAAATTATTTTAATTTGATTCTAATTTAGTTAGCATTTGTAGATGTAAAGCTAGAATATGAAGATAAATGCATTTTGTTACTTTGTTCTTTACCAGAATCTTGGGAAAATCTAATTGTTTCTATCAGTGGTAGTGGTGTAGATCCTAAGATGGAAAATATAATTCCTACTCTCTTATCAAAGGAGAAGAGGAGGAAGTCTAAAATAGGATCCCAAGATGCCTTGTTTGTAAGAGGTAGGCCTAAGGAAAAGGAATCTAAGGTAGACAAGAAAGGAAAGGGTAAGTCCAAAGGACGGTCTAAAACCCCTGGTAAGAGTAAGGTAAAGTGTTGGAATTGTCAGAAACCTAGACATGTAAAGAAGGATTGTAAGAGCAAGAAAAAGAGTTCTAATGCTTCTATATAGAAATCCTTGGATGACAGTAATGATGCATTGGTCATTTCATCTAATATTGTTTGTGATAACTCGTGGATTATTGATTCAGGTTGCTCCTATCATATGATTGCTAACAAGGAGTGGTTCACTAAGTATATTGCATATGATGGAGGAAATTTCTTCTTTGGAGATAATATCATAACAAAGGTTGTGGGAAAAGGAGAGGTAAAGTTGTGTTTCAGTGATGGTAGGGTTAAGACCCTTAATGATGTTTTACATATTCTAGGACTTGCTAGAAATCTAATTTTTGTATCTAAGTTCAATTATTTTGGAATGCATGTGACATTTGACAAAGGTGGTTGCAGATTGGTGAAAGGGAATGTGGTGGTTGCTAAAGGATCTTAGATTGGGACTTTGTTTAAGTTGAATACCCCCAATTTGAATAAATTAGCTAATGTAACTGAAGCTGAAAATACATGTATGTTGTGGCACCATAGATTGGGCCACATTGGTGAAAAAGGTCTTAGGACCATTCTTAATAAGAAATTGGTTGATGGTATTCCTGATTATAATATTGGAAAAAAATGATTTTTTAGAAATTATCCAAGTAATTTTGGAAAGCAATCTAGATCTTCATTTCCTAATGGAACAAATAAAGCTAAGAGATTATTAGAGATTATTCATTTTAGATATAATAGAATATTTTTCATGGAATGTGACTCATTGGAAATTCTAGATTATTATGTCACATTTATTGATGATGTCTCAAGATACACTTGGTTATTTATGCATAGCTCGTCGATAGTATTAGGGTTTAAAGATTTGACTTTGGTTGAAGCAATCGAGGATCATAAGATAAAAGTGTTGAGGTGGAATGTGGTGGGTAGATATTTAATTTCTAAAGAGGAATTTGATGAGTTATTGTAAGCGTAAATGATTGTGAGGATAAGAAAGAGCTACTCCATATACATCTCTCAACAAAATGGAGTGGCGAGAGAAAGGATCAGGCAGAGACATGGAAAATTTGGGAGTATGTTAAGTGGTGCCGAAATAGATTAGTCCCTATAGGCTGAGGCTCTAAGTACTTCTTTTTATTTGATCAATACATCCCCTAGTTTATCTATTGAAGATAAATCTCCTTATGAAATGTGGTTAGGTAGGAAACCTAGTGTTGCACATTTAAGGATCTTTGGTTGTGAGGATTTTGTTCATGTGCCTAATGAGAAGTGATCTAAGTTGGATCCAAAAGCACAAAAATGTATATTCATAGGTTATGGTGAAAATGTAAAAGGTTACAAGCTTTTGAATCCTCTAACCTAAAAAATTAATTTATCTAGAGATATGATTTTTAGGGAATTTAGAGCTTATTCAGGGGAAGAACAACCAAAGGAGAAGGATACTTCTCGAACAGTGCATTTTGAAATAAATACTGAGAAGCATGAAGATGCACATGTTGAAGAACAATTGGATGGATTGGATGAGGAGAGTTCACATAGTTCTTCTAAGATAGATGCTCATGATGAGCATATTGAGGAACAAGAAGAAACCCCTTTGAGAATATCCACAAGACAACATAATCTCGTTGATAGGTATATCCCACCTTATTTCTGTTGTATATTTGCTTTGATGAGTACTAATGATGAACTAGATCTTACAAGGAAGCTTTGTCTTTAGATGAGAACAAGCTTTGGTCACAAGCTATGCATGATGAAATGGAATCCTTGGATACTTTTGACACATGGGATCTTGAGAGTTTTCCCAAAGGAAGAAAGGCCATTGATTGTAAATGGATCTTTAAAAAGAAAATTGGAGCAGATGGTAATCTCGAAAGGTACAAGGCTAGATTAGTAGCCAAGGGCTACTCCCAGAGAGAGGGAGTTGACTTTAATGAAATCTTCTCTCCTGTTGCTAAATTAAATTCTATTAGATTCTTTTTATCTATTGTTGTTGCTTATGATTTTGAGATAGAGCAAATGGATGTGAAAAATTCTTTTCTACCTGGGAATCTTGATGAGGAGATTTATATGAGGCAACCTGATGGTTTTGTTGTAAAAGGAAAAGAAGAATTGGTTTGTAGGTTAAAGAGATCTTTATATGGATTGAAACAGTCACCGAGAATGTGGTACTAGAAGTTTGATGCTTTTGCATTGAAAATTGGTTATGTTAGGAGTGAGGAAGATCAGTTTGTTTACATAAAATGTATTGATGATCAAATTTTAATTATTATCTTGTATGTTGATGACATGTTGTTTGTTGGTAACATCAAGGTAATTGTCAAAGAATTGAAAGTGCAACTCTCTAGCACATTTGAGATGAAAGATCTAAGGGCTGCAAAATATATCCTTGGTATGGATATTAGCAGAGATAGAGGTAACAAAAATCTTGGCTTAAGTCAAAGCAACTATGTTGATACTATTTTGAAATGATTTAACATGCAAAAAAGTAAACCAATTAATATTCCTTTACCATTTGGCACAAAGTTAAGTTTAGAAATGAGTCCTAAATCTGATTTTGATAATGAGAAAATGTCTAAAAATCCATATACTAGTGCAGTTGGTAGCTTGATGTATGCAATGGTCTATACAAGACCAGATATAGCCCAAGTAGTGGGAGTTCTAAGTAGGTTTATGTCTAACCCTGGTAAAGAACATTGGACTTATGTTAAGAGGGTGCTTTGATATTTATGAGGTACTTATGATTACTATTTGGTTTATCATGGTGCTAATGATATTGATATTATGCATAGATCATTGGACATGCAAGGTTTTGTTGATTTAGATTGGGCAGGAGACTTGGAAAGTCGGAGGTCGACAAGTAGCTATGTGTTTACTTTGTTTGGAGTTGTGGTTAGTTGGATGAGTAAGAGGCAGCCCACGGTTGCTTTGTCCACCACAAAAGCAGAATACATGGCTGCTACACATGCCTCTAAAGAGGTAGTTTAGTTATAGAGACTTGGGAAAGGTATTGGTTTTAATTGCAAGAAAATTAAACTTGAATGTGATAGTCAGAGTGCTATTTGTTTAGCCATAAATCCTATGTATCATGCTCGTACTAAGCATGTTGATGTTCAATATCACTTTGTGTGAGAAATGGTTGAGAGTGGGAAGGTATTGATTGAGAAAGTTGAAACTTTGATCAATGTTATAGGTTATCTTATGAAACCAATTCCTATAGATAAGTTCTCTTGGTGCAGGAAGGCCATTGGCCTTAAGTCCTGTACTTGATTTATAATAATAATTCCTTGTTAAGAATAATTGCAATGTATAATGTCAAGTGGGAGAATGTTGGGAATAGGATGCTATTTAATTGCAATCCTAAACATATTTCATGCATCTCCTAAGTCCTTGGAAAGTGTTCCCCAACACTAGGATTAGAAAGAGATTAAATTCAATGAAATGAACATGTAAATTGACATTTGTAATTATTTATAAATGATAGGAACATGTGGGGACACCCAAGAAGAGCTCATACAAAATAGGAGCACATGGGGTGCCCACATGGAAGGTGGAACCCACCTTGCTTAAGTTAACTATTTGGAGGAATGATAACATTTCGGTAATGCATGTAAAGATCCTACAAGTTAGGGATTGATATTTACATGAGTGGAGTTCAGTTCAGTTCAGTATCAGTTCAGTTTAGTTCAGTTATGGTTCAGTTATCTTCAGTTGCATGTAGTTAGTTTGAGTTGCATGTTAGTTGACTTTATTTGACTTGAGTTGTATGCTAATGAATTGAGTTGCATGACAGATAACAGGTGATACATTCAATTAAGTGGGGATGATCAATCATGCATCATTTTTGCATGAATTGATGGAGAGATATGTTTCAGTTAACAAAGATTGACTTGGACCCACATTGGGTGCCGAAGTTGGCATATTGGAGTTAACACCTTTTGTATGAGAAGATATTTACAAGATTGAGTTAAGTGGGCCCATTCTTGGGTGCCAACTTTGAGGAGAAGCTTGGAAGATATTTTCTTGACCAACGATCAGTTAGGAGTTCAGTTTGGGGTGCCTAAATTAAGGAGACATTGGTTTTGACTTCATGTTACATGATGGAACTCTACTTTCACAAAATAGGCATAGGTTTTTTAGAGGAGCTTCAAGATCTTCTAATTGACAACTCTTATTGAGTTTGCATGCTCAGAATTGTCTTTTTATTGCAGCAAGTTGAAGAGAGTTTTATCAGAGTTTATTATAGGTTGTGAAAAATAATTGTTGAAGGAAAAAGAAGCATCTCAAGCAAAGGATTGATACAGTATTATTGTAATCTTGTTCTAAGGTTAAATAATACAAGCACTATTGATTCTGGTAGTGGAGTTTTTTCCCGAAAGGGTTTCTCCACGTATATGTTGTGTCACTTCTATCTTCTTGTCTCATTCTTCTACAATCTTTTCTCTTTCTAAAATTGGTAAAATTGATCTAAATAGATAATCATACACAAAGAATTTGTAACAAAGAACACTTAATTAGATCTACAATCTCATAGTTTTACAAATTTTAAGCTACATAATTACCTCAATTTTTCAATAGTCGGGACCTTTGAAAATGTATCTTCTATTAGATTTTGTGGAAACTGATAGGGTTTTTCTTCTTTTCTCATGGTTGTAGTATCTTAATTGTATTTCACTCATAGAAGAAATAACTACAAGATAGAGTTAGATGCATAGGATGGTAGGATAACCAGCTCTGATACCACTGAAATAACCACCCTCATTTTTTTTTTGAAAATGTTGCTTTTGGAAATGAGATTACAATGCAATATATCTTCCACTTTTTGATCACCCAATTCCTGCGATGGGCAAGATAAGAGCATACAGTGTCAAGATTACAAGCTAACTAAAAATAATTTTCTACAAAAGAGACACATTAGGTGGCAAGTTGTCCAAACCATTTATTTAGTGGGGATGCAACATGTAATACAAAAAGTAAACATCTGCTTATTCAGTGAGAATTACAATAACACATCCACTTTCAATTGGAAATCTTATTTAAACTTAAATTAATAATAACTAGGCACATCTATTTGCAATGGAAAAGCTTATACAATATTTGAAAACATTAAACATGCTTCTTCCACTACCCAATGGTGAGTGATTACAATAAGGCCACTTGTTTAATGAGATAAGTATCAACGATAAACAAGATAAGCTCATTGGCAGTACTACCATCCAATATTACAATGTTAGCTCACTTAAAATCACACCAATTTGAAATGAGCTACTGCTAATATGAAAAGAACTATTGTAAAACCTCAAGGAATTAAGAAATTATGATCCCATCACCGAAGTCGCAATATAAATCATTATACCTTGAATTTGTTGAGTAAGATGGTCAAGTATTAGTTTGGAATCACTATTCGATTGCTAGTGACTACTATGGTATGCCTACTATGTATATTACAACACAGGTAAACTCCAACTAGCACACTAAATCACACCAAAAATGATGAAGCACACCTCCAAAATCCTATGTTTAGCTTCCATGTAGCAAGGCACCACCAATCAACAATTTAAAGACCATAAACAAGCAGTGACTAGACCTAGTATTCACATGCCAACACTCTTCCCACTTGTACAGCCTACTTAGAAAATGGTTTAGCCAACAAGAATATTAGATTCTTCAATCACTCCAAAATCATGGCAATTCTTTAGTTAAACCTCCAAACATCACCAAAATATGCAACTTTAAAACACGTCAAAGTCATCCATGGACTAAAACAACAATTTGAAACTTCATTCTAAGCAATGGAGATTCCTTAATGAAATAAAACTATTAGTGAATGAATTGGATTCTTAGAAAAGATTAATAACTTTGACTTTATTTTTCCCTTAATGCATTGGAGCCAATCGCTAATAGCTCTGGAAATGTTGCAATTGCATTTGTGACTTTCCTCTAAATTAAGGAGGTACAACTACCTCATATGATCTATCTAATAATATGGTGGCTTTTAACCACAAAGCGAGAAAGGTGACCAACACTAGTTCATAAAAATGACACTAATGTGGAAGAAATCACAGAAAGCCATAAATCAACAACACAAAGATTGAAAAGACTTATGACTGTCATACTAGGAAAGAATAAATTATATTGCAATAAATGGATGCAATAAAGTATATTTCACACATAAAATATGCCTCTATTACTCGCTCAACACATAGATCGATACACTGAACACCACATTTAAATTCATAACAGATAGATTACAAATTATTGCAATATAAAATTGACATAAATGAATAATGTTCCTTCTCGAAATACAACACAGTGTATCTATGGAGATCAAACCTTCTATATTTCTCCCTCATCCTAGATATAGCAGTGAATTTCACCCAAAAATGGTTACCAAAACTGTTACTAAAATTAGTGATGCTTCTTGTTGCCTAACCGTCTTCTTAAAAATGGCTAAGAGAATATGATCAGTCAGAATAATTAAATTGACAAATGAAAAGGAATTAGGCAAGAAAACTCGAGATTATTTCACACCAGCGGCCACCAAATGATATATCCCACATCCAAGCAATTAATGAAGGTTTAAGGAGATACAATATGATCGCATGTGTATGTTGTCTAGTAGGGAATGCAATTTAAAACTGGTTCACATCAGCCATTAATCCAAACCAAATTTTTGTTTCATTAAATCAAAGAGAGATATCCCAAATGTCTAACCAACTATCTATAAATTCAACCAGTGTCACCACACTTCTCCATTCAGAAGCATCCAATATGACCTGTCTTTGGCTCTACTCCCTCTAGATGAGGTCCCTTTGGCTGCTCTCCCTCTACCCTGACCTCCCTCTCCTCCTCCTCTCCCTCACCTACCTCTTGAATAAGTGATAGCGGTGCTCGTCTGACTCGCTACCGCACTCTCCTCGCCTACCTCTAACCTCTGCTTCCACCCCATCCATCTTCCCCATCTCCTCCATCACCATCATCATCACCTCTACCTCCATCCCTCCTCCCCCTGCCACCATCTTTGTCACCTCGCCCTCCTCGGTGCACTTGTGGTAACACTACTCATTGATCTACTGATGTCAGATGATCAAGATCTATCAAAGGAAGTGGCCTATGTGTTTTCCACCATGCATCAAAGTCCTGGGTGGTCCTTGCATTTGCTAGTCCCTTGCTCCATCCCCACTGCTATGCTACCAAGCTATCAATCTGCTGCTCGGCCCCTATCACAGCTATCAACGGTCCCCACACTATCTCCTGAGATGACCGTGCATACTTTGCAGTGCCTACTGGTACATCCTCTTGCTCCCCAAACTGTCTTAGTACCCACTGGGGCAGGTACATCTCTATGATAAGCCGTGACTGCACCATCTGCCCAATAAGATACCTAAACTATCAGTAAAATGATAAATGCTCATCCTCTCTCGACCACTATCCATAGTCCCTGTATGGCACAAACTCAACCAAGGTGTCAATGGCATGGCGCCAGTATCTTGTATCCCCTACTAGATTTTGTGTCACTGACTCTATATATAAGTACACATAAGGCACCCCCTTGGCTAACTACCTCTGTACCAGTCGTTGAAATACTACAATGTGCTCCCATTCCCATATCATCAAGAGCATGGTCCCACAACTGATACTAGTAGACTCCCTGTATGGGACATTCATGAAGCTAATGGTACAATAAGCAAGCATGGCCCCCAAACAAACACTGTCCTATCACACATCATACTGATTAATACATCCCCCCATCCATTTAGGAAACCATGACCTCGGTGATTTGGTATCAGTACCCCAGCTATCAAAGTGCACATCATACACTCCCATTGGCCATAATGCTCAACTAGAAACTCCCAAGTAATCTCATATCCATGGATTCCCAATTGTGCTACATCCTCATGCTCATAGTAATCTGTGATGGCTTGCAGTCCTCGTCAAGGATCATATACCACTTGCTCTCCTTTGATAAAAAATTGCAGGATCCTCTAGACATCCTTAAGTGTCACTGTGGCCTCTCTTGTTGGTAATTGAAATGAACTTGTCTCAAACTACCATCTCTCCTCTAGCACTGTCAAGAGACCCCTATTTTGTCAGATAATGGGCATGTAGGTCACATGAAACAATCCCAACTGTATCAATCACCTCTACTCACCCTACCTTAGCTGATCCCTAAACACATATGTCGCTGTCCAAAACTCTCACGTATATATTGGCGGAAAGTATCTTTAAACATAGAAACAAAGGTTAGCACATCATTGAATATCATCTCTATCATCTAACTGATCAAAAGTGCACAAGTAAAATGAACCTAAACCAAGTCAACTCAAGCACAGTTAGTTGCATCATTCTGCCCTTTAATTGCATCACACAAATCATATGCATTGCTTTATCCCTTAGATGCACCGTGCTACGATGATTGTGTCATTTGACCTTACAGATGCACCACTTTATTGTGATTGCATTGTTCCCCTTTTTAGTTGCATCGCTTTTGAGCACATGCATTGAATCAACCTTCTTTTCTGTCTCATTCTAGTGATTGCATTGCATGACCTAGCACTTGTGTCATGTTTTGGCACTTGCATTGCACTAGTTCGTGATTGTGCCGCTTTGACCTCTGACCTAGACTACCCCTTGCATTTGCATCGCGACACATCAAATGTGTGAAACGCGAATGTGTTTGCATGTTTTGTGCATGTAGATGTTTTGAACTACAAAATGATGCATCTAAAACCCTAACTTTGAGATCCTAAAAAGCATGTAAAACAATAAAATTACAAAGTGGGTATAGGGTACATTCCAGTGCTCCTGAGCCCTCTGGCCATTGGTATGTCTGTACTTGGTATATGCGGTGATCGACCTCCAGAATCGTCATCTTCACGTAGTGTCCTCTTGCTCTGAGCTCTAAATATACTAAAGGCAACAATGAAAATGAATTAGCTTTTTACCCTTCTCAAGCCTATTTATAGGGTGAAAATTAGGGTTTCCTCTAGGGGTTATAACTGGATAACTTTTTGGCATGTTTAACTGCCTTTTTTATCACTTTAAACTTGTTGAAATTTGAAACCGATTGCACCATTATTTTTTTGGTCATCAAATTGACTTATCAGAACACTTGCCAAATTTTTCTGGTACTTGGCCAAAATTTGTAAATTTTCATGAGGGGGCATAAATACTCCCTACCTTCGCTGGGGCATATCCTGAACTGGATTTTCTTTGTCACAATGTGATAAATTGGATTATGACAAAGAGGGGCAAAATGTAGACACATACAAATTGACCTAGGCCTACAAAATTTATTTTTCTCCATATTTCTTCTTGACATAATTAAAATATTTAAATTATGTCCTCTAGTCCAAATTTAACTATTAATTAAATAATTCTCAATTATTTAATTAATTCATATCCTTTATTCCTCTTGACTATTTAATTAAATAAATTATATTTATTTTATTTAAATACGTCACTAATTTCTTATGTCTCTCTATAATTAAATAAATTCTTAAATTTATTTAATTATTTTGTCTACTATTTCCTCTTGATTATTTAAATAAATAAACTTTATTTATTTATTTAAATACACCATTAATTTCTTATATCTTCTTATAATTAAATAAATTTCTATGATTTATTTAATTATTGTCCACCTTGACTTTTCGTTCTAATTTTAAATAGTCATTTATTTAAATTCCCCCACTTTCTATTTTCCCACCAAGTAAATAATTTGAAATAATTATTTATTGTCACATGATCCCACCACTTTTGAATTAAATTAATTTTTAATTCAAAAGGTCAATTTAGCCTCTTAAATCAAATAATTTTAAATTATTATTTGATTTTCCAACAATCCCTTTTTTGTGCCCAACATCCTCTTGTCACATGCATTCTTGACCTTTTATTTGATTTTCCTAAAATTAAATCATAGCCCTCCATTTCAAATTTTACCCTAATTCTACCCTAACCCTAATTGCTAGTTGTCACATGCAATTTCAACCTTTGATCTTAGGGCTATGTCAAACTTTCAATCCCGACCATTCATCCAAAATTGGCTTTTCTATAAAAAGGAAATTTCAACCTCATTTGGACATCTCTTGACTTCATGCTTGGTATCTATTGACTTCATGACTTTATGCTTGCACATTTCTTCATATTTTAAATTTTTGAATACAATCCTTCAATATTTGCTTAGGTCTTTGTCATAGATGATAGTTGCTCACAAAAATATGAGGGAAAATATCATTTTACAACAAATGGAGAGGGGAAATGATGGTTAATCATGGAGGGCATGGAGGCTGCTTGGTGAAATTATTCCTTTCTTTTATGCTATTTTCCTCCTTTGTGCTTCATTGTTTAGCTAGGGTTTCTTTTATGCATTTTATTTCATGCTAGCCTAGATTTTTACCTTAGCTATTTATAGTGTTGTTTCAAAGAAAGTGATGGCATGCCCCAGTTTACCCCAATGACATGAAGAAATGAATGTAGAGCACTCAGAGTGATGGAGTATCAACAAATTATTTCATCATTTTGGAGGATATCAAATGCAACCCTTTTTTCAGGCATCTATCTGACCAATAAAAAGAAGTCTTCAACATACAGAGTGAGATAGAAGAGGAAGTGCTTCATAGCATTTTGGGTGAAGCATTTCTAAGCCAAGTGCATGTGCATAACACTACCATGTTGGAGCGTTACGTGTACATTGTCATTAGGAACTTTGGTCATCTTGACTAGGGCATGAGAGTGTCTGAGCATTTGGTGAGGCTTGAGTTTCACCAACGTGTCAATGTAGCCATTATTGGGCTTAGTCACTATCCACGGAGTGGGTTGGTGGGTGATGCCATCTGCATGTAGCATCAACTCTTTAGAATGAGACTGTGGAAGAAGTTGTGAATCTACTTCGTGCAAGGGTTGTGAGGAATGATATGCAGCTCTTTTCCCAATTCTTGCAGTGGCATGAGAATCTAGTGTCTCTTTCCCAAATCAAATGCCTTCAGACTATGATAGAGGGCATTCGAGTGTTGATGTTCACCCTCTGCATTTGAAAAAGAACCCTTATTTTTCTATTGATATCAACTATTTGTAGTCAAATCGACAAATTTTGTAATGCCAATGCGATGTATATGAAAAAAAAATCATTTTGATATCATAGTGTTCTTGTATGAATGATTTATATTGATTCTGTTCATATCATATTCAATGGCATTCAATTATTTTTCTTGTATAATTGCATTTGTCATTCAAATTTGCATTCACTTTTTTTTTATTCTTCTAAAAAATGTCTTCTGGCAGTAGGGTGGGTGGTTCACAGAACTTAGCAAAATACCACCCAAGTTTCAAACATCTCTTGAAATCTAGTTGAAAAGAATTTTTTTTGAAACAAGTCACCCAACGGTATTTTGACAAGTTCACGATCCTTTAGTGTGAACCGCCTAAGATAAGTAAGGCTTAAATAGGCTATAAGTTACAATGGAACCATAAAACAACGCCTACATTCAAAGAATAATAAAGAAACAGTAAAGTGGGAGGTTACAAAAACTAGTGAAAACCACACCTAGGTTCAGAACATACAATGAAACACCCTTGGCCTTAGAAACTTGTGCAAAATTTGAGTAAAGAAAGGGGAAGCAAGGTGGTGTTGAGGAGGGTACCAAAATTAAAGGTAATAGTGGCTCTGACTGGGGACAAGGACTGCAAAGGACGTAGAAGAACCCAAAAGATGTGACCATTCCTATCCATTGGGCATAAATTCAAAATGAGGACACCAAAATCCAAAAAAACAAACCCAACAAGAAAAAAACACACCAAAAATGCGACTATGTATAGGGCAGGAAGAACGTGCCAAAAAAAAGAGGCAAGAAAGGGCTTACACGAAACTGTTAACAGGTTGAGAAAAGAATGACCCATCTTTGAACAAGCCTATCTTCGCATGAAGTTTTTGGAGCAAATCAAGAAGCAAGATCACCCAAAAAAAAATGTAGAAGAAAATGAAACCACCACTAAACGAACCTCTGAAAAGCCATCTCTCATCATAGATTTCTTCTTGTTGCAAGAAAAACTATGCTAGACCGTCTTTTCTCATCCACTCCTCTTTACTAGGCTTTATCGATTCATGTACCTCCAACCCTTGTGATGAATCCCATGTTTCAACTTCTTCTATGAAACTATGTTTCTCAAATTCATAGACCAACAACTCTACATCATTTCTTTTTTTTTCTATAGTAACAATAGAAACCTTCTCATTCATCGATGAGCAATATTCTCTTCTTGCTTCTGACATGGGTTGATCAAAAGCTGAATCAATTAACACAGGATTATTTTACATTTCAAATTCATTAAAGACAAAGAGAGGGTTAGAATTGATTGACCACTTTATCCCCTGTTGGGAAGTATCATATGCAGAATCTTCATTATCTTCCATATTAAAGCATGGATTTTTATTTGCAACCTCCTCAAAAATGAAAGTTTCATATTCTGGAGTGAGAAGGGAATCTGGCATTGGATCATTTATATTGATATCAGGAGAGAAAGACTTATTCTCAAGATGGAAAGGAGAGGTAACCTAAGAGTAACTTTTTTTTGTGGTGAATTATCTTCTAATTTATCAATGGATGAACTGGGATAATCTTCAGCTTTAGTCAAGACATTCAAACTGAAATCTTGAGCATCACAATCTTGATCTTCCTCTCTTTCAAGCCATTGCATGCTACCAAAGACTATTAGATTAATATTTTTAGCAATCAGATGAGAAATTTTCATTACTTCAGGAAACTTTAGAGGAGGATTAATAAGTAATTTGTGATCAATTCCAAACCTCTTAACATTATCAAATTTCCACTTTCCCACAGCTATAAAATCATCCTTGATACTTATCGCTTCCATCTTTTTCGATCCCTTGGACCCTATCTCTTTTGAGGATCAATTGAATATCAGGATCCAAAGCAGAAATGAATATGTGAAATTGAATTTCCTCACTTAGCCTTTCAGGAGCAGGAATCCATTGAAGCAGTACAAAAATCTCTCATTGTCTCAACTTTATCTTTCATAATCTAAAAAAATTATCGCAGGATGGCTGCAACATTAGCTAGAGTTTTATAACACTAGAGAAACTTTTCTCTTAAAATGTTCCATCCTGTGATGCATCCCTTTTCCAGTCCCCTAAACCATTCAACCACCTTCTTGATTAAACTGTCAACAAATATTCTCACAAAACATCTTCATCTTAGATACCCAAGATCCCACTCACTGTAGTCATAGCCAGGATGTGTTCTTTAGGGTCCTGTGTTTTTTCACTAGAGAATTTAGGAAAAAAATTATGGGAACTACTAGGTAGGTCAAGATATTGTGACAAGGCAATGGGGCCAATGTGGTTACACAAAATATTTGAGGCCATGGATGATCAGAGTCGCCAACTCATGAAGGAGTAAGGATAGGGGAAAAAAAAGAAACCCCTAAATTAATCTCTAGGTGGTAGACGAGGAGGAGGTCCTGGGGTGGCTGTTGGGAGGTTAGAATTTGGGATGATTGAGGATGGGTTGGGAAGTTATTTTGTATTTTCAAACACCCCAATCTAGGAGGATATTTACAACTTCTTTGGTGAGGAAAAATTTGGGCCCCTCTATGCTCTTCTTCCGAAACTCTTTTCCTGCATATAAATCCTCCTTCTACCCTCAGGAAAAGCATATATTTTAGTGGCCGATATTTCTTGTTTTATCTGAATTGATTCGATGAATACAATGCAAAGATAAAAAAACATTTCTTGAATCTTGTGGTGGATGGAAGATTGTGAAAAGAATCAACTCTCTGTTTGGCACCTAATTGAAATTAAGCTAAAAAAATTTGTTAGTGAATGAATTGGATTCTTAGAAAAGATTAATAACTTTGACTCTATTTTTCCCTTAATGCATTGGAGCCAATCACTAACAGCTCTAGAAATGTTGCAATTATATTTGCGACTTTCCTCTAAATTAAAGAGGTACAACTCCATCATATGATCTATCTAATAATATGGTGGCTTTTAACCAAAAAGTGAGAAAGGTGACCAACACTAGTTCATAAAAATGACACTAATGTGGAAGAAATCACAAAAATCCATAAATCAACAACACATAGACTGAAAAGACTTATGATTTCTGTACCAGGAAAGAATAAATTATACTGCAATAAATGGATGCAATAAAGTATATTTCACATAGAAAATATGCCTCTATTACACACTCGACACATAGATAGATACACTAAACACCACATTTAAATTCATAACACATAGATCAAAAACTATTGCAATATAAAATCAGCATAAATGAATAATGTTCCTTCTTGAAATATAGCACAATGTATATGTGGAGATTAGACCCTCTATCCTTCTCCCTCATCCTAGATATATCAGTGAATTTCACCCCAAAAATGGTTACTAAGATTAGTGATGCTTCTTGTCACCTAGTCATCTTCTTGAAAATGGCTAAGAGAATATGATTGGTTAGAATAATTAAACTGACAAATGAAAAGATGTTAGGCAAGAAAACTCGATCTTTTTTCACACCAACGGTCGCTAAATGATAAATCCCACAACCAAGCAATTAATGAAGGTTTAAGGAGATACAATATGATTGCACATGTATGTTATCCAACAAGGAATGCAATTTAAAAATTGTTCACATTAGCCATTAATCCAAACCAAGTTGTTGTTTCATCAAATTGAAGAGAGATAGCCCAAATTTCTAACCAACTGTCTATAAATTCAACCAGTGTCACCACACTTCGTCATTCAAAAGCATCCAATGTGGTGAGTGCTCAAAGTGATGGAGTATCCGTGAATGATTTCATCTTTTTGGAGGAGATAAAATGCAATCCTCTGTTTAGGCATCTATCTGACCAACTGAAAGAAGTCTTCAGCATACATAGTGAGATAGAAGAGGAAGTGCTTTGTAGCATTTTGGGTGAAGCATTTATGAGCCAAGTGCATGTGCATAATGCTACCATGTTGGAGCATTTCATGTACACTGTCATTAGGACCTCTGGTCTTCATGACTGGGGCATGAGAGCATATGAGCGTTTAGTGAGGCCCTAGTTTCACCACTGTGTCAATGTAGCCATTGTTGGGCTTAATCACTATCCATGGAGCTTGTTGGTGGATGACACCATCTACATGTAGTGTCGGCTCTTCAGAATGAGACTGTGGAAGAAGCCGTGAATATACTTCATGCAGCGGTTGTGAGGAATGATATGGGGCTCTTTGCCCAATTCCTATAGTTACAATGGAACCATAAAACACTGCCTACATTCAAAGAATAATAAAGAAGCGGTAAAGTGGGAGGTTAGCAAAACTAGTGAAAACCCCGCTTAGGTTTGTAATAATTTACACTGAAACACTACTTGGCCTTAAACACTTGTGTAAAATTTGACTAAAGAAAGGTGAAGCAAGGTGGTGTTGAGGAGGGTACCAAAATTACAAGTAACATGCACCCAATCCAACTGGGAATTGTCTTTCAAATCTGAAATTAGAAATCTAGAGAGGGTTTTTGTCTTCTAAAGATCATGGAAGAAATCCCAAGTTAAATTGAATAGCATGACAATATCAATTCAACAAGCCCTCAAGATGAGCCCCAAAACCTCCATAAATAGCTTGGAAGATGAAACAAATCTAACCTAGTCCATTACAACTACTAGATTATGCAACACTTGTCAACATGCAATAGTAGGTTGAGAGTCTGCAAAGTGCAATTGCAAGAGAGAAACCCACAAATGCAATTGAAAGGAAAAATCCACAAATGCAATTGCAAGGGAAAACTCCACATAGCTAGATACACAAGAAATTTAGCTTCAAGTCTAATAGGCAACAAAACTTCACAATTGTACATGGTGATGTCATCATCTTGCTAGAGTCAGCTTATGTCGAGCTAATGTCATCAATGAAACTATTCATCTAAACTGGTTGAATAAAATTTCCAATATTCAGCTCACTTGATTTAACCTACAAGTTTAGATGACTAATAAGGACCCAAAAACATCTAATGTTTAGTTCAATTGGCCACAAGTTACTTGCAAACCAGTTAGATGTAAATTTTTCACAAGGTCAAAAGGCCACAAGTTTCCCACAAGGCCAAATGACCACGGGTTTCTTGCAAGGTCAAATCAAATAGCCACAAATTTCCCATGAGGCTAGATGACCACGAGTTTTTTGTAAGGTTAGATGGCCACAAGTTTCCCACAAGGCCAATAAGGTGTGAATTCTCCACAAGGTAAAATGGCTACAAGTTTTATGCAAAGCCAAGATGGCCACAAGTTTACCAGAAGGCCAATAAGGTGTGAATTCTTTGCAAGGTGAGATGGCCACAAGTTTCCCACAAGGCCAAATGACCACAAGTTTTCCACAAGGCCAATAAGGTGTGAATTCTATATATGGTTAGATAGCCATTAGTTTCCCACAAATGCAAAAAATTCTAGTGAAACAGGTCATTCCAAAAAAACTATAGTAACCAAATAAAGTGGTCTAATTCAATAGCAATTCCCCACAAAGTTCCAATAGTAGGTTTAAAACCCATAAAAGTCTAGTTGCAGGTTGAAAACCCGCAAAGCTATAACTTGCCCAATTTTCATCATAAATTCACCAAATTTGAATTACGAGTACCCATTTGACACTTCTACAAGGTGACATCATTAGATTACCCCCTTGTTTCTTCCTAATTAGTCTATGAAAACTTAAGAAATATGCTAATTGTCACCTATCTAACTAGGCCTGATAAAGAGACATTACAATTTATTAAAGTTGTTTCACCAAATAGAGGACTGATGAAAGGTGCAACACTAATCATTGTCAATGAAGTACTTAGAACCCTAATTGAGATTGTAAACAGGGGTGCCAATCCATCTAATGTGTTAATTGCCATGAAAAAAATTAAATTCATGCATACCAAATAGGATATAATTTTTTTGCCAAAAGGCAAGAACTAATTACTTTATGAATCAATTTCCCACTTAAAACTTCAAGGTAGACACTATTAACTTTTGAAACTCTTACACTTCACAGTCGAAAATGGTGAAAAAAGATGGTGGCTAAATCTACAAGTGAAAATCCATTCCAAATATCTTGAGAGACTAAAATTAGGATTCAAAACTAGGACTTCCAATAATCATGAAATATTCAAGCACTAAAATTTTTAATTCAATTGTAAGTTTACCTAGCAATGGAATCTTCTACTTTATTTTGTTTAGAGCAACATGCCACAAGATTCCCAAAAATTGTAGTTTCTTATTGTCTTCATCTCTACGAATCCAAGCTTTATAGCATGGTTTTGATTGAAACCAAAAAATAGTTAAGTTAAATAGAAAGATATTTTGAAAAACAAACTAAAGAAGTCAAATGGAATGAGCTCAAGCAATAAATCATCAGGGATTTCATAATGGAGACCCATGTTCAAATCCATGAGAGGGATGTTACATGCTTAAGACACACAAAATGTTGAATGTTGAATTGGGTAAAACAACCATGCCCAATTTTGGTTATAACATATATACCCCAATGGACAAGACCAATTGCAAGTCCCGAGTGGATTTCAAGGAATAGTTCCTATTGGTAATGACATCTAAGCCAGAGGACACCCCTACAAAAGGATATTAACCAATAATAAAAAAAATCAAACTAAACAAAAAATTATTGGATCATAAGGCTTTAAATTGATATTGAAGTTTTGGTTACAAGAAGATGAGACCCAACAATCTCCACTTTTCAAGCCATTTTGACTTTTAGCTTCCTTGTCATTCCTACAATTGACACTTTCAATTTTGACCAAGACCAAAATATTAACATGTCAACTGTTTAAGATGACTTCTAAATAATGACACTTCTCTGACCATTTTTCTTGCTAGATCCTTTATGAAGCATGGTAATTCAAGTAGTAAGAATAAATCTAAAATATAAATTATAAGACCAATTTTCCTCTAATTATAAATACTACCCTAACATTTTATATTTGA